>NIVC01001597.1:260000-343980 GCA_002269645.1 Macrostomum lignano | reverse complement strand
TAGGCACTTGAGATTACCTTAAGACTCGAGCCTCTTCAGTGGGAAGTTCTCTCAACTCTCAGTAGCGTAGTAGTGCTGCCACCAGTTCCTTCAGGTCTCGGCCTTCGATGAGGTGAGCTCCCGTCGGAACAAAATAACGAAGTCAACGAACTCAGCCACCGGGTGCAGATTTGCAGTTCAACGTACAAGGCGTCTCGTCAGCAGCACCTGCCGGGCTTGGTTGGTATGGGAGGGCTGAGTTAGCCTCTCGTAGGCTTAAGGTTGGGCTTTAGTGGGTCTCAGTCAGACCAGTACAAGCAGATTCAATATGCGCAAAGGGCACTTAGTTAGACACTGACGCACACGGGAACTTAGTGGATTCTCCGCAGATAAGAAGCCTCCTTGACGGAAACAAGGGAAGAGGGGTCCTATTTATAGCCGGGAAACACCCACGCACAAGACCTCGTGACTTGTTCTATTTTTAGAACTGACGTCACTTGAGGTTTCCGGTCAGAGTACACGCGGCTGTGACTCAGTTGCTATTTTTAGCAACATGAGTCACTCCTCTCCTTAGAGAAGGGAGGGGTCCGAAAGCACGTGATTCTCCCGGTAAACAGGGCCAACGAGTGCAGTAAACATGTTTACTGCACTTTAAGACTCCAAGAACACAAGATCTGTCATGTGACTTGCTCACAAGACAGAGGAAAACGGGACGGGAACGAAACAGAGACAGCCTACAGCAGAAAAGCTGAGGGCTGAGAACAGAGACGCAGAAGGACAGCAACAGAAGGGCGGGAAGCTGACCAGCGGCAGACAGCAACCCTGGGCGGGGGCGAGGGCGAAGGAAGCTGCTGACAATATTGCGACGCCTAACACCAAACTAGCGGATCACTACATATGCTTTCAGCCAATAGGAAGGAACGGGGGGAGAGGGATGTTGAAAGCGAAAATCGAGCGAGATAAAAATAACTGGCTCAGATCGGCACTCCATTCTATTCTTTCCTCCATGGTCCAGACGCTCTCAGCCTGCCCCCCTTGCGCGCTGTGGCTTATTTAGTGAATTCCAGTGTCGCGCTCTCTCTCTTTCTCTCTCTCGCTCTCGCGTGGACTTAAAATTGCTAACAATTGCCATAACTTAACACCGGAAATTAGCAAATAATATGTCTGTCATATCTAGTAAATATGACAGCCGGTCGGGGTCGAAGACCAGTGCGCCCACTACTGCCTCTTTTCTGGCCTTGCTTTCGGTTGTCGGTGGGATCGTAAGACCCGTGTCTTGACGCCGACCCGGGTATGCCTGCCTATACCGTATCCTCCATACGCCAGCCCGTGCGTCCCGTCGCCTTGCTGATTGCAGCTCACACCATCATGTCCAGACGCGTGGGAAGACTACGTGGGTGTGTTTTGACGCCCCAGACTCCGGGAGATTGCACGCATTCGCTGTAAAGTGACTGCGAACTGCTACATCGTTTCAATAATTTTTCTCTGGTTCAATTCTAATTCTTAAAACTATTTACCTTAAACCAATGGGCCAATCAACAGCCGCATGATTGAATTTTATACATTTTTTTGTTATTCGGTTATTTTTAGCGCCAGGAAAACTATTCCAATCTGTCCTGATATTATTCTCAATTTTACTGTTTTTGCAACATCAGATTCTTTTGGCTAGAGACCATTTTTTAATCGATATCTGTTGTTAGTTAATGAACTTCTATGTCGTAAATAGTTAATTACAACAATTTCTTTATTCCTTCCAAAGTATTTGATAGAAAATGTTTTACCCTGATCACTGCGTGTGCCCTTCTATTTCGCTATACATTTCATTCTGACCGCTCTTACTCATCCACCCCTAGGTCTCCGTGCCGTCTCTTCACAACACTCTTCAGTGTATCGTGCTCAACAATAGCAATATAAATCATTGTCGCTTGCCATTTCGTATCAAAGCGTTATAGTTTTCAATCTAAAGTGAATTCTTTACACTTATGATTAATTTTACCCATAAGACTTGCAGACTGCCACACTGACAAAAAACTAAATAAATAACTTAAATGCCAACATATTTACTGCATCACTAGTTTTTCGGCTTTACGTTATTTACATTGTAAAAATTTTAGCATTTAGAGTTATTGACAGAACTAGAATTAATTTATTATTGACGAACTTCATCTGGTACCCGTAGTTTATGTCAGCCAGACTCAACAACATTAAAAAGTCGTCACCTTTGAGAGTGCGCAGCAAATTCCAGCTCAGTATTGACTTTTGAGTGACGCAACTTGCGCCACGCGACGCAGAGTTGGGCTGGGTGAGGAGGGATTGGAAAGAGCGGAGGGCGAAGATTGGATGGATTGAAGCTTCCGCCTGGTTTTCATTTTTTGTTCAAACATTTTTATGTCAAAATGGTTGGCCAGGTGTAGACGCTGGTCAAAACACACTGTTCACTGGGGCAAAGGGTGGCGACTTTTCAATGTTGCTGAGTATAAAAATTGTTGGTACCTCAGATACTAGAATAACTAGATACTAGATGGGCCACTCAGCCCATTAATGTGCGAGCTTCTTTCAGTTCAGTAGCAATTTAAACTGAAATATTTCAATATATACGAGTACACAGCAACGTTGAAAAGTCGCCACTTTATGCGCCAGTGAGCAATTTCTCTTGGACTATTCTGAAATTAAAAAACTAAAAACTGATCGGGGTCGCTTTAATCCGTCCAATCCTCACATACCGCTCCCCCCGACTTCATTCCTCAAACCTCAACCCAAGTCTGCCGCGGCGTACCTAAGTCGCGTCACTCGCAAAGATTGAGAAACTTGACCTGCACTTTCAAAATTGGCGACCACAGACGGAATCTTCTGTGATGGCGACTTTTCGATGTTGCTGAGGGGAGCACGAGAAATGCCAGCAGACGAATTGCCCGCCGAGCTTTTCCCGCCGAGATTTGCCCGCAGTGCATTTTGCCCGTGAGCGAATTGCTTGTGGAGATTTGCCCGCCGAGATTTGCCCGCCGAGATTTGCCCGCCGAGATTTGCCCGCGAGTGAATTTCCCGCGAGTGAATTGCCCGCGAGTGAATTTCCCGCGAGTGAATTGCCCGCGAGTGAATTTCCCGCGAGTGAATTTCCCGCGAGTGAATTGCCCGCGAGTGAATTTCCCGCGAGTGAATTGCCCGCGAGTGAATTTCCCGCGAGTGAATTGCCCGCGAGTGAATTTCCCGCGAGTGAATTGCCCGCGAGTGAATTTCCCGCGAGTGAATTGCCCGCGAGTGAATTTCCCGCGAGTGAATTGCCCGCGAGTGAATTGCCCGCGAGTGAATTGCCCGCGAGTGAATTGCCCGCGAGTGAATTGCCCGCGAGTGAATTGCCCGCGAGTGAATTGCCCGCGAGTGAATTGCCCGCGAGTGAATTGCCCGCGAGTGAATTGCCCGCCGATGCTTGCCCGCAATGCTTTTTTCCTACAGCGCATTTGGCCACGCGGCAGATTTTGTCTGCATTGCCTCCCCAATGCTTAGTAAGTCAATAAAGAGTAACGTTTTGAGAGTAACTGCATATCTCATGTACATTTTTTTTTGGGGGGGGGGGCATCGGAGACAGAATCTAGCTGCGAAATGCGCCGCAGGAAAAAGCATTGCGGGCAAACCTCGGCGGGAAAAACTCGGCGGGCAATTCGCTCGCGGGAAAAATGCACTGCGGGAAATTCGTCTGCGGCAATTCTCATGGACCCGTTGCTGAGTATATTTTTAAAGACAATGCTTATTTATTGGCTCTTTGCTAAGTATACATGCCTTCTTTATTGACTCCACACATGTTCACAGAACCTCTACTCCTGCCCCGACACCCAATTTTTAATACCTTCTTCGGTTGTTCCAGCCTAAATATGCCTTGTAAATTTCAGTGGCTAATGTACATTATAGCTAAACTGTTATAATTAGCAAGCTGTTTACGTCTGCAAGCTTGGCTTCTAAACTTATCAAAGTCATCTCATGCAGCTGCCTTTATTCGTATAAAATACTGTTTGTATTGTTCATTGCTACTGAACTGAAAGTAAAAAGCTATTTTGCTAAGTATATATGCCTGAGTGGCCCATCTCGTAGTTATTCTAGTATCTGTGGTTGGTACTCAACATTACTGTTAATCTTGCTTTGGTGAAAATACTTAATGTAGACTTGTCTATTTGGAATCATTTGTTTGTAAAAAATATTACCCACTTTCAGTCTGTTAAAGAACTTTGTTCACACCAGTCTACTAAATTCTTTTTTACATGTCTACTATGTCGAGCAATCGACTTATTTCCGACGACGACGCACTATTTCTTCAAGTTTATGCAAATGACGGGACTTTAAAATATTGGGAAGAAAGACACAAGCAAGCTCTAAGCCGGTTGGATTCCAGGGCCTTGGATTTGTCTCTTTCAACCGTTATGCTTTTAAATGAATTTCAAATAAGACAAAATACTAGCAAAACAACCTATTACGTGAATTTTTTGGAAAACATTTTTGCGGATTCTGATTCTTCTGAAATACTTAAAGCGGCTATTGAATCTAGGAGCAAGAATGGGGATGAAGGACGAAGTAAATACCAAACGATGGCAATTTACCAATTGTATTTGGATGCACTCGTTGCCCGGAACTTTCGAAATGAGCAAAGTAAACTAAAAACCGAAGCGCTTACAGACAAGTACCCAATTGAAGAGGCTAATCAGCCTAAGCTTCATGAGGCAACTGACAGACAGGACTTTGAGAGCGCAATAACATTCATCACTGCACATTACGTTGCGGGAAAATGCTACATTGCACTTGGGCGCAATAATACTTTTGAGAAACCAGATTGGATGTCTTATTGCCGATTTGCCCATTGGTTGGCGACTCAGTACTTCAGTCAGAAGGCAGTCGCAGTCGACCCTTGTCTTGCAAACTCTTTGAGGTTAACCATGAGCAGACTGATGTTCAACTGCGCTATGAAAAAAACTATTTACGAACACAAGTACCTTGTGAAAGCGTTCCAGTACTTTGAGGCAGCAATCGAGCGGCGACCTCAGAAGGCAAGCTTAATTCGACGAATCGATTCAGACATTATTCCTAACGGGTGGTCCATCACTTCCATTCTGAACATGGCTGCTTGTTTGTTAGAGTTGCGTTTGCCACAGAAATGTCGCGTTCTAATTGAACAAGGAAAGCAGATACTGAAGCGCTTTGATTTGTCGAAATCAACCAAGCTCTACAAGTACTTCAAAGCTTACGCCGACTATGTCGAAGGAGTAAGCCACTTTGAGGACACATGCCCGTTGAAGAGCGGACTTGATTGCAGCAGTAAAGCTCTTAATCGAGATTTTTTGAAAAAGAAGTACGAATTATCTAAGTCATGCTTAGAGAAAAGCGCGTCTGTTTTGAGAAGTAACTACGCAAGTGATCCTCTCACTGCTTCAGCTGTCACAATGCTGTCTGTAGTTCTCGTCAATAGTGCTGGTGCGTTTTCGGAAGAGGCTCTTCAGAACTTTGAGAAAGCTGTACATTTGGAGTGTGCATTGGAGTCGGGAACAGTGACGGCAACATATTTGTTGCAGATTCTTCACGTTGGTGCTAATTCGAGTTCTGACTCGACTAGCTCTGCAAAGTGCAAGGAGTTGTACGACAGAGCTGTAAGTTTTGCATAACTTTTAATAGTTATTTTCATTACTTTGTGTTTATTCACCTGCTTAGTAACATGCTACTTCATTTTCCATTAAATTCTTCAGAATTCAGCCATCAAAAGAAGATTTTTAGAGAAGAGCGTACGAACACAGCCTAAAGTTGAGCGCTCGAATGTGCGTAGCGCTTCAAGTCTCCAAGCTGCTATGGTACCGAAAAGCAATCTCGAGTCTTCTGTTGATTTAAGCGATGGCTCAGCATGGATGACTATAATACGTAGAATCAAAGACTCTAAAGACTTTTTGGATGGCTACCGACTAGAATCGCTTGCGCATTTAAAGAAGTTAGTACGCAAGTATGAGGACATCGAAGATATTCCGGTCAGGGTGTTTTGCATTCTCTGCATTACTCGCCATTATTTGAATACTCAAGCTTTGTCTTCTGCAAAACATCAACAAGAGAAGGCTGCACACCTACTGGATATTGGATTCGGTATAAAGCTGGATGTCTGTCGTTTAGCCAGAATTACATATGAAGACTTCGAGTTGAGTTTCCCCAAAGATCACAAAATGTTGGTCTTCCTAGTTGCACTTTGGTTGGTGAACGAAGGCATTATTTTTATTCTGCAAGCCTCAGAGGAGCATCAGAAAATGCGCGCTTCAGAATTATATCCAGCCAGGTACATTCCTTCTAGGACAGAGCAAGTGTTTTTAACGCTTTCATCATTTTTATCTTGGACTGGAAATATTCTGCTCAAAATTTTTACATTTCAAAAGACCACTTGGATGAAATCCCTGGATTGTTTAAGTCACGCTAAGGGTCTTGTTGAAACAATCAAATCTGACATAGTTGACTGCGAGCGGACAGCATTAGTAGTCATCGAAAATTTTCTAGCTAATGCATTCTTTCGGCTGGACCAAATTGTGTCTGTTGAAGAAAGATTTTTTACTAATCCTAAGTTAATGTTCTGCGTAACTGAGTTGCTAAAAGACGTTGAAGATTTCACTGAAAGTATTTTTGTGAGTAGCGAGTCTTCTGCATTGAGTGGCACGACATTGGATCTAATGATTTGTCTGCATAAAGCTCAAGTAAACTTTCCAGATCTGTTGCAGTTGATGAAAGATCAGCCCTACGAATTTAAAGCCAGCAAAGAAGAACCCGAGATAAAATTTAACTTGAAAGTAATTTATGGAGTAAGCGACCACCCGAATAAACTTCGCATTCTTCAACAAGCATATGACCTGTGCCAAAGAGCGGAGCTGGTTGACACACAGCTCTATGCTCTGATTCACATGCACGTGGGCATCGAACTCTATCAGCAAGCTTTCAGGAATCCAAAGAGACCACCTTACAACACTTTAAATGGCGCGATTTTGAAATTCCGACAGGCTGCCAGAATTTTTGAGCTACTGGATCTATACGATGTCAAGACGGCTTATTGCTACACAATGCTTAGTATTATGTATCGTTATAACTCGCAGCTAGATGATCAGCATACGCAATGCATTCGCTGTCTCGAGAAATGTTTAAGCATAGAAAAGCGCTTGGTAGTGAAGGGCACATCGCCCAGTCCTTGGCTTTGGAAAGGCTTGCAGATCGTTCATTTTTTTCAAAAGTACTTCGCCCGAATTTCGGAGGACTACGGAGACGGTAATTCATTCTATGATGATCTGGAATCGTGGAATGAACTTAGTCGAAAGTTCTTGGTAATTAATATTTTCAAAGCTACGTACTTTTCTTTTTCATGTTTCTACTCATTGTAAAATAGCTGAATATTTGTTAATATAAATTGAATTTTAGACTGCCGTAAACAGAAAGAAGAATATATACTATTTGAGTGACTTTGGCGCCTTCCCTATTACTAATTATGTACTTTTGGTTGAATCTTTAACGGGTAAGTTAAGCTTATGACTCTCAGTCATTTATTTTTTTAATAAGTACGAATTTTCAATTTATCATTTTAGATAACTGAAGACCATTCTGTATTATCTGTTATTGTTGCTGAAAAAAGTAAAACGAAGCGAAATAACCTCTATAACTTTGACGAGTATAGATAAATTTGCTCTTGCTATCAGTTTTACTTAACATGGAAGAGCGTGCAAATAATACCTAGGTCTAATTGCATAATCATAAATGTTAGCGTTGGTGTTTACCATCGGTCGGTTTATTTTAGGGTTTTATTTAAACAGAATCTTTTTAAAAATGCAAGCAAGTCGTACGAATCAGAAAGGTCTAAACGGATCTTAAACCGTTCCGTTTCTTAGTTGTTGTAAATCCAACCCTAATTGATGCACAGAATTTCTGGAAATATTACAATCAACATAGTCGCTTAGCTTTTGATGTGCTCTAATCAGCGGCTGAGCTGCTCATTACACATGCAATTTTGTTTTAACACCAATGGCCGTATGTAGAAAGCTGAGTCTAGGGTAGTCCGGCCTTGAAAAGCAAGCCCAGACTTGGATTTGGCCAGCCCAGACCATCGATCTTATATACACTAGATAGGCCACTCAGTATAGCACCCAGTCAAACCATAGATAACGGCAAGCTATGGCAAGCATTCCCAGAAGCGGTGATTTCAGCTAGTTTTCAGTAGTTAGTGCGTATATTTTTCAGTAGCTGAAATGAGTATTAAATTTCCTGTTTATTCAGCTGTGTCAGCATAAGACTTGGGATGCGTTTACACGACCTATGCAATATTGCTCGTATAATCAGCAGAGTGCGGTTTGAGAAAAATCAATCGTCTATACATTTTTCTGGGTCAGAAGGCTGTTGGACAGCAGTGTATTTTTTAAAGAAAACTGAAATAAGTTGGCTTAAACGTAAATGATATAAGCCAAATTGAACTTGAAAAGGTGTGGATGCTGTGTATAAAAATTAAAGAAACCCGTGACTTAAAATGAGCATTTTCGGAAGGCAACAATGCAGACCGCGAGTTAGTTAAATATGTGTAAAGCATACTGGTAGTAGTACACAAAGGGCAGAAACAACAAAAAATACACAGAGTCAAAGCGAGGGAAGGTAGCTTGCGTCTGCTGTGCTAAAAATTTTAGGCGCCTCATTTTATTGCGAATAAATATATATCTTTTATTCGTATCTATCGCCCTGACTTGGATCGACAAAGTATTAATTAACGCTTTTTAGGCAGCTAACCAGCCAATGTTAAAAAATTGCTATTTTACTGCTGTTCTGTGCGCATCTGACGCTAATATTGCAATAAGCTGTTTTTGTTTAAACTTTTGCACAGATCCACTCACCGATTGGGAGGAGAAACGATCTCGCAACCTGAAAGCAATCGCAGTGATAATGCGGGATCGTGAATTTCCTATCGCCAGTCCGCCATCTGACACAGAGATCCGCTGTTACGCCCAATACTTGACGAAGTTATTCAACAGTCACTCCGACAGTTGCTTTTTCTCTAAATACGGTAAATGCCAAATTCCAAATTCGTTTGGACAGAGCGGAGAGGTTAGGCGAAACGACTTTCTTCAAGGCCTTAATATTTACTCTCAGAGCAACGCACAGGAGAAGATTAAAATTCTTAATCGGCTGCAAGAAGTTCATAATTTATTGTTGTCAAACTGCCCAGCAGCGAGGGACTACCACGAAAATCATGAAGTTGGTTATTAAGAAACTCTGCATTCATTCTATCTGATTTTTGGCTTCATTTTTGTGTGACATACTTATTTGATTTCGTCTGAATGCCTTTAGTCACAAAGAAAAAAATCGCTGAAACATTTTATTTTATTTTCTTTTGTCTTTTTATGTACCAACATCGTGATTCGTGTGCAATATAATCTGACTTTACTTTTAAACAATTTACCCTTTTATGCGGTGTTTTTACAGTATGGTTTGATTTTTCTCCTTATTTCTTATTACTTGTCTTTGATGTTCCTATGCGTAGTTATATTTAGCGGAAGCATACTTTTGTAAGGCAACAATTTACCAATATAAACAAAAAACCGCGTTTCACAGCCCGCTGAGACTGTCTATGGTAAAATCCCATTTATTCCAATGCATTCAGTCGGTTTCACGGCCCGCTGAAAATGTCTATGGCAGTCAGAAGACAGCGGGGTCATAGGGGAGCTTAGCCTTTGCACACAATTTGCACATGAGCACTCTGGAAAACGAAAAAAATGAAATCTAAGAAATTGTCTATGGTCAAAACTCCTTATTTTGCGAATCGAAAAAACAGTAACTGATAAATAAGCATTTCGCAGAGAATTGAATATTCTTAAAGTCGAACAGCTTTAGGTGGTATAACATTAACCAAATACAGGCTATTTTCATCCAATATGTGTACGAGTTGTTATATTTATTGAAGTCAGCCATAGAAAATTTCAGCGGGCGGGCTTCCGTGCGTTTCACCGTTTCAACACGCTTAGGCTAACTATATTCATGTAATTTTAGCTATTGTACTATAACGATTTTCTTGAACTAGAACTGCGGGAATTTCTCGAATCCTAGATAGCAATGATGAATAAGATTTTAAGGCTTTGCAGATTTTTTTACTTTTATCATTTTGAACAGTTAGAAGTGTAAATGCCAAAGTCAGTAATGTAGCATTTTTTTGTTTTTAATTCTATAACAATTGTAATAACGTCGAATAAAGTTGATATCTGGCATAACTCTTCTCAAAAATTGTTTGTTTTTTGTAGTTTTTTAACTTAGCAAGGAGCGTCTTCCGAAATCCCTTGGTCGCAATTCTATCGGGTACCAAAATCTTGCCCACACAGTTAGAGTTCCTGCACACTATAATTTTATTGATACTTTTCAATAGTATATTTTAGGTTTTTTGCCGAAGGATATTCTGTGCGCTATTTCCTAGTATGTAAAGAGTTCGCTTTAGCACACTAGAGAGAGAGGGCTAGGGAGATAGAGAGAGAGAAAATAGAGAGAGAATTAGGTCTAGTGTCTAAACGCACGAACTCCCACTTCCAGACTTCAAGCATGAGAACAAAATTCAGTGAGCACTTACTGGTGCAGGCTCCTCTTCTTTGTTGGGCGGGTCTGTAGAGCTTGTAGTCTTCCTCCGATCCGGAGTAGTCTTCTTGAATCCTGAAGTCGGCTGAATATGAGAGCACTTTAATGAACATAACAATTTAACCCGTCGACTTCGATATATTTCTCGAGTGCAGATATCAGAGATGGGCCCTAATAACAAATTTAACTCTATAACAATGACGAGGTCCTCCAGAAAGGGCGTCGTCTTCTAGAAATAGCGGAATCGGAATCGTGTGCTCCTATCGGTTACTCTAGGGTACCAAAATGAATCAAATCAATAATCCTCTAAGAGTATCGGAATCGGTCCGTAGATTTTATCCAATCCCTTAGGAATAGGGAGTCTCCAATTCAATAACTCTAAAATCAACTGAACAGTAACTGCCAGCAATAACAAGGCTCTCAATAGTAAAATTATAAAGACTCCAACAAGGGCTTACTCTTTTCAATATACTGTAGATAGTAACATGATTCCTCTTTTCATTATAAATAGTAACACGATACAGCTTCCCATTATAATTAGTAACATGCTTCATAGTTTCGTTACAAATAGTAACCTGATTCACACTAAGTTTTGCTGCGCATGTTTGCATTAGTCTACTTACAGTAGCATTTTATGAATAATGATGCACTACAAATGAAATACCTAGCGTTTTTTGATAGGCAACGGGAAATTACTTGATTACTGGCTATGATACTGCTTGATGCTTATTATGTTTCATACAGCTGGCTTATTCTTTATATTCCTTTCAGATTTTGTTTATCGATGAAACTTCCATTTAAAAATTTCTGAAACCAGTCTCTGACTGGGTTCACGTTTAATTCGTGACGTTCAATTCGTGATCAAGAATTATATCGGCGACTTGGGGTTTCATAGCTTATTTCAAAGCTGATGGCTTCTGAACTAAATCAAGGATTGATTAAAGATGGAGAGGCTGCGTTTCTTCAGTATTTTGCGAATACGTTCAACTTGCAGTACTGGAAAGACAGGTATAATCGCGTTCATCATTCAAAAGATGCTGGACTCCTCGAGAAATCTCTTTCCACTGTAATGCTGATAAATGAGTATCAAGTTCGGCAAAATAATGCTCAAACAGAGCGCTTTTTGAAAGAGTTTGAGAGTTTATTGGGTGACGCGTTTAAATTACTCTACTCAGCGATGGAAAACAGTGGTCACGAAGCAAAGTCTGGAGCAGTAGAGAAAGAAAAACACGGCGAAAATCAAGAGAGTGTGGATCAACCCGCTAATAAGCGAAAACTAAAAACACCCAGCGAACATAAATTGGTTATGATCTCTCAGTACAGTGAGTTCCTTGATAAAATTTCTTCTGAGCACTTTGAATATGAGCAAAGAAAGCAAAAAACCGAGACAAAGAGCGAAAGCGACATACAACCAAAGAACAATCAATCAAGCATGGCAAAAACCACTGATCAACAGCAAGAAAGACAAAAGAGACAATCGGAAACAGAGGAAGCCAATGATAAACAGGGCTTCAAGAGCGCAATAACATTTGTCACTGCGCATTACGTTGCAGGTAAATGCTACGAGCCCCATCGCACTCTGGAACGATGATACTTCTGAAAAACCAGATTGGTTGTCTTATTGTCAATTTGCCCATTGGTTGGCGACTCAGTACTTCAGTCAGAAGGCAGTCGCAGTCGACCCTTGTCTTGCAAACTCTTTGAGGTTAACCATGAGCAGACTGATGTTTAACTGTGCTAAAAGGAAGACAATTTACGAGCACAAGTTCCTCGTAAAGGCATTCCAATATTCCGAAGGGGCAATCGAGCGGCGACCTCAGAAGGCCAGCTTGATTCGACGAATCGATTCAGACATTATTCCTAATGGGTGGTCCATCACTTCCATTCTGAACATGGCTGCTTGTTTGTTAGAGTTGCGTCTGCCGCAAAAGTGTATGGCGCTGGTTAAGCTAGGAAAGCAGCTTCTGAATCGCTTGCAAGACAAAAGCGTTGATTTTGTCTCCTACTTCACAGCTTACGCCAACTATGTCGAAGGAGTAAGCCACTTTGAGGACACATGCCCGTTGAAGAGTGGTCTTGATTGCAGCAGTAAAGCTCTTAATCGAGATTTTTTGAAAAAGAAGTACGAATTATCTAAGTCATGCTTAGAGAAAAGCGCGTCTGTTTTGAGAAGTAACTACGCAAGTGATCCTCTCACTGCTTCAGCTGTCACAATGCTGTCTGTAGTTCTCGTCAATAGTGCTGGTGCGTTTTCGGAAGAGGCTCTTCAGAACTTTGAGAAAGCTGTACATTTGGAGTGTGCATTGGAGTCGGGAACAGTGACGGCAACATATTTGTTGCAGTTTCTTCACGTTGGTGCTAATTTGCGTTCTGACTCGACTAGCTCTGCAAAATGCAAGGAGTTGTACAACAGAGCTGTAAGTTTTGCATACCTTTTAATAGTTATTTTCATTACTTCATGTTTATTCACCTGCTTAGTAACATGCTACTTCATTTTCCTTTAAATTCTTCAGAATTCAGCCATCAAAAGAAGATTTTTAGAGAAGAGCGTACGAACACAGCCTGCTGATGAGAGCTCCAATGTGCGCAGCGCTTCAAATCTCCAAGCTGATATGGTACCGAAAAGCAATCTCGAGTCTTCTGTTGATTCAAGCGATGGCTCAGCATGGATGACTATAATACGTACGATCAAAGACTCGAAAGACTTTTTGGATGGCTACCGACTAGAATCGCTTGCATATTTAAAGAAGTTAGTACGCAAGTATGAGGACATCGAAGACATTCCGGTCAGGGTGTTTTGCATTCTCTGCATTACTCGCCATTATTTGAATACTCAAGCTTTGTCTTCTGCAAAACATCAACAAGAGAAGGCTGCACACCTACTGGATATTGGATTCGGTATAAAGCTGGATGTCTGTCGTTTAGCCAGAATTACATATGAGGACTTCGAGTTGAGGTTCCCCAAAGATCACAAAATGTTGGTCTTTCTAGTTGCACTTTGGTTGGTGAACGAAGGCATTATTTTTATTCTGCAAGCCTCAGAGGAGCATCAGAAGAAGAACGCTTCGTCATTTGTTAAAACTGACTTTAGGGACTCATGGTCAGAACAGATCGGAAAAATGATTGTTTCGTATCTTTTAGGAGCTTGTTCTGTTGTAACGAGCTTCTTGGCTTCGCAGAAAAACTCCTGGCTCGAGGCTTTCGAGTCCTTAAATCTGGTTAGTGAAATTGTCCAGAAAAACGAAACCAGCATACAAGGTCTTGATTGGATTGCTTTCGTGTTTCTAGAAGAACATTTATCCAACGCTTATTACCAGCTGGATAGAATGTTCTCAGTGGACAGTATTTACGAAATTAATTATAAACTTATTCATTCTGTGACTTTGTTGCTGAAAGACGTCGATAAGCATTCAAAAGACGTCGGGCGAAGCATTGGTACTGTCGATTCGACCGCTACGGACTTGATGTTATGCTTGCATAAAGCTCAGGTTAATTTCCCTGGACTTTTGGATCTGCTGGAAGTGCTACCTTATGAGTTTAATAAGACTGAAGAAAAGCCCGCTGATAAATGCAATTTAGATGTTGTTTTAACCGTTGCGCATTACGTTGGCAAGCTGAAAATTCTTCAACAAGCGTATGATTTGTGTCAAAGAGCGGAGCTGGTTGATACGGAGCTCTATGCTCTCATTCACATGCACGTGGGTATTGAACTATTTATTCAAGCATTTAGAGACCCAACTAAATCACCCTACGGCACTTTAAGTGGCGCCATTCTTAAGTTTCGGCAGGCTGCCAGAATACTCGAGCTACTGTGTCCGAACGACGTGAAAACAGCTTTTTGCTACTTAATTCTTGCCTATATGTATCGATATCACGCTCAGCTAGACGATCAACAGACGCAGTGCCTTCTCTGTCTTAAGAAGTGTTTAAGCGTGGAAAAGCGCTTGGTAGTGAAAGGCGTATCACCCAGTCCTTGGCTTTGGAAAGGCTTAGAGATTGTGCAGTTCTTTCAAAAATTTCTAAACCGAGTTTCCAATAACTACCGCGATGGTGCTTCATTCTCTGAAGATCTCGAGTCATGGAATGAGTTGAGTCAAAAGTTTAAGGTTCGTAGATATCTTCTTCATATACTAAAAATGTGTTTTACTTATTTTTTCACATTAATTGTGGACTAAATTCATGTGTGCTGTAATATTTTACATGCTATTTAATCACGCATTTGTGCATTCAGTTAATTTGCTGATTTTACGCTATTTTAGACTGCGTTGTACAAAGACAGGCCGTTATTTTACTTGCAAGACTTTGGTTCCTCTCCTTTGGGTGCTTCAAACCTTCTCACTGAAGCACTGACTGGTAGGTTTTTTCACCTTTGTTGTGCTTGAAAATTATATTTACTTTGCTTGCTAGTGAGCAAACCCATGCTTTTTAGTATGTATAATTTATGTATGGGCCCTGTGTTAAAACTTGGTCTGAGCCTTTCGTATTTTTAGATTTTCCATCGAAAGCGCTGGTCTTTATTTCATCGCTTTTCCTTATAGATACAATGATTAATGACGCTAGGTTACTTGTACCTTCCAATTTTAAGTAGAGAGAATGCAATGAAAATGTTGTATTGTTAAAACTACTCAAAATTGACTAACTGAGTATACATATCCCAAGTATAGTGCTTTTTTAACCTGTTGCTATATTTTACGAATGTGCAAGTAAATTTACCAACGTATTCGTTTTTTTACTAGATCCATTAACCGAATGGGAGGAGAAGCGAAATCGGAGCCTCAAAGCTATCGCTGTGATGATGTGGGATCGAGAGTTTCCCGAAGATAGTCCGCCCTCTGACACTGAAGTTCGATGCTACGCTCGATATCTGATGAAGCTGTTCGACCGTCACTTGGTCAGTTGCCGTATGGCAAGGCACAAACAGGGCAGTACTGGAACAGCTGAACAAAGCAAACAGGAGACACGGGAAGATCCATGCACTTTAGACAATCTCTCGAGAAATAACCTAGTAAAGCGAAATGACTTTCTTCGAGGCATGAACATCTATTCTGAGAGCACTGCAACAGTTAAGATCAGCATCATCAAGCAGCTGCAGCAGGTTCACAATTCGTTGGTGACGCTTTGCCCGAAAGCGCGCAAATTTCATGAAAATTATGATGTTACCTACTAGCGATAGAACGCAGACAATATAAACTGCAAGGTTACGAGTTTAAAGGACGCTTTAGTTTTTTTATGGAACGTTTTTACTAGCTTAGTGAATCTTGTTGGGTGCTAATTTTGGTTCCGTCCGTTTTTTAATCTCACTCTAAAAATCGCAGACTTGTTGCTGATATTGTTATATTGCGTTATAGTTTCTTTACTTTTGACTTGGCTGTTCTTCATTAAATTTTTAAATGTTGACTGCCACATTCGCTACAAGTTATACCAGCTGATTCCTTCGAATTAGCTAGCTACTCTTTCTAACACGTGTTTTACACATCTTTTTGAAATGGTCCTTAAAATTGCCCTCATTTCTGTTACAATTTCCCATAGGAAAGTAAAGCAAGTATGAGAAAGATATTACAAAAAGTGGAATTCCCGTGTCATTAGTCTTCAAAGACATAAGCTCTTGGTCTGAAAACTGAATTTGCCATATGAGCATTATGAATGGGTTCGAAGCATTGTAGGATTTAGAAGGTCCAGATTCGTTTTTTGTCCCTACATGTATCTTTTGCATTAAACAGTGTTGTGTTGAATAGAGTGTAGTACTCTATTAATAAAAGTACATGTACATTTTATCAACCCATACAATGTGTCAAAAACGCGTTTTATTTGAATATGTGCCAATAGCTTTAATCAAAACCATTTAAACAGCTTCTGCTTTCAGCTTGTTTTTCTCTTCATTATTTTAAATATTTCCTAAGCTCTACGAGCTAATCGGAGCTACTCGTATTCAATACTCGAAAGAAAATTATTGTTTTATCTTTGCATCTTCATGCTTTTTCCGTTAGCGTAGCGATCGCCTTTTAATTTTTAAAACTATAACTTCTTGTTTTCGTTTGCAGTTTTTTTAACAATATTATATTATTGTTAGTTTCGGTATAAACTTATTATCACATAGCCAGACTCGCAGTAAATCAAATGCTTTGAAAAACTTTATCTCTCATTAGGATGTGAATTTGAATTTGAGAAACGAAAATAAACCATGATCTTTTCCGTTGTTTTTATAATTTCTTTCGACAGATAGTACACGAGTTCCACGAGCGTAGCGTTTGTGTAGCGTTAGCATAGCGTTAGCGTAGCGTAAGCGTAGCGTTAGCGTAGCGTTAGCGTAGCGTTAGCGTAGCGTTAGCGTAGCGTTAGCGTAGCGTTAGCGTAGCGTTAGCGTAGCGTTAGCGTAGCGTTAGCGTAGCGTTAGCGTAGCGTTAGCGTAGCGTTAGCGTAGCGTTAGCGTAGCCTTAGCGTAGCGTTAGCGTAGCCTTAGCGTAGCTTTAGCACCTTGGTTAAGTACTAATTCAGTAATATTTTTATTATATATTTTTATATAAAAATAATATAATATAATAATATAGTATATAATATATAATACTTTTTAAATTCCGCTTGATTTTTATAGTAATAAATATCCTGTGCCATACAGGTAGGAAAAAAGTTTAAAATATTTGTATTCAATCTAACGAGCCTGTTGTAATTCAATTTTCAGTTTTAAATCGGTGTTGTATAAATAATTTACAAGCCCCTCGCCGAAGAAGCGCGGGTTGACTCTGGTCTCTGGTGCCTGCTCGATGCGAGTAAAGTCTTGCTCGTTCCAAGCTAATTTGGAATGGACGCGACGGTCTTAGAGATTCTTCCACAGCCGCCTAATCCGACACCCTTGTTAAACTTCTTCCCGAATGAGGAATATTTTGACTTTTTAAAGTCTCGTTACAATGAACTGAAAACAAGAGATGGACTACTTGGAGTCGATGAATGTAAGAACGAAGATGCTGAAAAGACATTTGGGTTTTTTGCAAAGGCTTTTATCTTTGTATTTTTGGGAAACGAATATCTATTTAGGAATCAAGCAACGGAAGGTCAAAGATTCCTCAATTTGTTCAAAAATTTAATTGGCAAACAAGCTGCAGACACGCTTAACCACGCCGCCTCTCCGAATTCGGACCCTGAATGCAGCGGTGGTGTAATCGACGAGGGCAGTATGAATAAGGGAAATAATACCCGAGCTTTTTCAAAGCTTCCTAAAGACAATAGAGAAGGAAATGGTGCTATAACGTCTCAACTTTCGCAACATGAAGGCATCGTTACTGAAAGCAAAGAAAACAATACAAACCGGCGAATCAGTGTGAAAGCTAGCGCAAAGTTTCTTATGGCTAATAGATATGCAGACAAGTATGAAGAGCTTATAAAAGAATGTTTCAAGCCTAAGTCTAGCAACAAAAGCGGAGAGTCAAAGGCTGCGTCGAGTCAACTGACATTTGAGTGGACCCATGAGCATTCTTGCACACTTCAGTTCATCACTTTACATTATATAGTGGGCGAATGCCGTTTAATGCTCTTTAACCGGACCAGTGTCCGAGCGCATAGACTAAGAGAGAAAACAAAGTTTCTTTTCTGGCTGTGTACTGATTATATTCGAAGAGCGCCCGAAGAGTCCAAAGTTTTTGTCGACCTATCCAGACACGCCACTGGAAGCATTCTTTTTAGCTGTTGAATGCAGCAGGGTACCTTTGAACATTGGTATCTATCTAAAGCATTCCTTTGTTTTGAAGCCATGATTAATTGGAAGCCTAGAAAACATTCAAGAATAGTTCGCAAGCTAGATTCGGATATTAGAGTTGTCGATGAATCTATCGAAGGAATTCTAAAGTTGGCGGCCATTTTTATTGAACTTCGTCAGACTACGAAGGCTCGAAAGTTGATCGATCAGGCTCTTAAACTCAACAAGTTACCAGCAGATACTGAAATCGTTTGCAAGACTTACTTTACTGCCTATGCCATGTACTTGAACGGACTAATTGATTTTGAGGAAACTTGTCCTCTAGCCAGTAAACTTAATGCGGGTTCTCGTTTACTTGACCGCGAAAAGCTTATGAAAGCATATAGAAGTGCAAAGAAACACCTGCGCGAGTGTTTGAAAAATTTAACGGAAGAAATCTCCGAACTTGGGCTTACCGCTTCTGCGTACACATTGATGGGCATTGTTTGCGTGAACGAAGCAGCCGACTTTACAATGGAGCATGAAGGCGGTTTGTATTATTTAGAGAAGGCTGTTTCGCTAGAGTCTAAATTCGAAACCAACACTATTATGGCTGCAAATATGATCCAGATTTTGCAGCAAGGTACCACGCTGGCAACTACGCAGGCTGCTCGAGACAAGTGTCGAGAGTTGTACTTTACCGTAAGCATTGATAATTTTTATTCTTGGTAATGATTTAAATTTAATTTTTTCACTTATAGCATACCGGTACTTCAGTAAGAGCTAATGTAAGTATCACATTCTAATTCTAGATCGTTACTACAAGAGAACCAGAAACAATTCGATCTCAAGTCGACGTTCCTACCGATGTTGAAGCGTCCAGTCAAAGCGATAGTGTCTTTAATGTAGTTGCCAAAGCAAGAGAGTTCACCGATGGATATCGCGAAGGAAGCTTAGCTTACTGGAAGAAGGAATTAAACAATATTCTGGACCGTAGCCAAATATTACACAGATTGGTTTTCCTTCTATTTCTCTCAAGACATAATTTACGCTCGTATTTCTTGAGAAAAGCTGAATGCCGACAAGCTAAAGTCTCACGCCTGATCTCTCTTGCATTTGGTCTGAAGCTAGAAACCAATGGAAGCTTTTCATTTAAAGCTATGTCTGAATCTTTTCCACGCCATTGCAGAGAATTGATCTTTGTAGTCGCATTCTGGACTGTCAATGAAGGCATGCTGGCTCTTGGTAATGCGCTCGAATATTATCAGCAAAAGTCCGCCGCAGAGGTGCGGCAACGTTGGGACGATGGCGATGAGTCATTCGCTTCGCAGCTTGTTTCTTGGGCTTTGTATAGTTTTCGGCTGAGTAACAAGAAAAGCAACGATTGGAAAAGAGCTCAAGAATGTTTCAGGCGCGGTCAGGATTTGTTCAACGCGATCCGAAATAGCTGGAAATCTGACGAAATTCCTGCTCTTATTTTCTTGGAAAATTATTTAGCAGAAGGCTTCTACCGACTAAATGACGTCGTAGCATTCGATGATCGCTACAAGACCGATAAAAAACTCATTACAACCACAGTTGACTTGCTACAAGACCTAAACCGATTAAAACGTTTAGAAAAAAGTCACAATGGCCCAGGAATTGAGACTTTATTGAGTTACTTAAACTCTGTGTGCGTGAACTTTCCCGCATTGTTGAATCGTCTACTGAACCAATCAGCTGGGAGGCGTAATCGCAGGCTTCACGGTGGTCTCGTCTCTAGCCTTTTAGAGTCAACTGGCATCCTAGAGACTTTCGACTTTATAATAGACACGTCGCAGGCGTCCGACAAGCTGAAACAACTGGATGAGGCTTACGTCCTGTGCCAAAAAAGAGGTCTAATGGATACAGTGGCCCACGCTTTGGTGCACATGCAAGCGGGTCTTCAGCTATTACGCTATGGGGAAGTTAATCCGTTTAAGCCTCATTACGACAGTTTCAGTGCTGCAATTTTAAAGTTTAGGAAAGCTGCTAGAATTCTCGAGCTTATCTGCGGCGATGATGTCAAAGTGACGTACTGTTACACTGTTTTAAGCGTTCTCTACTCCAGTCAGATGCAGATTGACGAGCAAGAATCTAGATGCCTTCAGTGTCTCAGAAAGTGTGCCAGGATTGAGAGCAATCTCATCGTCAAGGAAGCATCGCCCAGTCCCTGGCTATGGAAGTGTTTAGATGTGGCCCGAATTCGCAGAGAGCAGTTTCGTATGTTGCGGCAAAACACGAATGATGAGGATGCGCTGATTGAACGCGAATGGCAAAGTATATTCGATAAATTGTTTGTAAGTTTTTCACTATTATGCATGCAATCTTTAAAAAATATTCTGGACGCGGTACATTTAATCATATTTGTCTTCGGCAGGCCCTTCTTGGTCGAAAGACTTTGATGTGTCAAATGCCAGTCGATATTGACGATGCATCGAATTCCGAGACTATGTTGGCTGAAACTCTATCAGGTGAGTGTAAATTTGCACGTGTAGCCATTTGGTATTTGAGACTTGGTTTACCTGAATGTAAAAACACAGTTTAGAACACACTTTCTCATTATTGAATGGATTTTTAATTAGGATTTTTAATTCCATCTAGCTATATTGACAAATAAGATTTCCTCGTTTATAAAAAAACATCAATCAACGTTACAGATGCGTTGGTAGACTGGGAAGAAAAGCGAACTGTCAGCATGAAAGGCCTCACAAATCTGTTTAGGGATCGCCAGTTTCCAGAGGACTGTCTACCAAGCGATGGCGAGATCAGAGTCTACGCTACTTACCTCAACAAGCTGTTTAGTCAGCACTGGGAGCTGTGCCACAACGGCGACAATCGAGATTGTCCGCTGGAAAAACTTGACGTGGAGCGAAACCACTTTTTGCTGGGTATTTCCGAGTACTCACGCAAAAGCGTCAAGGAAAAAAACAAAATTTTCACCCGACTACAACGGAATCACAATCTGCTGTTAAATGAATGCAAGTTTGCTAAACGCTTTCACTACAAATTTGCGAATTTTTAAACTTCACTTTTTTATTTAAGCGATTGAAATGGAATTCAAAATGTGATTCGGTTTTAGTTGCTTTATTATTGTGCTGAATAGTCGCGTTTTTTATCACGAATCGTTGATTAACTTTCTTTCTTTGTTTCCTTTGAATCAAAACTTCTGGATTCGTGTGAGCTGAACAAGTTTTATTTGATGGTGGTATGAACGAGCTCTTTACATAAATTTTACTGTCAGTTTTTTTAATCTCCCTAACTCTTATTTAAGTGCATAACAGAGCACCAAGGTCTCAAATATTATTGTACATAATCGGTTTGAACTATGATCTTTTTGTTTGTTTGATTTTGTTTTATCGAAATCGACAAAACGTTGACAGCTGTTTGAAAGCATTACTGGTAGCGACTTTCAGTAGGTATTTTGTCGAGCTATTTGGGCTAGTTGAGTGATTTATCAGGTAACAAATTGTTTTGCTACTCTGCACAGCTTTTTACAGGTTTGCTCTGAATAGTTTGCCACTTAATAACCTGACATTTTTCTGTCTAACACTTCGTTCGATATTTTGTTTCTTGCAGCTGATCTGTTTTATTGCACTGTACATATTTGGCTTTAAAATGATCCGTGTAAATTTTATGTTTATTTATTCAATATAATAATAATAAGGAAAATTTTATATTTGCTACTGACTTCACTCCTGATTTGAATTTCAAACCGCCTAAACAATATATTAAGACTGCGTAAATGTTTAAAAGCTTCAGGGTTTTTGATTTATTGTGATATGGGTTTTTACAAGCAGTTATGCCGGTTATATGTATTAGTTCTATTAGTTACACCTGTTTTGAAAACTTTAACGCGTCTCCCAAAATCAACGAATTTTAATTATGTCTAAATTAATTGTTCAGAATCGGTAAAATTTACAGTTAAGGATAAAGCAGTTTTGCTTTTCCGCTACTATCAGTAGTTTGGCTCCAGGAAATGTTAGTAATTGGAGTAAGTAGATAAGGCTAGGCGGGTTTGCCTACAATTAAAAAAAGCAGTGGAACTCTCGGAAGAACAAACGTTTTAAACACATTTATCGTGGAATATAATCCTTTTGTAGACCCGGCTTGGGCTATTGAATTTTTAGGAAAATAGCTATAGCTACTTTTTAGATTTGGTCTAGGTAGCAACGTTTGCTATAGTATTCTCAATTATCACTGATTACAGCTGAATCTCATTTTTTACTTCAGACTGAGAAAATCTACATTTAGCTACCCTGACCCTAAGAACAATGCAGAATCAGGAGCGGGTTGAAATGCGAATCTGGCTTCAAGTCGTGCCTCGGGAAGAAGCTCTTCAATACTGGCAGGAGCGTCTTAGGCTTGTCGAAGCTTCAAGTTCGGAAAATTCGGATCGATCTCAACAAATTCTGCGACGAGCTGTCTGTCACGTGATGCTTGGCCTTCATTACCTTTTAATGCAAAATCTTAACGACGCTAAAACTGTTCAACAAAATTTTATGAACTTATTGGAACGAAAAGCGATTAACGATCTTTGGAGCTACATTACCTGCAGCGATAGCGAGAAGTACTCAGAACTACTCAACAAATATTTAGCAAATTTTCATTTTAACGAAGAAAAATCATTTTTATATTTTGTTACTGTCGTTTTCATAGCAAACGAAGGTCAGATGGCCCTACGCGATCCAAAAAGGTGCGGATCGTGGGCCTGGTTCTGGCTGGTTGAAAGCGCCCAGAGACTCGGCAAGATTTGCCTTCAAAGCAAAGAAATCGGACCAGAAATGGCTGCATGCGTTCGATTCAGCATTGGCAGCTTGCTGCTCAACTGCGCCAGCGTCAAAGACGTCTACGCGCACAAGTACTTGTTGAAGTCTTTCTCGCATTTTCAGGCTGCAATTGAGAGACGGATGAGAATAGGCCTCACTCGCAGAATCGATGCTGAAATTTTGTTGAACGAGCAGTCGATGGTAGCTATTGTTAACATGGCCACGTGCTTTTTGGAGCTTCGTCAGATGGATAAGTGCACTGCGCTGATTTGTCAAGCCCGTTTGCTGCTAGGCAAATCAACCATTCTAGACGAGCTTTCCAAGCACTACTTGAGTGCTTTTATTGACTATGTTGATGGTGTCAATGACTTCGAGCGTACAAGTCCTTTGTACAGCAAGCTGAACGCTGGGTCGGTTATTTTAAACGCCCGAGAGCTAAGAGAGCTATACGACAGCGCTTTGGAAAAGCTGACTCGCAGCGCGTACCGGCTGAGACAGAGCTTTTCTAGAAGTACTATTTTTGCGTCAACGCTTACAATGCTTGGAATTGTGACAGCTAATAGAACGGCGGAGTTTAATGATACTTCTCTCGCGTATCTACAAGAGGCAGTTCAGGTTGAGATGGCTCTATCGCAAAGGAGTAACACGATGCGCTATTTGTTGCAAACAATTAGCGTCGCTGCAGGATTATTTGAAAACGATGAAAGCGCTATTGCACTCCGATGGAAAGAGCTGCACAACTCTGTGGTAAGTCTTAGTATCTCATTCAATATTATCTACGATTAAAGTGTTAAATGGGAATGTTCTAATTATTAGCCGAATTTTTTTCTTTAGAAATCTCTGCATCATAACGACCTCAGTGCAACCAAAGAAGAGCATCCAATAGCAGGTGTGTCTGACGTTGATTTTGAGCTGAATCGACTGAGCTCTTCGTCAACTGTATCTTTGCTACCTCTTGAGGCAGCTGAGACTGCTGAGCACCAAAATCCTTCTCTTCCTCTTGTTGACCTCCGATTCACCGACTGTTATAGACAAGACTGTTTAGATTATTTTAGGCGAAGATTGCGAGAGTGCATCGCGACTGACTCAGCTCTAGCCGCAATATTATGTCGCCTATTTATTGCCAGGTTCCACCTGATTCAGTGTGCAATAGATCTTGCTGGCGTGGAGCAAAATGCTGTTCAAGAGCTTCTTTCGCAGAAATTCTCTTTGCACATCAGTAGACAAAGCAGCTTCAAGCTATCTCAGTTGCGCAGGAAATTACAGCGCGGCAAAGTAGCAGAAATGGCAGAAGCCGTAGCCGTTTGCTGCGCTTTCTGGCAAGCAAATGAGGCAAAAGTTGTGCTTTTGGGCTTACAGTTGGGAAAAAATTGGCGTCTGAATAGATCTTCACCTGTTGGTTACTCAGTGAACTCTCCAAAGACTGGTAGGTACATCAGGGAAAACTGGTACTCTTTCACCGACTCAGTCCTGCTGCGTTTCTGGTCTGACAATTGGCGATCGGCCAGATGCCTGATGAATAACAGTAGAAAGTTAAGCAACGAGCTGCGCGGAGCTTTCGAGGCGAGCGCGGCCTGGTTCCACCTGGGTGCGGTACTTGACAGCAGTCTCGCCGAGGTTTGCGTCGATCTCAACGAACTGTTGCCAAGTAAGATGCTACGCAGCAGGCAGATAAAGCGGTGTGCCAAATCTTTGATTCAGTCACTACAATCTTGGCTTCCAAAACTTGACAATGGTTTATCGGACCCTGTGTTTGCTCTTGCCGGACACAGAATCGCAATATTGGACGATGCACTCGGTGCAACCAATGATATCATTAGCTCATCGGATAACAGTACAACAGTGTTGGATTTGACTCAGGATTGTATGAATGTAGAACTTCTCCCCATGCCTAAGCCGAAGCGTAGACTGGCGCCATTCCAAGAAGCTTATGATTCGTGCACCTCTACCGGACTTCTAGATACGCCGTTGCACGCCTGTGTACACTTATCCACTGCAGTCATTCTTTACAAAAGCGCGGTCAAAGATCTCACAAAACCGGCTTATTCACAGTATAATGCCGCTGTGCTTAAACTTCGTCGGGCGTCGAGAGTCTTGGAGCTGTTGGAACCGCTGCATCCTCTAACTGGGGATTGCTACGCTTTGCTAGCTGTGATGTACTATAACATGATGCAGCTGGAGGACCAGGAAGAGAAAGCGCTGAGTTGCTTGAGGGCCTGCCTAAAAATCCAGCGCAACCTGATTGCTAACGGATGCGCAACCAGTTGTTGGGCTTGGCGATGTATTGATGTAGCGAGGAAGCTGGCTGTGTACTTTGCAACGTCGGATCGCCAGAGCGAATGGTCTGGCATAGTGACTGCTGCTGACGTGAGTACAAGATGTCAAGCTGTCTATTGGTTTTGATAGGTTTATTAATCGAAGATCTCTAGCCAAGTTGGTTAGGGCATTCACCTCCAGTGCTGCAGGTTAAGCGGAGTTGACCCTGGTTAGTATTCATATGAAGTGCATGGCTTATGTCGAATACCCTTTAAGGTATCCGCATTGTACGATGGGAAAAATAGGCCTAGCTTGATTTCACCCGCTGTTATAGGGTAGAAGCTCTGAGCTGCAGTAGGAACAGAGTGAGAATTGTAACCCCACAGTAATTTCGATGGTGTACAGCATAAGATGCGCCGTGAACGTTCAGTGTTTCTCTTAACCCAAATGGGCCAATTTCAGGCAATCTTAGAAATGAGTAGAGATTGCTCTGTAGAGACAAGAAGTCTGCTGCTAGGCGATGACGCTATATGGACGGAACTTCGACTTGGCGACCGGTTCGTTGCTGAGCGATTAGTTGGTGCGTTTCTGGAATATTTTTGAAAGGCATTGGCTAAAATGAATATGCGCTCCTACATCTTTTACTTCTACTGTTTACATCTTCCCAGATCCCATTATCGATTGGGAGGGCAAACAGCATCTCAGAGAAACCTGCGAGGCTATGTTTGGTCGAGTTTATCCTGGAGACAACCTGCCAACCTACACTGAAATAATGTGCTACTCGCACTACCTGATGAAGCTATGGAACGCGCACGAGAGTGTCTGCGATCGCGAATGGATCTACCTCTGCGTGCCAAAGTGTCGCATGACGCGAACGTCGAACAATATCCCTAGACGGAACGACTTTCTCAACGGTTTGAATGAGTACACGCTGGCTGCGCCGCGGGATAAGCAGAGGATACTTCGCAGACTGCAGATTAATCACGAGCAGCTGTTGCAGATGTGCGAACCGGCTCAACTTGTTGATTCCAGTTACGGTAGAGACACTGAGTGTTAATTCATCGTTTTCAGTAACAATCTATCAGAAAAAATATTTAGCGTATTTGGTTTTGTTCTGTTTGTATATGCTATCTAAAACTGTTCTTGTATAAAAATTAGCAGCATGTAAAAGTTGCCTATAAAACACGCCTGGCTTATTTTCAATGGGTCAAGCCATTTTTCTAGCTTGCATCTGTCTCTACGATACTTTTGTCTATCGATTTTAACACATGGCTGAAATTCAACGAGTTTGAAGTCAATGGAAATCGGAAAATCTCATCTTTTATTTGACTAAAAACATATATGCGTGTACAGTGTATATATTTTTTAACAAGAATTGGTGCTTCCCTTTTTGGCCTATGGTAGCTCATAGAGTTACAGAAAGGGTTGTATATCAAAAAGATCCCTAGCAGTGCAGTAATTTAGGGCATGACCTTGAAATGAAATGATGGATGTGCGCCCTAAGGAAGGGCAGCGACATGGCATATTCACTTTATAGATCATCATTTTTGTGCGAATCATCAACCTAAAAAGTCAGCTTTGCCGTATCAAGCTCGCGTTTTATTGCACCTAACTTTCTGAAAAATGTTTCATGATTCTAACATAATTAGATTTATCACCATTTTATTTTATTATTCAATATTTTATGCCCGCCTGTATGCATATTTATATCAAATAGCTATACAAGCGTACTGTAACTTTGCTGTTGAGAATTCAAGTCAACGCGTTTCCTGAAAGGAAGTGCTTATCCCCACTGCGTGCCGATAATTCCAATTTTATCCACACAGATCCGTGTCGATAATTTTCAGCTTATCCCCACGGCAGCTTGTTGGAATAGAGCACTTTCAAATACATTTGTTCAAGGACCCCAGAGGTCCTTCTGAATCTGGTATTTACATATAGTTTATTAGCATGCTGTATGTAGTTTTGTATTCTTAATTCTAATCAAAAGTCTACTATTGTTTCTTTCCTTTTGAATGTTCGTCATATGTCGTTATATCCATATTTTTATTCTAAACAAATCTTCCTTGCAAAAACCGTCTTTTTGTTTTCACTATTTTAAGAAACTTCCGAATAAACTACTAAATAGTATCAAGTACTTTGTTAACACTTCCACGTCGTTAAAAGGGTTAATTTTAAATATTTGCTTAGCTGCCCACGTGACTGAGTGATCATATAGATTTGGATAAAGTTCAATAAGCTGCCGTGGGGATATGCCGTGGAGAAATTCAACAACTTTTTCTAATAGCAACATCTAGGGTTTCAGAAGTTTTAGAAATAGAACTATAGAAGATAAAAAATACGGACAGCTTCTATTGATTTGATATGCAGTTGAAGAAAAGATCTGCAGCTTTTGTATATGGGTTGTTTGTCGATCTTGTGCCGAACTCCCTATCAATTTCAGCAGGCCGGTCACTAAGGCCTCGGAAACTATGAGCTCTGGTCAAGAGCCCATCATCCGAGTGGGTACCTGGTTGCGGTTTGTACCCGAGCAGGATCATACAGAGTTTTGGACAGCCAGAAACAACGCATTTAAATTTACATGTAGTGACGCGGCTCCGTTCGCCAGAGCTTGCTCACTGGTGATTCTGGCAAACGAGCAGCTCAGGCGTCGTTGCAGCAGCGACCTGGCTAGCGCCTGCGAACTGCAGGACGAATTTCTGGCACTAATTGGCCAACAGGCTGAAGAACTACTCTGGTCATCTGTCAAATCCGTAGACAAATTGGATCGTATTGCTGCTTTCAGACAATTGGCTAATCAGTTTATTGATGAAGAGGGTGGACAAAGAATAGGAATGGCATTCGCTAGCGTTCTGTTCTTAGTTAACGAGGCCCATCTGGCCTTGTGCAGCGACTCGCGTCGGGGCAGCTTCGCTTGGCTGTGGCTGACGGAGGGTGCCTACCGGCTTGCTAAATATCTGCTGCGACTGGGCGACTCTTGGCCAGCCCTGGCCCCGGAGCTGACTGGCCTCATGTGCGAGTCCGTCTCCAGGCTAATGCTGAACTGCGCTACTCAAAAAGATGTTGGCGGGCGTAGATTTTTTGAGAAAGCGCCACAGTTTCTAGACTTCTCGTTGGAGCGTAGAACGCGTAATAACAAATTGGTTCGGCGCAGCGACTCGGACATTGTGCCAAGCACCCAGTCGATTGTCGTTATTCTACGAATGGCTTCCTGCTTTGTTGAACTGCGTCAGACTCGAAAGAGTCGTGCACTGATTGCTGTAGCGCGCAAGCTCATCGACTGCTCAGACCTTATTAGCGAACGTTCCAAGATTTATTTCATTGCATTTTCTGACTACATCGAAGGAGTCAGCGAGTATGAAGAGACCTGTCCTCTGACAGCTAGATGGAAGAAGCAGCCGTTGAATCAAACTGTTTCTACTGAAGAATTGATGAAGAATTTAGAGAAAGCCAGCGTCCTTCTAAGTAAAAGCGCGTTTGCTTTAAAGGAACACTTTCCCGGCAGCCCTTTAACCGCATCTGCTTTTACTCTTCTGGGTGCTGCAACCGTTAATTTGGCCGGCGAATTCACACAGGATGCATTGGCTCACCTCAAGGAAGCTGTTAGCATCGAGCTTACTTTGAGCACTTGTTCCCATACGAGAAGCATTTTGCTGCTAGTGCTTCAATATGGCTGCGAGATTTCTGCAACTACTGACAGCGACTTGAGCAGCTGTTTTAGCGAGATGTACAACACTATGCTAGCTGCTGTTGAGTCAAAATGCTAACGAGGAACACTAATTGCCAACTAAATATTTACCATTGGAGATTCTTTCTGATTTATAAAACACACTGTTACATGTTACAAGTAGATGCCTGTTAAAAATAAATTATTAATAAATAAAAATCTAAAAACTATATAGCTATAATCAGACTATAAAGATCATGCAACAGTACTTTTTCAGACTGTAGTTATTCAATTTTGCGTCGAAGTGACAGGTGATTGTTATACTTTACTGTAAATCAGAGTTGGCTCAAACATTAGCTATTGCGCTAAGCGCAAACAACTCAGTAAATTTAAATGTTGTATATACTAAAAATGAGTACGCCTGGATCGATAAACAATTGCCACATAATCAGCAACAAAGAACAGCCTATTTTAGCCTTATTAACTTTAGTAGGAACTTAGGAGTATACATGTAGATAGCTAAAATATGTGTTTTTAATTTACATGTAACACCAAAAGAAACAATTTCTTACATGTATGTAAAAAATGTACATGTGTAGTGAGTCGCTAGTTTAGTTAGGCGCCGCACTAATCAGCTGTTTCCCTCGCTCTCGCCCCAGGCTTCTGTCTGCCGCTGGGCAGTTGCCTGTCCCTTATCGCCTGTCCTTTGGCCTGTTCCTTGCCTGTTTGTCTGTCTGTCTGTTTGTCCTCGTTTGCCCCCTTCTGTTTCGTGTTCCCTTTTTGCAGTGCCCAGACAGCTTGGTCTGGCCTGCCTCTGTTTCGTTCTCTGTTTAGCATCTCCAAATTTGGAGTGCTGTTCTGTTTTCCGGTCTCACGGTCACGAGTGCCTTCACTTGTGGGCCTTTTTCCCCTGTCATGTGAGCCAGTCACATGACAGGGCCTTCTTCCTTCTTTAGTCCAAAGTGCAATGATTTCATCATTGTGCGCTGGGCTCGTGTTTATGAGGAATCACGTGCGCCCGGACCCCTGCCTCCTCTGAGGCAGAACCCGCTCGCTCGTTGCTAAAAATAGCAACAGAGTCACTCCTGACCTCAGCGGGGGTCTTTCGTGCTATGGTGCAATCGATTCTCCCTATCTATAAATGCAGCCCCTCTCATGGCTTGGTTCAGACAAGCCTGCGTGCCAGCCTTTCTCCCGTTCAAGCCTGTCGGACCTTTCGGATCAACCCAAGCCTCAAGTTTGTGCTAAGTTTGAACTCCCAAGTTACCTGACTTTGAGTGTGCCTGCTTCTGATTGTTCTTGCTATCTATTAGCAGGACAGCTTAGCCTTCCCGAAGCTAGCACCATCGCTCTACCCTCGCACTAGCCCGGCAGGAACTGCTGACTGTGGACGCTTCTTCTCGAGAACTGCTAAACCTGCACGAAGTGCTTGACTTTCTCTGTCGTCTTAGTTATTTGCTTCTACGAGCTCAGCACCTCACCGAAGGCTGCGACTCTGCGAAGCTGGTGGCAGCACTACCTACGCTACGAGTATCGATTCTAAGAAATCGCCAGCTAGAGGTCACCGCCCAGCGCTGGGAAATTCGCCTGGCCGCCCGAGATAGCCCGAAAACGCCGGCAGAACTTCTATTGAAGGCTCTTGACAACAACCACAGGCAAGATACCAATACCTCACATGCATGATGTACATGTATAGGTATGATTGACGCGCACGTGAATATATACTACTATATGTGCATATTTACATCAGAGACGACCATGCAACTTGTCCATTGCCTTAACACAAATAATTACATTTATGTATGTACAAGTACAACTTACTTGACTTACTTGACTTAGCTGCAGGGGGCTCCGTGCGTCCGGAAACAGCGAGGAGGCGTTGCCGCCCATTTCGCTAACCCCTGGCGACCACGGGCAGCTAGTGCTGCGGTGTCGCGCAGGGAGTTCCGGTGGCGCCGGCGTCCGCAGCGCGGTCCCCCTCCGGAGAGTCCAGGAGGTGGATTGTCGCTCGCCCGGTAGCCCTTAGGTAGCGGACGAGCTGGCAGAGATTCTCGGGCCTGAAAACGTCGGAGAGGTCCGGGTTTGGGCCGAGGTAGGTGAGCCTGTCCTGAGTAAAGGCGGGGCATTCACAGATGAATTGCTCCGCATTCTCGACACCGGAGAGGCAGAAAGGGCATTCCTCACTGCGGATTTTCTCCTGGAGGTAACGATGCCTGGCAAAGCAGCCATGACCCGAGAGGGCCATGGTAACCGCCCTGATGTCCCTGCGGTTGAGTCCAAGCAGGGCCCTGCGAAGGGCGGGGGAGGGACAGGGGACAGCCGCGCGGGATTGCCGGCAGTCGGGGGCGTTAGCCCACCTCTCCCTGTGCTTAGAAGCCACCCACTGGTTGATCCGAGTGGTGACAACAGCGATGGGGGTGGGGCCACGGGCAGGGGACCAGTAAAAGAACCGGTCGAGCCAACCTTAGCCAGGCGATCGGCCAGCTCGTTGCCGGGGTGGCCCGAATGCCCGGGGATCCACCTTAGGGACACCTTGTTGGAGGCGCCTAAGCGGTTGAGCTGCCCGATGCAGTCGAAGACTGTACGCGAGCAGGTGGTGGTGCGCTCAAGGGCGTGAATTGCCGCTTGACTGTCCGAGTGGAGGGTAATTTCCTTCCCCCAGACGCGCTGATTGTACAGCTCCATGGCGCAGGAGCTGATGGCGAGAACTTCGTTCTGGAAGACGGTGGAGCAGGTGCCGGTGTGTTGGGAGAAGGTCGCCACAGTTCTCCCTCCAGACACGATGCAGTAGCCGTATCCAGAGGCGGAGTTGATTTGGGACCCGTCAGTGAAGCAGTGGATTTCATGGGGTTTCCAGTTGTCTCTCGCTTCATGGCGTGGTGGAATGCTGGTTTTGAATTTGAGCGGGGGGCAGAGCGTGGACGGGATTCCGTCCGAGAGGGTCAGCAGGCCTCTCGCTGCTTCCAGGTCTCGCAGGCTGAGGTCGCCGTGCGGCCGGAGGTTCCGCTTTCTGAAGGCAAACTGCTTCTGGATTTGGACACCCGCGTCAAGCAGACGACGGGTGGTTTTCATAGCCTCCCCTCTAACAAAGAGGTCGAGGGGGGGAATGTCCAAGAAGGAGTTCATGCCAGCGAAGGGCGTTGAGGGAGCCGCGCTCATGATAGCTCGACAAGCGCGGCCTTGCACCCTATTTAAAACCTCAAGAACCCCTTTCACCTCTAGGGCACTGTTCCAAATGAAGCCGGCGAAGGAGATGGCCGGTCTAACAATCGCAGTGTAAATCCACCAGAGGCGGCGGGGGGTGAGGCCCCAAGTAGCACCGAAAGCTCTGCGGATCTGCGCGAGAGTCGCGAGAGCTTTGCGGGCTTTGGTTTGGATGTGCGGGGTCCAGCTCAACCTGTGGTCGAGGGTGACGCCCAGACATCTAGTTTGTTTCTCCATGGCAACAGGTTTGCCGTAGAGGGAGAGCGGTTCGATCCTCCAGTTTCGGCGGCTGGTGAACATGATAGCCACGGTTTTAGATTCAGAGAACCTGAGACCGCAGCTATGTGCCCAGCGCTCGGCACGGTGGATGAAGGCTTGAAGGAGGTCCCTGAGGACCGGGGGCGATGGTCCAGCCACAGTGGCGGTAACATCGTCCGCATAGCCGACCTTCTGAACAGGGTCCGGATGCGGGCTGCAAAGCAGCTCGTCCATGACTAAGTTCCAGAGGATCGGGCTGAGGACTCCACCTTGCGGTCCGCCTTTCTGGACTTCCACGGAGCGTGAGTGTCCCAGGAGGTGCGAGGTGGCAGTACGATGGGAGACCATGTACATGATCCAGCGGGTGAGGTGATCGTGCGTGCCCCGGGATTCCAGGGCTCGCTTAAAGGCTTCAAAGAGCACATTGTTAAAAGCACCATCAATGTCGAGGAAAAGCGATAGCGCGTATCCACTGCCAAGCACGGCGCGCTCCAGCTTGTCGACAATGGCGTGCAGCGCACTTTCGATGGAACGTCCAGGACGAAAGGCGTGCTGATTAGGGGAGAGCGGGGAGTTCCTCAGCTCAACGAGGAGAAGGCGCCAGAGCACCAGCCGTTCCATCAGTTTGAGGAAGAAGGACGTCAGACTGATAGGGCGGTAAGCTTTGGCGGAGTGATAGTCTCCCTTTCCTGGCTTGGGTATGAAGACTACCGTAGCCTCTTGCCAGGCTTTTGGCACATACCCGAGGGTAATGCTGGCCTTGAAGAGGTTGCAGAGGAGGCCGAGAAACCTGTCATTTTTAACTGCCTCATAAAGGAAGGCAGGATAAATGTTGTCAGGACCCGGGGACTTAAAAGGAGAGGATTTTGCGGCGCGAGCCGTCCTCTCTCTAGTAATGATGGTCGAAGCCAGGATCTGTCCGCCCGGAGAGTGGTCCGGTGGGCCTAGCTGCGGTGCGGCACGTGGGAAAGAGCTGGTGAGCATAATGTCCAGCGATTCCCCAGGGTTCTCAGCGAGCCGGCCGTCCGGTCTTTTAATAACTGAGAGCTTTGACATTTTGTCGAGGGTGAGAGCCTTAACTACGCGCGAAGTAGGGCGGGTGCCTTCTAACTCCGCGCAGTATTGGCGCCATTTGTCGGACTTGGCTTTCCTGGTTTCACGCTTAAAGTCGCGGATCGCTTCTTGATAGGCGGCCAGGTCAGCTGGGTCCTTGCTCTTGCGAGCTTTCCGTTGGAGGCACTTTGCCTTGCGCCGGAGGGATCCGAGCACCGGGTGCCACCAGGGGGCGGATTTTTTGCCTTTGTAGGCTTTAAGAGGACAGGAAGCCTCATGGGCTGTCAGGACGGTCTTGCTGAGCAAGTCTGCAAGGTCATCCACTTCCTGACAGGTGGTTGGAGCGACGGTAGTCAGCTGATCTGTCTGGCATTTCAGGGTTTCCGTGAAAGCCGTCCAATCAGTGTTCCGGACGTTCCTTTTCCACAGAATGTGAGGCTTGGGGCAAGAGGATTGCAAACGAAAACGAACGAAACGATGGTCAGACAGAGACTCCTCTTCGTCCCACACCTCCCAGTCCTTGACTAAAGGAGCCAAGCCATGGGAGACGAGGGTAACGTCGAGGGCCTCCGTCCATCGCCCGTTGTCAAAGGTGGGGGTTCCACCAATGTTGCAAAACTCAGTGTTGGTGGTGCAGATGTAAGCAAGAAGTTCCTCGCCTCTGCTATTGGAAGTATTACTGCCCCAGTGGGTGTGGTGAGCGTTGATGTCGCCCGCCACCAGCAGCTCGAACCTACGGTTAGAGCAGTAGTCCACGAGGGAGGTGAGGTTGGGTGGAACCGCGGGGCCATCACCAGGGATATAGATCGAGGCGATGATGACCGTGCGGTTGGTGATAATGTGGTTGGACTGAATGACACAGAGGTCTCTGTCAGAGAGGTCCGGTCTGTGCCAAGCTTTGAGGTGGGTAGAAACGAAAATGGCTGCTCTGGGGTTTTGGGGGTCTTGAAAACAGTCAAAACCAGCAGGAATATTCGAAATCTTACCTTTCTTTGTCCAGGGCTCCTGGAGTAGGATGATGCCCGGTTTCGCAAAGTTTGCCACCTGCATCAGGTTGGTCGAGGCCGCGATGCAGTGGTGCAGGTTAAGCTGCAGGATGTCCACTCCGGGGATTCCAGGAGTGGTCCGCGCAGCTTCCTGCCGGCTCAAGGCGAGTTGTGCAGGAGAGCTGCCTATTCTGCCTCGCCAATAGCTCCAGGCTCCAGCTCCATGGGCTCCTCCCGGATGGATTCCATGGTCGAGGGCGATGTCGCTACCTGGGCGGCATTCTCGCTCTCGGCCCGGTTTTCCGGGGGAGCCGCAGTGGTGACACTGGGCTGGGGGTGGCTGCGGTTGGGGGCCTTGGCGGTGTCCAGCAGCTGCTTCGCGCGCTGAGTCAGACCAGAGCGGATAGTGTTCCGGGCGGGTTTCCGGCCCTTTCCACGTCCGCCTGTTGCTGCAGCTTTCGCGGCTTTCCCTCTGACAGGGTCCACGTCCTCGGAGGGGTCGTGACGACCGGGAGCTTCTTTTCCTGGGCGTTTCCGCCCGGCAGAGCCCCCGACTGCCCGCTTACGCTTCTCCGGGGGCGGTGGGCGGGTGGCGTCAGACTCAAAGCTAAAGAGCTGAATCTGCAACAGCCCGACAGAGATGATGGACATGTCCGGGTAGCGGAGCATCCAGCTGTCCGACAGTCCAAGAATAGCCGTGAAACCGTCTCCGCCCGGCTTGGAGATGGTCTCGTGAACTACGACACCGTTGGCCGGTAGCTCCGGGTTGGAAGCCACTAGCAGGTGACGCAGCTCGTCGGCCTTGGTGATGCAGCTGCGAGCCGGGATCCAGGCACGGTGCCGGTGTGTCCGGGGTCGCTCGTCCTCCCTGTAGATGAACAGGTTCTCCAGCTCCGTACCCCAGTCGAAGGTTTTCAGCAGCTCGAGGAGCTGCTGTCCTGACTGGCTGTCGGCGGGCTGGATATAGAGGGCTTGGTCCTCGACTTTCGTCTTTTGGACTCGAATGGTAGTGCCGCTCAAGGCCATCTTGACCAGGTGGGAGTCCAACCTGCGCCAGATAAGGTCGAGCTGTTCGGCCGTAAGAGGCGTCTCCTGGCCTTGGATAACCAGGGCCGGCTGCCTCTTGGCCATAGCCGCGTAGGTTCGCTTCGGCTTTGTGGTTTGGCCAGCGCCCCCCGCTTTGGATCCCTCCACGACCGTGGGAGCTTCCACACGGGCAGAGGTCCGGTCACGGGAGGGGCCAGCCGCACCAGGAGCTTCGGCGGCACCTGACGCATCAGACCGGCGCGCGGGTCCACCCCCTTGTCGGATGTCGGCTCCTCCGCGGGGTTCGCAGAGTTACCGGCACCCTCCTCAGAGGTGGCCGGAGGGGCGGCTTTCGCATTCCTCCGTTCCTCAGCTTTGCGCTGGAGAAAGGCTTTGTAGCGAGCAATGCTACGGGCCTTCTTTTTCGAAATCTGAGGTCCGCTGTCTTGTCCAGCCACTCCGGTATTATCCTGAGCGGCGGCAGCGGCAGATTGAGAGGCACCGGGGGTTCCGGTGTTGCGAATGTCCGGCTGGGCCGCGGTGCCAACCTCGGTTGGTGCTCCAGCAGCCTCGGACGTGTCGGAGGTAAAAGAATACTCCATGAGTCGCTGAAAGGCGAGTGGGGACTGAAGGTGAGAAGCCGCTGGGCCGAAACCCCAAACCCAACAACCAGGCCAAGAGGTAGCGACCGGGGGTGGCTTAAGCCCGTACCGGCCCGACCGCTAGCAACCGAGAAACTCCCCGGCTAAGAGCCCGGCTTGGAAAAACCAGAGGCCGAACCAAAGGACCATCAGCACGGTACTACACTGGGCCCTTGAGGGAAGCAGGAGGACTGCCTCCGGAGCCTGCGGACTGGCCGCATACCCTGTTAAGGTCAGAGGGTGGTACCTGTTCCTCAGAGCCGTGGCCAGAGGTACCTGATACGCACAGGTGCACTTCCGGGCGGAGCCCGTACCCAATTTGGCCAAAAGGCCACGGATGGGTTGCCGCCGCCGGAGCCCAGTCAGTCCAGCAGCCCTAGAGCTGCCTTGAACACATGCGGGACGTGAACCCCTGGGTCGGCTTGCGAGTCAGCTTGGAGAGAGTTCTCCTGCCATTCCTGCACCAGAATAGAGGGGGTGCAGGTGTGTAGGATCGCAGACCTTAGCCCGTAGGCCTAGTCTGTCTCATGCTACACAGGCGTGCTGTACCCGCCTTACATGCATGTATGTACAACATGTAAAACGTGTGCAAGTACATGTAGCTCGTGTATACCTTCTGTGTGATAACTGCATGTACGTGCATGCATAGGGTGCACATCACAGACCATAACGGATAATTCATATAAAAACGGTAACAATTTATTTGCCTTTCTCTGAGTTTATCAATTCTGCCTGTCACTGTAGTAGCAGTTTCCTAGTAAAATAGTTTCTTTCTCGAATATCAAAGCAGTTTTAAGAAAGCAAATGTAAAGTTACATGTCAAGGCGACTGTTAATCTTTGTGGCACCTGGTTAAGAACTTATAGTGACCTTGTACTAAACCTAGCTGTGCAAAACTTTTAGACCATTCATGCAGTAAACATTTCATTCTAGAAATTTCCTCGCTATACCGTATATGATTCTAAATATAGTAACTTGAATTCCCGCGCGAACTCTTTCTAGAAAACTCCCTCTTCCAGAATGTTCCATGAGAAAGCTATAAATATAAAGCACCCGCAATCAAACGGTTGCATGCAGTTTCTTCTTCGACCTATCTTACAAACCTATCTTATTAGCAATAATATTGAGAACCACCGCCTTTACGCCTTATTCATTTAAATCCCTACAAACTAGCTATAGAGTGGGATGATTTATATGCACTGTATGGCAGTAGCAGCTGAAAAATATATAAACCTGGCTGGGAGACAGGTGACGTGATAACATGTCGTATGTCCAGCTATGTCACATGCGAAGTCCCTGTGAGGAACCGGCGCTGGAATCTCACTTTCGGGTCGAGGTAAAGATCGGACTGTCAAGTTTTGTGGCGCCTGTTTTTCCAGATACCGGGCTACTAACAAACTGTGACGAATAAAGGCGGGAAGACGGTTTTGTGCAGCGGGTAATTAGATTGTACTTAAGACAGCAGATTTAGATATATAGAAAATTGCTAGGATCGGGATCAGTTGATTAATAATTGGTGGGCCGAGGTAGGCGGCGGAAGAGTTGAGGCAAGGAGGCCGGATAGCTAAGGGGTTCGCGAGCCTAGAGCGAGGAGCGAAGCAACGAGGGAGGGAAGGGCGAGAGCGGCCGCGACTGCAGTGTAAGCATATATTTAATTGGTAGGTAAACAGATAACGACAACACCACTAATCGAAAAGCCAGACAGGCCCCCCACGCGCAATGTACATGTACAAATTAATCGATAAAATATATCGTGCAAGAATATCATAACGTCAGTACATGTACATAGATGAAACTACTTTACGAGAAATAATAACGATTATGAATGAAATACAAATAATAAATATGAATAAATACATACGAGAGAGGCTACAAAAAATAAGGCATTTAACAGTAACAGAAGAGCGATAATAATACGTATGGAATATTGTTAGAATAAATGAAAGAATACAGTACTAGTAGTACGGTATGCAAATGAGATAAAGAAATACGATACCGATGCTTCTACGAAATTACGAATTACACTGTCACAAAACCGTTTGTATTAAAGAATTAAAAACACCGAAAGCACAAATATTATTAGCTATATAAACAAATCAGAGCGATACTAGGTATCACGTTTGCTAGTTTTTGTTGTATGGCATTTTTCAGTTGCGCCATGAAAAATTCAACAAGGTTTTTGTTTATTTGCCGCTTGTAAGAACATCGTTCAAGATGAGGCGGGGGTGGAGAAGAATTTTTTTTAGTTCGGTCGGGTTTTGAAAATTTGCTGACACCAGTGAGGTGGGGCGGATTCCTCGTTTGAATTGCCGCCGGCGTTGTTGAAGCACGAATAAAGCCGGAAAACTAGCGCAGACGAATCTCAACGAAATTTTCTTCTCCTTTTACTCCGACAGCCGGGTTCTCAAGTCCGGGGGGAGGGTAGTTGTAATCGTAGCGGAGCGGTCGTAGAGCGGCACGGTCGTTCAGTTGCAGAAACACAGGAGATTCTGACTCCGTAAATTAATGCGTCGATGAGTTGAACTTGTTACTTTCAGTAGGGTAGTTGCTGCCACCACCGTAATTTACGTATTACGGAACGTCTAATGGTCTCAGAGCTTTCTTTGAGATGAGACTTCGGTTTGTTTTACGCCCCGTGGGCAAATAACTCAAGATAGGCTAATAGGCTTAGTGAATTAGTTATGAAACAATATTTTCGATTATTATTATTATTATTATTGCTGAACTGAATATTATTGTTATAGAAGATTATAGTTTAGCAGGCAGGTAAAAGTTATTTAGGTACGACGAATATAATTCCTCGAACAGAGCCGTGGTGCACTAAGAGATTAAGATACGGCTTGTACGCCTTTTAAAATATATTACTAAGGGGTCGGTCAATCAGTCAGTCGATCCGGGGGGGGGGGGGGCGGACCGCTTTGCAGTAGCGTTAGAAACATGAAAAATAAATAGATAGCAAAATAAACAACAACAGGGGCGAAGCTTGGACGGGCAGCTGGGCAGCGGGTTGGGCAAGGGAGTGGGCACAAGGTTGGCAGAGGCGGTAGCGCAGAAAAAAAACCGGAAAGAAAACAAACAAGAGTGGGGAAACATCGCTCCAAAGGTGGGACAGATGGGAGGAACGAAAATTGGGACGAGAGGACAACCTGTGAAAAAAAAATGACGAAAATAACAACCATTGAAAAAATTACGCGAAAATTTCCGAGTGTTTTGGGGCACACGATTAATTTCCAAAAATTTAGTAAAATTGAACGAAAAATAATAATTACGAATTCCTAAATCAAGGTGGGGGTGATTCTCATCGAGAGGTTTCGGAGGTTTTGAGGTTTTTCAGAGGTTTCATTTCGAAATATATTTGCACAAAAATTTTAATACTGTACAAAAATTGAAATCTTACTGAAATTTACTAATGAATACAAATTTTCTTTAGAAAATAGCTCGGAGGTTTCGGATTATTTTTAATTTTTCTTCTGATAGGCACGCGCGGAAATTATTTAACTTAGGCAACTATTTTATGCTTGAAAGTGCAGTTTTTTTAAAAACACTGCACGCAACACAACACACTGGTAATGTCATCGTTGCCATTGGCATTTACATTCAAGGTGCAAAAATAAAATAAAAAATATTCGACTTGAAGGCGCTGCTTGAAATATACTGAAAACAAATAGACAGCTGTTTCATCCATTTCCTGTTTTTACTTTTGAGTGCAGTGTGCTGCATACCATTTTGCATTCGAATTATGTAATGACATTGACGACCTGCATACATACTGCCTAAGAGAAGTAAATAGAAGAATTATTCTTGTCTCAATGTTTTTTTATAAATATATGATGGCCTAGAATTACAAGTATGCATTTTTATTACTTAAAGCAGAGCATTTAACTTTTAATCATAAAATTTATTTTAATTACTAAAAGCTATTAGCTTTTCTCTCAAAAAATAACACTAGTTGCACAACTGCTACTGCTGACAAAAGCTCTAACACCTTAGATTTAGTTCTTATACAAACAAAATGCTTGCAGTAAGACTTTGTACATGTATTGCACCACCTTTGTTTGATGCTAAAAATCTATGTTGAGCAATAAGCTAGATAGCCGATACCAATATTTTTACTAGAGTTAAAACTAAAAAGTCACATTGGACACATTTTTGACATTGTTTATTTAAAAATATCATAATTTCTTCAATATAAATGTATTATTGGCATCTTTAAAGATTGCAAGAACAAATGTACATGTATAGGAAAATCATTATGTTTATTGACTTTTGAAATTGATTGTTTATGAAAAGTTATAGATAAAAGTAATTATAATTAATACCTTTTATTTCAACATACTTTGTTTCAGCTGCCAATACCATGCCTGAACTACCGCTTGCCTGGTCTCCTGCCTGCATTCTGAGCCTGTACAGGCCAACAATGCTTCATGTTTGTCTAATCTAATAACAGGCATTATGGCATTCCATGTCCTATACCCACTTATGTTGCGTCTCAGTGCAACCTAGCTCGCCACCCTTAGAGCTTTGGCAGGCTGGTTGCTTTTGTGGTGGCAATTGGTTTGGTTGTCAGCATACAGAAGATGGCTGTGCTCTAGCTACTAATCAGATGACATCAACCGACAGCCTAGGGGCTAATCTACTGCGCACTGCCTTCGAGATGAGTGACTGAAGTTCTTCAACTGCTTGCTGGCTGACGCACTACAGCCTTCGTTTTTGCAGGCATCGTCTTTAATATGTGTATTAACTCCCAAAGTTAAGAACTTCACTTTCATCTGAGTAAATAACAAGCAAAGACTTATATTCTCTCATGTAAAGATCTGAAATGTGAACTTTTAAACTGTTTTGATTTGACTCTCAAAGAATATTTATAATATAGCGTATTTAGGTAATGTAACAGCAATGTATAGATAAATATACATACTGATAGAGAAAATACAAAACGTTCCTTCTTTGTTTTTGAAATGCATTCTTGCAATGTTCGATGTTTTAAAAATGTAAGGCCTAAAAAAATAAGGCAAGGCCAATTGGCAACTACCGTGAAGCTCGTTTGCTTGTATCAAGTTCCACGCTGGCTGACATTGGGTTATCTATCAGACTTGGAGTCTCGCCGCACTAAACCCTTGAAAAAACGTTAGCCAGCCTTTTGAGATGCAGCATAGCACTCCAGGTTCAATGACATGTCTATGAAGATGCATCCTACATCGTCAAGACCACTGAGGTGATCGAGACCTCAATATTGTAGGGTGAGGAACATGGGCGATGCTTCTCCAGTGCGCCGTTTCCGCTACGGCCAGCAAAGTGCAATCGGGCAGTCGCATTATGTCAGTTGTAGTGAGTTCCATTTGGATCAGTAGCACTCGGCTGCTGCTGCTGCTGGACAAAAATGCTTGGTGTGAGTTCCCTTGACACAATTCCCGCAGGGCAATCAGGTGGGCTGCAAATTCCTCTCCAAGATTGGCACCAGCATGCCTGACATTGCTTTTCATGGCCTCCAATTGAGACTATCGAACCAGTTGATGCTGGAAGCCCAAAAATGCGACAATGGGACTCGAGTGCTGCAATGATGAGCAACAACGCTGAAGTCGAGCTGCACCAAAATGTCCTGTAATGGGTAATAGTGAAATGAGGAATTTTATCTGTCTAATCATTGGAATGAACTTCCCTGAAAGGTCATGCCATAACTTTTGCTGAAAATCGCGCCATTAGGAATTTAGGGACACTAGCCATGTAGCATGTATGAATGTCATCTCTTGCCCTAACCATTGGCCTTTGCTTTCAGCTACCCTTGATCCTCATAACATGTATATTGGAAAGACAGCATTTAGAAAATTTACTCACTTGTTGCAGTCAAATGTAGTGAAGACCTTGGGGTGTCAAGAAAGACACTTGGTGGATTAATTTAATCGACTTCTAGAAGCATATTATCTTGTGCAATGGTATTTTAGTAGGCCATTGCTTTGCACGAATTCCCATAGTTTGATGGGCTCAGGAAAGATGGCATGATTGATAAAGGAATACAATGTTAGTCTTACATTTTAGTATATGGATGTAGTGTAAGTACTTAACATCATAAGAAAATCTAAAGATTTATAACCTTCTCCCCAACATGGTTGGCACAATGCATTTCATTGGCATGATAACTACTGTGAATGATAAGAGAGTATATTGGTTTAATATTAAAACAATTCACTTATAAAGTAAATTAAAAACTTAATAAAAATGTGATAACTAGGCATACATAAGTACAAGCTACTATTTACTTTGAATATTTGCATAAAAAGACAAAAACTAAAGCAAGTTACTAATGTATAAGAGTAATAGAAATTGTACTCACCTATATCAACTTAAATTATAACTGAATATAAATAGCTATTATTAAATTATAATTAAAATTAAAAAGTAAAAATTTCAGTTCATTAGAGCTTTCAAATTTATACGTAGTGGTAGAGCAATCAAATAAAAAAATTGCCATTTTTAAAGCCTGGTGAAGAGAATTATTCACTAGGATTAGAGACTTAGTCTTAGGTAATAAATATTTTTATCCTGTGCATAGTGTGTTAGGATTTAGGATGATGATTTAAAAATAGTAAAATAATATCAAATAAAAATAATTTTTTAGTAATTTGGATGTAAAATAAAAAAAGAATATCAAATAAGTGAAATAAAAATAATACATTTTGCATTAAATATGCCTAGTAAAATATTTAGGGCCTTTAGTTAGTTAGACTAACAATCTATATTAAATAGCGACTGATACTGATTTGATGAAAAAAATACTGACTTGGTCTTGTTAGTGTTAGTCATAATTTAAGTCTGGCTTAAAAATTGATAGCTTTCTTAAGACCAAGTAGAAAACAATATTAAATTCGCATTGGTAAATAGTGTCTGTATTTAATTACATGGACAGGTCTAGTAGAAATTAGGATAGTTACAAATATGCATTGAAAGGGAACAACACACACTTGTGACGATTCGCAACTTTGCGCTTATGAAATGAAATGAAATGTGTCAGACTACCACTTCGCACAAAAACAGTTAAATAATTTTCGCGCATGCCTATCAGAAGCAAAATTAAAAAGAATCTGAAACCTCCGAGCTATTTTCTAAAGAAAATTTGTATTCATTAGTAAATTTCAGTAAGATTTCAATTTTTGTACAGTATTAAAATTTTTGTGCAAAAATATTTGTTCGAAATGAAACCTCTGAAAAACCTCAAAACCTCCGAAACCTCTCGATGAGAATCACCCTCAAGGTGGCAACCCGACTGCCACAAAGATCCGCAGGTTTCAACAGCTTACAAGTGCTCGTATAAAAATATTGTTTCTAAAATTGAAATTGTAAAAAAGAAAAAACTGTTTTTTAAACTATTTTTAGGAAAATCCAAAGTGAAAAAAACTGAAAGTGGAGTGCCAGGGGCCCGTGGCCTAATTGGGGGGGGGGCAGGCCCCCCTGGACGCGCCACTGAGTATCCATATGACCATAAGGGGACCTATACTAAAAATCCATATCATAAAATGATTCTATCGTTATCTAGTATAGGTGTCTATAATTGATTTCAAAGAAGGCTTAACTAATTTCCCCAAACTTATGCCATTCAATTAGAGTTTTTTCTGATGGTAGGCCTATATACTATAGTTTAGATCATGTATTAGTGTAGCCTATATACACAGTATACTAGATCCAGTGCCATGGGAGGAAAATTATAATTAGGGGCCTACTTTAAATACTTTTTATAGGGGGCCTATTTGTTAAAAATTAAGGAAAAGCAATTTTTAGGCATGAGGTAAAGTTTTTTATTCCTTGTACCTTGTTGACAATGTTGCATTGCAGCATTGCATATAGCATAATTTAGGCCTATAGGCTATAAAATCACTTTATTGGATCCTAACATCTATCTACACAGGTATACCATAGATATGAGCTGAAAATTTTCTATTATGTCATGTATGCTAGAATATATGCTAATATACATTGAAAAATGACAAGTACCCTCTACCCTTATGGCCTTATTGTATGCTGTGAAGTCCCAGTATACATATTGCCTTCCAAACTATAAGGTATATAAGCCATTGTTTGGATTGTGTATTTATTAGTGTATGCTAGGTTTAATGCTAAAAAAATGACACGACATCATTTGTATGCTAGGTTTATATGCCAATTCAAAAATGCAAATTCAGTGTATCTATCTACTATATCATGTATGTTTGGATATACCCTGATATATACTGAAAAATAGTAAAACCTTTGTTGTTTGCCAGGAAATCCTATCTTAGCATACATGTTGCCTTCCAAACTATAGCATATAGGCCTATTTTGGTTAGGAAATTGCTTTATTCTAAAGCCAGTAAAGGAATTTAATATTTGAAAAATAATTAACAAAGATCTTTAGATCCAGCAGACCTTCAATCTTACTTGAAGTACATTGTAAATAAGATGTTGTAGCTTAATAGGCCTAGTTTGTTAGAATATTGGGCTTACAACCAGTGTTGGGCAAGTTACTCTGAAAAAGTAACTTCCGGTGAAGTAACTTCCAGTTCCAAGGAAAGTAACTTCTAACACTTGTTCTGGTACCAGTACTTTTTAAAAAAAGTAACTTCCGGTACTTCCGTTACCGGTCCTTTCTAATTTTAAATAACCGCCAATTAAAAAGTACTTACGCCTAAACATGTCTTCGTGAGAAAAACAAAAAATGTGTTGGTCTTGAGTTAAACACGATGTTATTCCTCAAATAAAGATGCTACATAATGTTTTTTGTTATTATCGCATCCAAAATTTGAGTGAATATACAACACCTTTACAAAAAAGATTAGGAGTACATCAGGATGAATCACTCGCGATTCGCAGAAAAAAATTGGAGGCCGATTTTCAAATGTTGATTCTGACTCTTGAGAAGTAATTTTTGTCCAATAGATGTGTCACAATGATCAGTGTAGAATACTTAAGGCGACTTTTAGTTTGTGTGGGCCATTCTCGTCGCCCTACTATAGATTGTGCTATAGTTTTACGGCAGCATACTTTTACAGTAGTGTAAGTACTTTTGTACCGCTGGATCATTTATAGTCAAAAATAATATTCTGGCAGCCTAAGAAATGCCAGTTAACAATTAAAAAAGAAGATGTTGAACAACAAATGGCTGGAATTTGATAGATGAACCAATGTACAAGACTTTAAAATAGCTTGATTAAATAGTGCCTTTGCGCTGCAATCAAAAAATTAAAATTAGCCTCAAAAAATTTAAAACTTAAAACCAGCTTCTTAGAATGCATTACTTGTGTCTTCCTGCACAAACATCGAAATGAAGAAATCGGCCTTCAAAAAATGTTCCACGAATCACGAGTGTTAATAGCATCCTGATGTACTGTTACGTGTAGTTATTGCTTGTTAGAAAACTTGCAAGGAGTTGTTAAACAAGGATGTTTATTGTTTTGAATGTATCTTGTTTCCGCATTAGTAGTTGCCATTAACTACACATACTTCATTCTGATTGTATATAATGCTTAAAATGTCCTTTAACTTGAAAATTAAAAACCACATGATCTAGGATCATCTTTTACCTTTTATAACTGTACTGCGAGCATTTTGGTGAAAGTTTTGCGCTTTTGGGAAATATTTAGCATTAAATTGACTGTTTAGCACCAAAAAATTCATGTTCAAGTACCGGAGGACCGGACTTATCAAAAAGTAACTTCCATTACCGAAGTCCGGCATTCTAAAAAAAAGAACTAGAAAAAAGTGCCGCTTTAAAGAAAAAGTAACTTCCGGTACTAAAAGTGCCGGAAGTGCCGGAACTTTGCCCAACACTGCTTACAACCCAGACCAGACTAAGGATTATATATACATAAAAAATTGGTATATAAAATAGAATGATCTAGCATTAGGCATATCATAGGACCTTGGTATACAAATAAGCATATAGAGAAGCCTGGCATTGGTATTTCTTGGTAGCAAAAATAGGCCTAATTATATTACAAACATACATGCGCAACCCTCCTGATTTACACTGGCCATGCGACTTACTTTTTGACCAAAAATGCAACTTACCTGTGAAAGAAACCTAGAGCAACATTAATGCAATTTTGGGTAAACAGCCGGAGTAACTATGACTCTCTTATAAGCGCTAAATGCCTCGTCATCTAATTAGTACTATGTCTGTATTCTTTGGGGTGGGCATTTTTGCGACTTACCCCTGGTCCACCACAATTTACGGTGGCCAGATCGGCCAGCAGTTGCGCATGTATGATTACAAAAAGTGGTTCTTTATAGTTAAATAAAATATTGGGCCAGTTTTTATTAATTTATTTTTGCATATATTTATTGTTTGTATTGCAAGTTTAAAATTTAGGTTCTTGTTTTTGTTTTTGTCTTGGTATATTCTTGCATGCAATATAAGTCTATTGGCATACATAATTATTAGCTTAGCAGATTTCTTTGCAACATATATTATTATATACAATCCTAAACTTGAAAGTTAGGAAATTCAATTTAGGATCCTATCCTACTAAAACAAAAACAATTGTGTTTTTGAGCAAGATGCTTAACTCTATATTGCTTCAGTTCACTTAGCTATAAAATAGGTATTAGTATTAGCTAGGATAATTAAAAGTTCCTAGCCCTAGTCCTTGACTAAACCCCCTAGCCCTAGTCCTTGACTAAATAACTATATACAGCCTTCAGATTTGCCATATAATAGCTGTAGCTAAGCTGTCAGTTGCACATCTGGCTCAATTAGGACAAGTATAATTGATTGTTTTCATCATTATTATTAGTAAAACTAAGCCTAATAGTTGAAAAATATAATGAATAACTAAATTATCAATATAATGCGCAATATATTCCTTATATAAACATACACTCATTTGTGCACATAGGTCATTAGCTTATGTGTGCATGCACATGCATATATGCATATGTATATATATATATATATATATATATATATATATATGCATGTGCCTTTGCATATATACATCTGCCCAAGTTTGTACCTGTTACATTTTCTTAGGTTACTAGATGCAAAAATGAAGACTTATTCTAATAAGGATGACAGACAGTTTATCTTTAATGAAAAATGGAAGATTTGGGTAAATTGATCATTTTTGTGGCAGGAGACACTTTATAATATTTGTACTTTTTAGTTATTTTAAAATTTATAATTCATATACTGAAAAAATTCCATCAAAAGAATTATATATTCAAAAAAAAATTTGTTTTGTTTTTGTGTAGGTTGTTTTGAATTTGTCCTAGAATATTCAACAGAATACTATATATAAAGGATTCCCCTCATGAAATGCCTACCAAAAAAGCATGGAGAAATGTTTAAAAAATTGGCCAATTTAACTAATACAAAAGATCACAACTCTAATAGTAAATAAGTAAAATTAAATAAAATGACACTTTACCATTTTAGCAAGGTTTCATATCACTTACTTAAGATTAGCAAGATCTAAAAGTATCTAAAAGTGCAAAAACTGCTATAAATGCGCAATTTTTTCACTAAATCCTCCATAGCGCCAGCCCACTTCCACCGATCCTCTTCAAATTTGACACGGACAATCTTCAACTATTTTGACACAATCATGTAAAATGTTGAGTCTCAAAATAAGTCCTGAATGGCGCTGTGCACTTTAAAGGTAGGCTGTTTTTTGTCAACAAGACAGCCACCCCAACCTCCACCCGCCTGCCTCTCTTTCCCGATCTGGGCCCAGATGTGTAAAAGGGGTTTTAAAATTGACTAACTTTCAGCTTCCATAAGTTTGGTCCACATAAAGCAATTGACTTAAAACTTGACACAATTTTTCATTGACTGTCTCTGTCTTAATGTAAAGTTTCAACTCTGTAACTCAATCAGAACAGAAACTGTAAGCATGTGAAGTTTGTCTGCTTTTTGTTGTTTGTGCCACTCACTCACTCATTCCCCCGAATCCCCCCAGCCCAGACCAAGGGTCAGGCGATAGGGCTCAGTGTACATAGCAAATGTACAGTGTTTTGGAATAAATTTTTAAAGCCCTCTCTGCACCCCGCGAGTGGAGAGGCTACGTTTAGCAGCCATGCAGTTTAACAGTGGATGCCAAATCAAGGCAATCCAATCCAGCATGGTTTGTAAAAGCGAAAGATTTATGAAAAAGCAATTTATGAAATTTATGAAATCTTACTAAATTAATCACACCATGGAAAATTTAAGTTTCTTCTTCTTGAAAATTTAAATGGCCTAAGAAATGCGTATTTCCTTGGTTGTTAGACTGATGACTGCAGTGGGGCTGAAGATACACACACATTCCTTTCAGGATTGCAAATTGGCCAGAAAGATGACGTGATCAAAGCATGAGAAAAATCATGAGAGTACTACGTCCCACAAACTGGCTTTCCAAGCAGGGATGGGCAGACTTTTTACCTCCAGATCTCCAAAGAATGCAGCTCATAGTTGAGGGGCAGATGAGAGTGGAAAGAAGAGGAATAGAATAAACGATTAGAAAAGAAATGAGAGGCGAGAAAAGGATAAGAAAAAAGAGAGAGGAGAGATGAGGGAAGTGTTGAGAGAGCGGAGAGTGAGGAGTGAGAAGAGGGGAGAGAAAAAAGAGAGTAGAGAGCAGAGATAAATGAGAAGAGATAAAAGAGAAGAAAGGAGAGATGAGAGAGCAGAGACGAGAGAAAAGAGAGGAGAGACGAGGGACGAGAGAGAAAAGAGGGAACAGAAAAGAAGACAGAAGTTGCAATGGATCCAAGGGACGTAGGGAGAGTCAGAGACAGAGGCCAGAGTTTGCCATTGTCTGACATTCTGCGCAGCACCCCAGCCGAGCCAACAATAGCAAATGTTTGCCTCAAACCCTAATTTTACACGATTGTACTCCATTTCATGTTTACCTCTATCCTACTAACTATTAACAAGTTTTTGTTTGAGTATGGCCTCAGATTTCAGAATACATGCAAAAATAGTTTCGGGATTGGAATTCCCTGGGCTCAAAATCCGCGGGTTTCAACAGCTTGTTGTATATATATATTTCTAATTCTATCTACCAAAACCTAGTCTCATCTTGAATCTTGACTCTTGCTATTGAATCTTGAGCCTTTTCAAATATCTGGAATTAAAAAAAAAACTGAGTTTGGTTATAAAATTTTCAGGTGCTTTTACATCTTTGTTTGCATTTTGTTTTGGCTGGAAATGATTTTTAGATTTGGAATTTTCAGGAGCATCAGCCGGAGGATGTCCTGTTTTTGCCTGTTCACGAGCTGCCATCTCAGCAGCAGTCGTCGCACCAGCCATACCGGCTATGGCGCAGTTCCAGCAATAGCGGTGACTGCGATATTGACGATGACAGCTTATTGATAATCGGGTCTCGGGTTGGATCGCGGGTGCCTCCATTGCTAGGCTGGATGCAGCTGTGTTTGGCTCTGATTGGCTTCAGCTTCTGGTCTGCCAGCGTTGCCATTCGGGCTAATAGTTTTAACCAACTAAATCGGATTAGTGAGGCTAATACGACTGCAGTTAACGTTAATTGGTCAGCGTTTGATGTGTCAGGCGCCTTTGGCTTCCCATTGTGGTGCGCAATTTTGGTAGGTTGAATAAGACCTGCTTATTCGGATTGTCTTGAGTTACTTGGAGTAGGCAGGCCGCTCACAAATTGAACTTCTCTTGGGATTCCACATTCATTGGGGGCTTGAGCACCAAAATTGGGGCAATGCAAGGAATTTTGACAATTTTTTAACAACTCTATTTAGTCTACTTGAGTTAGCAGAAGCGAGTAAGCCCTAACACAACCACTCTATGACGACTTTTTCGCGACTTACGATCCACAACTCACAAGTCACAACACTCGCCCCAAAGTCGCGGAGTGGGCAGAACCTGAATCTGTTTCTCTTCTACTTCAGATGTTACTATTAAGTATATTGGCTTTGAGCTATGCGCGAACCTCGAGAACCATTGCTGTGAGTTTTTTCTTATATAAATTTTCTAACAAAGGCAGCTAGACATCTGCTGTTAGGGGAATTAAAGCAAAGTACGCAATGTCCCCGAATTCGGCCCCCCATCAGCTGCGCATGTACCGCTGCCACTGCCTGCTGTGTCTGCTGCTGCACTCAGTCGCTCTGCCGCCGCTGGCGGTGTCATGGACTCAGCCGCAACCAAGGCAGCTGCTTACCGCTCTGCAAGCGCTCAGTGGCCTGACTGTGCTACTGTGCTGGGGCCTGCTATTGGCCTGCGTCCTCTGTGACCATTGCGTTGGTAAGAACGTTTTTCAAGTGGCCGGTTTGTTCCTGCGAGCCCTGCGCAACCGCGGCGGTGTTGGCTCAATCAGCGAACTGGACGAGTCGGCTAGCTATAACTCACTCACTGTAAGCATTTTTCGGATGTCCTATTCTGCTCAAATACCCCCCACTTACTGCTATCCCATTCTCAAATATCCCCCATCTACCGATATCCCATTCTCAAATATCCCCATTTACCAATATCTCATTCTCATCAAATATCCCCCATTTACCGATATCCCATTCTCAAATACCCCCACTTACTGATATCCCATTCTCAAATATCCCCCATTTACTGATATCCCATTCTCAAATATCCCCATTTACCGATATCCCATTCTCAAATATCCCCATTTACCGATATCTCATTCTCAAATATCCCCCATTTACCGATATCCCATTCTCAAATACCCCCACTTACTGATATCCCATTCTCAAATATCCCCCATTTACTGATATCCCATTCTCAAATGTCCCCATTTACCGATATCTCATTCTCAAACATCCCCCATTTACTGATATCCCATTCTCAAATATCCCCATTTACCGATATCCCATTCTCAAATATCCCCATTTACCGATATCCCATTCTCAAATACCCCACTTACTGATATCCCATTCTCAAATATCCCCATTTACCGATATCACATTCTCAAATATCCCCCACTTACTGATATCCCTTTCTCAAATATCCCCATTTACCAATATCTCATTGTCATCAAATATCCCCACTTACTGATATCCCATTCTCAAATATCCCCATTTTCCGATATCCCATTCTCAAATATCCCCATTTACCGATATCACATTCTCAAATATCCTCATTTACCGATATCCCATTCTCAAATATCCTCATTTACCGATATCCCATTCTCAAATATCCTCATTTACCGATATCCCATTCTCAAATATCCTCATTTACCGATATCCCATTCTCAAATATCCTCATTTACCGATATCCCATTCTCAAATATCCTCATTTACCGATATCCCGTTCTCAATTATCCCTATTTACCGGTATCTCATGTATCCCATTCTCCTCAAATATTGCCATTTACAGATATCTCATTCTTAAATATCCCTATTTAGTGATATCCCGTTCTCATCGAATATCCCCATTAACGAGCCATTTGATAATAACTTTGAATGTCAGCTCGGCCCGACTGGCAGATCCGTCAGCTCAAACGAGGCATCTCAGCAGCAGCAGCAGCAGCGATTTTCTCAGCTTCCTTCATCTCCGGCTGACCAATCTGGCGATGACTCAGTCAGCAGAGAAGATTTCGAGGTGGGCGATCAGTTTAGAGAACAAAGGAAAAGTCTGCTCACCCGTCAGCTGCTGGTGTGATTGATTGCTAGAAATGTCACTGGATTAGTTTGCAGTTTGCTTGGCAACTCTGTTGTTTTTACATTAATGTCTTATTATTAATGTCTTTCGTATCTTTATTGTTATTTGTTTATATCAAGTTATTGTGCAATTCACTCGCATTACGCCAGCTCGTTTGTTATCAGTTTTTATCTGTTAAGAATAGTTTTCTTAATGTGACATAAAATTTTCTTTGTCTAATAAATTAATTTTTATTGGCTTATTAGAGTCGCCTTTCTGCAGCTGCTGGCCTGGCTTCAATTTTCTGTCCGCCTTCTGATCTAATCTGAGATTTGATCCGCCCTCCTTTAATCCACCATCTGATCTGCTCCCTTTAATCCACCATCTGATCCGCCCCCTTTAATCCATCATCTGATCCGCCCCCCTTTAATCCACCATCTGATCCGCCCCCTTTAATCCACCACCTGATCCGCCCCCCTTTAATCCACCATCTTATCCGCCCCCCCCTTAATCCACCATCTGATCCGCCCCCTTTAATCCACCATCTGATCCGCCCCCCTTTAATCCACCACCTGATCCGCCCCCTTTAATCCACCACCTGATCCGCCCCCTTTAATCCACCACCTGATCCGCCCCCCTTTAATCCACCATCTTATCCGCCCCCCCTTAATCCACCATCTGATCCGCCCCCTTTAATCCACCATCTGATCCGCCCCCTTTAATCCACCATCTGATCCGCCCCTTTAATCCACCAATCACCATCTAATCCGCCCCCCTTTAATCCACCATCTGATCTGCCCCCCTTTAATCCACCATCTTATCCGCCCCCCTTTAATCCACCATCTGATCCGCCCCCCTTTAATCCACCATCTTATCCGCCCCCCTTTAATCCACCATGTGATCCGCCCCCTTTAATCCACCATCTGATCCGCCCCCCTTTAATCCACCACCTGATCCGCCCCCCTTTAATCCACCATCTTATCCGTCCCCCTTCAATCCACCATCTGATCCGCCCCCTTTAATCCATCATCTGATCCGCCCCCCTTTAATTCACCATCTGATCCGCCCCCCTTTAATCCACCATCTGATCTGCCCCCCTTTAATCCACCATCTGATCTGCCCCCCTTTAATCCATCATCTGATCCGCCCCTCCTTTAATCCACCATCTGATCCGCCCCTCCTTTAATCCACCATCTGATCCGCCCCTCCTTTAATCCACCATCTGATCCACCCGCCCCATTAATCCCCCATCATATTTGCCTCCAAATCCACTATGCCCTAGAAACTTATGTCTAATATACAGATCAGATTATATTAGACTTATTTATTTACACTTAATAGTTCATGTCCTTGTCTTCAACCTACCTTAATCTCGGTGTTAGTTTATTTATTTAATTTTTTCAGTCGCTGTCAGCCTGCTTTTAATCTCATCCTTGTAATAATAATAAATATAGTTTTGCAGTTTTTGACACTTTATAATTTTCATTAAATAAGAATTAGGCGAAAAATTTTCAACATATTGTTGTATTGCCTCTTTTTGTATGTACTTTTTATTGATAGCTGATTTTCGCCTGTCTTTATTAAGTACTTCCTTTGGTGTCACAGAAACCAGAATAAACTGGATATGGTCACTCGCAATTTAATCTGGTAAAAATTTGAGCGTCTACTCTTTTTCAGTAGTCTATCTGCGCAGAAATTCAATGTGTCAGCTAGAAATCTTTCCTTTCGGATTTGTGGTCTCAGGCTTTGGCAGGCCCAATCTAGCTCAGCCAATGAGAGAGCAGTAAGGAGAGAGGAGAAGTCAAGACGGACGAAACTCAGTCTAGGGGGCAGGCCCAATCTGGCTCAGCCAATGAGAGCAGTTAGGAGAGAGAGGAAAGTCAAGACGAACGAAACTCAGCCTAGGGGGGCAGGCCCAATCTAGCTCAGCCAATGAGAGAGCAGTAAGGAGAGAGGGGAAGTCAAGACGGACGAAACTCAGTCTAGGGGCTGGCCCAATCTAGCTCAGCCAATAAGATAGCTGTAAGAAAAGAGGTCAATGTCAGACACGCTTGCAAGAGAAAATCCCAATTATTTATCGGTCTGGCTGGTGTCTCAAGCGCCACCCCCTTTTTCTTGATAGCTAGGCCCAATCTTCAGTCCTTAATTGATTTCTGATTAAATAATTTCGAGCCTAATGCAGCCTAGAGTGGGTAAAGCAAGATGAATGACGCTAATTTAATGCGTCTGCTTGTAGAAAGCCATAGTAGATTGTTGCTATTGAAACAAAGACTAGATTAGCGCATTTTTTGAGTGACATTTAGGTATTCTAGCATCTGTGGTTGGTGCAATAATTAATCTTTATTCTATGATATGCTTTATTGAGCTTTGCTTTTTTATTAAGTAGTACTTCAAGTTGTTAAAACTGCTGCTCATCATGTGCTGCTTTTTTGCTTTGCGGTGTCTGCATATTGTTATTATCATTTGTTTTGCACTATATACAGTTTATTATTAGCAATGTATTCACATGGCCTGTCTTATTAAATTCAAACTTCTAATAGCCATCAATATTAATTTATTGTGAGTATTGAAACTCAAAAAATTAAATAGCAGTCTTACCAGTTACTTCAATGTTTTGATACAGATTTCCTCAAGGAAGCATTGCGTTCTCAAATAGGGCAGTGCGCATTAAAAGCAGAGATTTACAATAACAAATATAGCTACACGAGTTACATTCAGTGCAAGTTACTTCAAATTCTAAATGAAGCAAGCGTGTCAAGCACAATTGTTAGCCGTGGCATGACGCGAATCCTAGTTCTCGAACTTTTGATTCCTTTGAATTGATTAATCATTTTACAATATATTTTGCATTTGTCGCTCATTAAAAGACGGACAAATTGCCTTGACTGCCTGTGTCTAAAGGGAACAGAACTACGCCTTACATGTACTTAAGCCTGGGCTCGGCAAAATGTTTACTTCAAGGGCCAAATAAATAATCCAGCTAATGGCTACGGGCCAGGTGAGAGAGAAATATGATAAGTGGAGAGAAGGAAGAAAGAAGGAAAGAGAGGAAGGAAGAGAAAAGAAGGGAGTCAATCAGGGGCCACTCACTCAGTCACTCTCAGCTTACAACAGGTTACTTTGTCTATTTTTAATATTCTGTGGGTAGGTACAGACCAGACACAAATTTCTTTCAGTGACGCTTAAATTCCTTTGGACCATTGGACAGAGCCCAATATTTTTTTAATTTGGTACTAAATAAAACTGGAAATTGAAAAGTCGATCTGCTTTAAAACAGATTCCTGTTTAAGACATAGTAATTCGCACTGTCCGACACTCCAAGTCGCATCTGCGGGTCCAGGTACACCTCGTCCAGTTGCCTGGACAGGGTGTTGTGCTCGCACATCCACTCGCCGTGGCTCCTCTCGTATTGCAGCCTCCGCGATTGCAGCACAGAGAATCGGTAGAACGAGAACGCTTGAAAACAGCTCTCAGCCTTGACTGGTGGCAGGTCCCTTGGCCCTTTTAAGATGGACTTTTCGATGTCTACGTAGGGATACTTTGTGTCCTCGCCGTAGCGCTTGTTGTTGTAGAAGTTAATCGTGCAAGGGTCGTACAGTTTGCCATCGTATAAGCTGACTGTGCTAGCGCACATCTGCTGCAGCTTCGGCCGCGTCTTGAAGTAGTACAGACCTTGCAGAATGCTGTTGAGGTTCCAGCTGTGCCAGGCTAAATCTGGATCGATTATCAATAGAAAGTCAGCACTGCTGCCCAGGTGTTTGTACGCGTGGTTCAGGTACTCGTTGCGCAGGACGGACATGATCAGGCCGCGATCGATCTAAACCGGGATACAAAAATTCTTACCTCTGTAATACATGTACAGTTTTAGAGATTTAAAGACCCTCTTAGCATCGCTTGGAGACCCTAGCATCCCTCCAGAGACCCTATCAAACTCTAAACTAAAGACCCTAGCATCCCTTTATAGACATCAACTTTTTAGAGACCGTGAATCATCACTCTAGACACCAATAGTATCACTCTAGACACCATAGCATCACTCTAGACACCAATAGCACCACTCTAGACACCATAGCATCACTCTAGACACCATAGCATCACTCTAGACACCAATAGCACCACTCTAGACACCATAGCATCACTCTAGACACCATAGCATCACTCTAGACACCATAGCATCACTCTAGACACCAATAGCATCACTCTAGACACCATAGCATCACTCTAGACACCATAGCATCACTCTAGACACCAATAGCACCACTCTAGACACCATAGCATCCCTCTAGACACCATAGCATCACTCTAGAAACCAATAGCATCACTCTAGACACCATAGCATCACTCTAGACACCATAGCATCACTCTAGACACCAATAGCATCACTCTAGACACCATAGCATCACTCTAGACACCAATAGCACCACTCTAGACACCATAGCATCACTCTAGACACTATAGCATCACTCTAGACACCAATAGCATCACTCTAGACACCATAGCATCACTCTAGACACTATAGCATCACTCTAGACACCAATAGCATCACTCTAGACACCATAGCATCACTCTAGACACTATAGCATCACTCTAGACACCAATAGCATCACTCTAGACACCATAGCATCAAGAGACCGACCTCAACATCCTCTAGAGTGAAAAACCCCAGAATCTTTTATCACCAACCCTTTCCCTACGGGATAAAAGATGCGGCAAGGCGAAGAGCACCTCTTCCTCAATTGTCCTCTCCATATTGGAGCCGGGCCTGTGCGCCGAGCCGCTGTGGTATCTCTGGTTCATTCGGCATGGCGATTTGCTGTTAGGCTGGCCACAACCGAGCACGCGGACTCGGGGATCGAGCCTGGCCAGCCGCAGCAGCCTCTCTCTAGTGCCATCATCAGAGTCGTTCTCAACTAGCAGCACCCAGCTCTGCCTGAACAGAGTCCGCAGTCGGCCAATATTCTGCAAACTGTTCTCCAAGTTAGGCATGCCATTTCTCACAGTGGCCGCGATCACCAGTGTCTGGGTGCCGAGCCAAGACCTGGCCACGGAGGCCCTGTAGGTGGCCGAGGCCTCCTTCTCGGACAGCGGGCGCAGCATCGGCAGCAGCTTGCCCGGTCGCTCGAAATAGTAAATCGAGTCGTTCTGACGCATCCGTTGCCAGGCCATCGCTGCGGCAAAGTCGCCAGTTGGTTGCAGCGGCCTCGGGCGCCGGTTGTTGCAGTTGAAATTCCCGGGATCGATAGCTGGACTGGGCCAGACCGCCTCGTCGTCAGGCATAGGTGGCACCAGGTCAACCTCGCGTTCAGTCAGTAGCAGCAGCACAGTCAGGGCACCCATGAGCCAGCCAGCTGCCAGAGCCGCTAGCAGCGGATAATACGGTAGTTTTAATCGCATTGCATGTATTATTCTATTGTGCTATCGCAAGGACTTACTGTCTGTTTGAGTCCACGCGGTTCTATCTATCTTATTCGGGTGTATATTTAGTGAGTCGTCTCTCTCTGCCTCTAAGTTTTATAATTATTTCTTCTGTGCAAATAAATAGAGCTGCAGGAAAGACAATACAGTCGTTTCTGCTTCTGCTGAGTACTATTTATTCAGCCTGTACTAGCCCAATGTGCGTTCAATGTGAACAACTGAATCCGACTGCAGGCACAAAGGTATAGCCTTTGAGCTCTAGTTACTTAATACGCTAGCTAGTTGATGTGGATTCTTTCGTAGAAGCGCTGCATGAGTCATTAATGCAACGCAGCCTTTTTACAGCTAACTTTACAGCGTTGCAAGTACAATTAGTTTGCTTTCCAGCCAATTGTGTCCCTGTCTGTCCTTTGGGCTGCTCTCTCGCTTTGGGCTATTATATAATCCCTCTCCAGTCATCTCCTCCCAAATCTACATTCTTCCCTATAGAATGTACGCTCGCTCCGCGCAGTCAGCTATACCTGCTCATTGTACAAATCTCCCCACCTCATCAACCTGCTCTTTCTTCTGCTTTTTCTCTCTTTTCCCCATCGATGCAATCTGAGTTTTAGCCGTGTATTTGAAGTCGTGTGGGCCAATAGATACAAGCCCGCAACCACTTCTGTATACACAGACTCCATGTACAATTGTAGCTTCATGTAGTGTACATGAATTAATAATTTACATAATACACGCTCGTAGCTTGCACACCTGCAAAATTTCATCTCAAGGTCTTTTACAAATTTCTGCTATAGAAATCCTCTCTGATATACAACCCAGGGGCGTCGCCATAGATTTTATAGTGGGGGAGGGATAAAGCTAAGAATCCTACAGTACATGTACATGATTTCTAAAATTCCTAAATGCACATAGCACTCATTTTGGCGCTGCAGGCACTCATTTTGGCGCCACAGGCACTCTTTTGGCGCCGCAGACAGGCACTCATTTTGGCGCCGCAGGCACTCTTTTGGCGCCGCAGGCACTCATTTTGGCGCCGCAGGCACTCTTTTGGCGCTGCAGGCACTCATTTTGGCGCTGCAGGCACTCATTTTGGCGCCACAGGCACTCTTTTGGCGCCGCAGACAGGCACTCATTTTGGCGCCGCAGGCACTCTTTTGGCGCCGCAGGCACTCATTTTGGCGCCACAGGCACTCTTTTGGCGCCGCAGACAGGCACTCATTTTGGCGCCGCAGGCACTCTTTTGGCGCCGCAGGCACTCATTTTGGCGCCGCAGGCACTCTTTTGGCGCCGCAGGCACTCATTTTGGCGCCGCAGACAGGCACTCATTTTGGCACCACAGGCACTCATTTTGGCGCCGCAGGCACTCATTTTGGCGCCGCAGACAGGCACTCATTTTGGCACCACAGGCACTCATTTTGGCGCCGCAGGCACTCTTTTGGCGCCGCAGACAGGCACTCATTTTGGCACCACAGGCACTCATTTTGGCGCCGCAGGCACCCATTTTGGCGCTGCAGGCACTCATTTGGCGCCGCAGACAGGCACTCATTTTAGCGCCGCAGGCACTCTTTTGGCGCCGCAGGCACTCATTTTGGCGCCGCAGACAGGCACTCATTTTGGCACCACAGGCACTCATTTTGGCGCCGCAGACAGGCACTCATTTTGGCACCACAGGCACTCATTTTGGCGCCGCAGACAGGCACTCATTTTGGCACCACAGGCACTCATTTTGGCGCCGCAGACAGGCACTCATTTTGGCACCACAGGCACTCATTTTGGCGCCGCAGACAGGCACTCATTTTGGCACCACAGGCACTCATTTTGGCGCCGCAGACAGGCACTCATTTTGGCACCACAGGCACTCATTTTGCCGCCTCAGCCACTCATTTTGGCACCACAGGCACTCATTTTGGCACCACAGGCACTCATTTTGCCGCCTCAGCCACTCATTTTGGCACCACAGGCACTCATTTTGGCGCCGCAGGCACTTATTTTAGCGCCGCAGACAGACAATCCCTTTCTAGTCGAATAAAAATGAAACTTTCCGTTTCCCAATGACTTCCCAAAAATAGTTGAATTTCGGGCATGTGTTCAGAATCTATAGACAAGAGTATCACAACCTTTCTGCAGACTCCACGTAGTGATAAACGAATAATGTTAAACTGTCCCTCTTATAACTTGTAAATTATAACTCTGTCCACTTTTATCCTTAAATACTAAAGACAAAACTTTTTAAAGCAGAATTAAATTAACATGATTAATTTTTTTAACAAACATGATTTCCAAAAACAGATAGCTTGCTGTCTTAGATGTATATTTTGTCTAAACTCAGTGTTTAAGCAACAGCAAAATGATAACTGGCATTGTTTTACACTTCGCCGCAGTCCTCAATCGTGACTTTCTTAGCCGGTCGACCAGACTGAGAACCGAGCTTCTCAATAGCCTTAACCACGTCTTCGCCTGTGGCAACCTCGCCAAACACCACGTGCTTGCCGTCCAGCCATGGAGTCTTCTCTGTAGTGATGAAGAACTGGCTGCCGTTCGTGTTCGGCCCGGCATTGGCCATAGACAGCAGGAACGGCTTGCTGTGACGGACGGAGAAATTCTCGTCGGGGAATTTCTCGCCGTAGATGGACTCGCCGCCGGTGCCGTTGCCGCGGGTGAAGTCGCCGCCCTGGCACATGAACTGCGGGATCACCCGGTGGAAGCTGCTGCTTTTGTAGTGCAGCGGCATGCCGCTCTTTCCTGTTGAAGGTTGAAGAGAAACTTCTTTTAGAATAGAAACTTCTGTCACAACTCATATGCATCAGTCACAAACTGATGCCTCAGTCACAAACTGATGCCTCAGTCACAAACTAATGCCTCAGTCACAACTCATATGCATCAGTCACAACCTGATGCCTCAGTCACCACCCAGATGCCTCAGTCACCACCCAGATGCCTCAGTCACTAACTTGATGCCTCAGTCACCACCCAGATGCCTCAGTCACCACCCAGATGCCTCAGTCACCACCCAGATGCCTCAGTCACCAACCTGATGCTTCAGTCACCAACCTGATGCTTCAGTCACCACCCAGATGCCTCAGTCACTAACTTGATGCCTCAGTCACCAACCTGATGCCTCAGTCACCACCCAGATACATCAGTCACCACCCAGATGCCTCAGTCACCACCCAGATGCCTCAGTCACTAACTTGATGCATCAGTCACCACCCAGATGCCTCAGTCACCAACCTGATACCTCAGTCACCCACCTGATGCCTCAGTCACCCACCTGATGCCTCAGTCACCCACCTGATGCCTCAGTCACCAACCTGATGCCTCAGTCACCCACCTGATGCCTCAGTCACCAACCTGATGCCTCAGTCACCCACCTGATGCCTCAGTCACCACCCAGATGCCTCAGTCACCACCCAGATGCCTCAGTCACTAACTTGATGCCTCAGTCACCACCCAGATACATCAGTCACCACCCAGATGCCTCAGTCACCACCCAGATGCCTCAGTCACCACCCAGATGCCTCAGTCACTAACTTGATGCCTCAGTCACCAACCTGATGCCTCAGTCACCACCCAGATACATCAGTCACCACCCAGATGCCTCAGTCACCACCCAGATGCCTCAGTCACTAACTTGATGCCTCAGTCACCACCCAGATGCCTCAGTCACCACCCAGATGCCTCAGTCACTAACTTGATGCCTCAGTCACCAACCTGATGCCTCAGTCACCATCCAGATGCCTCAGTCACCACCCAGATGCCTCAGTCACCACCCAGAACCAATCCATTCCATGATACATGAGCACTTACCAACACCCTTGTCGCCAGCGCACAGTGCCCTAAAATTCTCGGCCGTTTTCGGCACCTTGTCGTAATAGAGACTAAAAATAACCCGGCCAAGCGATTTGCCATCGGCGGCAACATCAAAGAACACCTGCGGCCGCCCAGCCTTATTGGCCGCGGTGCTTAGCAAACGAAACGGTAGGGCCTGCAATAATTAACAATACTTTTTTAACGATTTCTGATTCATTTCAACAAACTATAGAAATCTTATCATATATGCTTAAAATATTTTCTGCTTGGGCAGATATGCTAGTATAGGCAAAAATGGTTGCTAAAGTTGTCTCTAAATCTGCTAGCGCCCCCTGGTGCTGGCGCCCCATTTGGTGCTGGCGCGCTTTGGTGCTGGCGCCCCATTTGGTGCTGGCGCGCTTTGGTGCTGGCGCCCCATTTGGTGCTGGCGTCCCTTGGTGCTGACGCCCCTTGGTGCTGGCGCCCCATTTGGTGCTGGCGCCCCATTTGGTGCTGGCGCCCCTTGGTGCTGGCGCCCCCTGGTGCTGGTGCCCCATTTGGTGCTGGCGCGCTTTGGTGCTGGCGCCCCATTTGGTGCTGGCGCCCTTTGGTGCTGGCGCCCCTTGGTGCTGGCGCCCTTGGTGCTGGCGCCCCTTGGTGCTGGCGCCCCTTGGTGCTGGCGCCCCTTGGTGCTGGTGCCCCTTGGTGCTGGCGCCCCTTGGTGCTGGCGCTCCTCGCTAACGCCCCCATATAAAAGGTCCCTAGCTACACTCCTGAATCTCTGCATTTAATGTTTAACGATAAAAATAAAAAAACAATCAGGAAACGGGACTCTGGTTTTTCAAAAAACGCAAAATGCAAAACATTGAATAATTCCGATTTATTTTCATTATTACTAGTCCTAACTCAAACAAGCAAATATTCACAAATCGTAACAGACACAGCTGCACAAAACAGTCACAACTGTCCACAGTCAGCAATAAAAATCGTGGCAGATGTTCGACCCGACTCCGACCCCAGACTTTCCATGCGTTTAACCACGTCTTCACCGCTGACAACTTCGCCAAATACCACGTGCTTGCCATCCAGCCATCTAGTACTGACAGTAGTGATGAAGAACTGGCTGCCGTTCGTGTTCGGCCCGGCATTGGCCATAGACAGCAGGAACGGCTTGCTGTGATTAATCGCGAATTTCTCGTCGGGGAATTTCTCGCCGTAGATGGACTCGCCGCCGGTGCCGTTGCCGCGGGTGAAGTCGCCGCCCTGGCACATGAACTGCGGGATCACCCGGTGGAAGCTGCTGCTTTTGTAGTGCAGCGGCTTGCCGCTGATTTCACCTGAAGGGATTCAATGCGATTGATTTTCTGCTAAGTGTGAGCAGCTGTCAGCCTGCCATTTGAGAATTGCGAATGGTCATTCACCTGTCATATGGGTCATTCACCTGTCATATGGGTCATTCACCTGTCATATGGATCATTCACCTGAGATATGGGTCATTCACCTGTCATATGGGTCATTCACCTGTCATATGGATCATTCACCTGTCATATGGGTCATTCACCTGTCATATGGATCATTCACCTGAGATATGGATCATTCACCTGCCATATGGGTCATTCACCTGAGATATGGGTCATTCACCTGTCATATGGATCATTCACCTGAGATATGGGTCATTCACCTGACATATGGGTCATTTATCTGAAATATGGGTCATTCACCTGTCATATGGGTCATTCACCTGAGATATGGGTCATTCACCTGACATATGGGTCATTTATCTGAGATATGGGTCATTCACCTGTCATATGGGTCATTCACCTGAGACATGGGTCATTCACCTGACATATGGGTCATTTATCTGAGATATGGATCATTCACCTGTCATATGGGTCATTCACCCGAGATACGGGTCATTCACCTGTAATATGGATCATTCACTTATCATATGGGTCATTCACCTATCATATCGTTCATTCACCTGAGATATGGGTCGTTCACCTGAGATATGGGTCATTCACCTGAGATATGGGTCATTCACCTGAGATATGGGTCATTCACCTGTCATATGGATCATTCACCTGAGATATGGGTCATTCACCTGAGATATGGGTCATCCACCTGAGATATGGGTCTTTCACCTGAGATATGGGTCTTTCACCTGTCATATGAGTCATTCATCTGGCATATAGGTCATTCATATGGAATGTAGGTCATTGACTCACCAATCCCCTTTTCCCCAGTACAGAGAGCGCGGAAATTCTCAGCAGTTTTCGGCACAATATCAGCATAGAGCTTAAATGTTATGCGGCCGGCTGGCTTGCCATCAATGTCAATATCAAAATATACAATTGGATTGGACATTTCTTTGAATGTTGGAATTTAACTGAAAATAGGATATAAATTTAAGTATAGGATTATGATTCAGTATATTGTTTCGACACAATTGGTACGTATATAAATCACTGGGAAAAGAGTTACTGCACTACTGATCAAAAGATTGTGCTGGCTAGTGAATAGGAACAGTCTAGTGACTGGAGTGAGTTGTTTCTTGAAAGAATCATTAGAATCATTAAAGAGGGGTTAGAGCGTCAGGCTCACAACTGAATGGTTAGGGGTTCGATTCTCGACCCACTTGGAACAATTTGTGTCCTTAAGCGAGACACTTAACTCTGGATTGCTTCAGTTCACCTGGGTGCAGTTTGACCACTTTTTTCTGCTCAACTGCGCTACTACGAGGTCATTTCTGCGCTCAAAAATGAAGCTATGGACCTTTTTTCTTGTCTTTCATGCTCATTATTGACTTTTAAAAAATCGGTAGTTGAAACAACAACGTACATGTAAAGGATTAACTTGTACTCGCTCATGTATTTAATTCAGATTGCATGCTTCAAGCTTTCAAAAGCTTCTAATTTTAGCCAAAAGCAAATTCATGAGCTTTTCTTTGCCTTCAAGTTCATCGTCATCAACTCAGGCTCAGCGCAAAACCAAGTTTTCTGAAGCCTGGCTGAAGAGAACGATCGCAATGGCTTGGAGATAAGCCAATTGTCTCGGCAAGCTGATGACCATCAAGGCAGGAAGCCAGACGAAGCATTTGGTTACTGTTGCCAAAAGTCAGTGGTTATTTCCCAGCATGTAATCAGTGCCAAGCACAAATCAGCAACGAACCATCTCAAGCAGTCCAATTTTGGGCAACAAAGCCAAAAGATAATTACATATTTTTTCCTGTAATGAAGAATCTGATTGAGACCCGGATGCTGACAAACAAATGGCCGCTTGTCTCCGATTTTGTTCATTGATTGCAAAGAAGGATGTCTCGTTTCAGTTCATTCACAGATGAGCTGGCAAAGGTTATCCCTGTCGCCTTCCCAGACAGTAAAATTGCTGAAAACTATGCTTGCGCTAGAACAAAGACAAGCGACCTGATCTGTGAGGCTTTGAGCCCCTATGCAAAATGTCAAATGATGCAGAAGCTTAGAGCAGCACCATTTTCTATCCTGCTGGATGAAGAGACTCAAAGGGATCGGTCGTGGCTAGTCATTCTTGGCCCTACTGTTGCACATTGGCACAGAGGAGCTGGTGGAAGCAACTGCTGAAGGCATGAAGGCTTTGTTGAGGAGAGTTTTAAAGGTCAATAATTTGCCCACCGAGAATATTATGTCAGTAATGACCGACTCTTGCAATGACATGCGAGGCAAGTATACATAGCAGTAAGTAGTTTATTATCTTCATAATTTATTTGTATTTCGCATTCAGAGTTGCAGACTATAGGTTACAAGTGGCTGCTTTCCTGCTATATTTAGGATCGCATGGTGGTCTCGTGACGAAGTTGCGTGCCAAAATGCCTCATCTTGTCGATGTCGGCGGATGCAGTCTGCATTATGTACATAATAGTGTCCAGTAAGCTGTCCGTGCCTTCGATGAAGATTGTGAGGTTGAGGCTCTATTCGACAATGTTTACGATTTTTTGTTACATTGGTCGCCGCAATAACTTACAAAAAGTAATACCTTATACCCTTTCCAATTAAACCTTGCAAAGATTGTTCTATCCAGAAATTCGTGGAATTGTGAAATTTATGTCTCTTTGTATTTTTTATTCTTTACCTATCGATCCAAGAAGCAATGAAACTGGCTCAGCAAGTTTTCCTTAGGCAAGTAGACACTCGTTGGCTGCAGGTGCTGACTGTTGTTCAGCATGTGCTGGAACAGTGGGAGTCACAGAAAGCATTTTTTGGTAATCCAGCAACCTCGACTGGCAAATTGAAGCCTACTGCCGATCGAATAAAGAATGCTCTGATGAATGCAAACCTAGCACGCCAGCAGTTTCTAGAACAAACACTACCTCGATGTGAGATTCAAAAGCTTTTCCAGCGGGAATCAACATAAATACATCTACTGTCAGCCAGTCTCAATGAACTTTGCAGCGACTTGCTGTTGTGTTTTGTCCATCCTGATGTCGAGAACACCATATCCACCTGTCACCACCCAGATGCCTCAGTCACCACCCAGATGCCTCAGTCACTAACTTGATGCCTCAGTCACCAACCTGATGCCTCAGTCACCACCCAGATACATCAGTCACCACCCAGATGCCTCAGTCACCACCCAGATGCCTCAGTCACTAACTTGATGCCTCAGTCACCACCCAGATGCCTCAGTCACCACCCAGATGCCTCAGTCACTAACTTGATGCCTCAGTCACCAACCTGATGCCTCAGTCACCATCCAGATGCCTCAGTCACCACCCAGATGCCTCAGTCACCACCCAGAACCAATCCATTCCATGATACATGAGCACTTACCAACACCCTTGTCGCCAGCGCACAGTGCCCTAAAATTCTCGGCCGTTTTCGGCACCTTGTCGTAATAGAGACTAAAAATAACCCGGCCAAGCGATTTGCCATCGGCGGCAACATCAAAGAACACCTGCGGCCGCCCAGCCTTATTGGCCGCGGTGCTTAGCAAACGAAACGGTAGGGCCTGCAATAATTAACAATACTTTTTTAACGATTTCTGATTCATTTCAACAAACTATAGAAATCTTATCATATATGCTTAAAATATTTTCTGCTTGGGCAGATATGCTAGTATAGGCAAAAATGGTTGCTAAAGTTGTCTCTAAATCTGCTAGCGCCCCCTGGTGCTGGCGCCCCATTTGGTGCTGGCGCGCTTTGGTGCTGGCGCCCCATTTGGTGCTGGCGCGCTTTGGTGCTGGCGCCCCATTTGGTGCTGGCGTCCCTTGGTGCTGACGCCCCTTGGTGCTGGCGCCCCATTTGGTGCTGGCGCCCCATTTGGTGCTGGCGCCCCTTGGTGCTGGCGCCCCCTGGTGCTGGTGCCCCATTTGGTGCTGGCGCGCTTTGGTGCTGGCGCCCCATTTGGTGCTGGCGCCCTTTGGTGCTGGCGCCCCTTGGTGCTGGCGCCCCTTGGTGCTGGCGCCCCTTGGTGCTGGCGCCCCTTGGTGCTGGCGCCCCTTGGTGCTGGTGCCCCTTGGTGCTGGCGCCCCTTGGTGCTGGCGCTCCTCGCTAACGCCCCCATATAAAAGGTCCCTAGCTACACTCCTGAATCTCTGCATTTAATGTTTAACGATAAAAATAAAAAAACAATCAGGAAACGGGACTCTGGTTTTTCAAAAAACGCAAAATGCAAAACATTGAATAATTCCGATTTATTTTCATTATTACTAGTCCTAACTCAAACAAGCAAATATTCACAAATCGTAACAGACACAGCTGCACAAAACAGTCACAACTGTCCACAGTCAGCAATAAAAATCGTGGCAGATGTTCGACCCGACTCCGACCCCAGACTTTCCATGCGTTTAACCACGTCTTCACCGCTGACAACTTCGCCAAATACCACGTGCTTGCCATCCAGCCATCTAGTACTGACAGTAGTGATGAAGAACTGGCTGCCGTTCGTGTTCGGCCCGGCATTGGCCATAGACAGCAGGAACGGCTTGCTGTGATTAATCGCGAATTTCTCGTCGGGGAATTTCTCGCCGTAGATGGACTCGCCGCCGGTGCCGTTGCCGCGGGTGAAGTCGCCGCCCTGGCACATGAACTGCGGGATCACCCGGTGGAAGCTGCTGCTTTTGTAGTGCAGCGGCTTGCCGCTGATTTCACCTGAAGGGATTCAATGCGATTGATTTTCTGCTAAGTGTGAGCAGCTGTCAGCCTGCCATTTGAGAATTGCGAATGGTCATTCACCTGTCATATGGGTCATTCACCTGTCATATGGGTCATTCACCTGTCATATGGATCATTCACCTGAGATATGGGTCATTCACCTGTCATATGGGTCATTCACCTGTCATATGGATCATTCACCTGTCATATGGGTCATTCACCTGTCATATGGATCATTCACCTGAGATATGGATCATTCACCTGCCATATGGGTCATTCACCTGAGATATGGGTCATTCACCTGTCATATGGATCATTCACCTGAGATATGGGTCATTCACCTGACATATGGGTCATTTATCTGAAATATGGGTCATTCACCTGTCATATGGGTCATTCACCTGAGATATGGGTCATTCACCTGACATATGGGTCATTTATCTGAGATATGGGTCATTCACCTGTCATATGGGTCATTCACCTGAGACATGGGTCATTCACCTGACATATGGGTCATTTATCTGAGATATGGATCATTCACCTGTCATATGGGTCATTCACCGAGATACGGGTCATTCACCTGTAATATGGATCATTCACTTATCATATGGGTCATTCACCTATCATATCGTTCATTCACCTGAGATATGGGTCGTTCACCTGAGATATGGGTCATTCACCTGAGATATGGGTCATTCACCTGAGATATGGGTCATTCACCTGTCATATGGATCATTCACCTGAGATATGGGTCATTCACCTGAGATATGGGTCATCCACCTGAGATATGGGTCTTTCACCTGAGATATGGGTCTTTCACCTGTCATATGAGTCATTCATCTGGCATATAGGTCATTCATATGGAATGTAGGTCATTGACTCACCAATCCCCTTTTCCCCAGTACAGAGAGCGCGGAAATTCTCAGCAGTTTTCGGCACAATATCAGCATAGAGCTTAAATGTTATGCGGCCGGCTGGCTTGCCATCAATGTCAATATCAAAATATACAATTGGATTGGACATTTCTTTGAATGTTGGAATTTAACTGAAAATAGGATATAAATTTAAGTATAGGATTATGATTCAGTATATTGTTTCGACACAATTGGTACGTATATAAATCACTGGGAAAAGAGTTACTGCACTACTGATCAAAAGATTGTGCTGGCTAGTGAATAGGAACAGTCTAGTGACTGGAGTGAGTTGTTTCTTGAAAGAATCATTAGAATCATTAAAGAGGGGTTAGAGCGTCAGGCTCACAACTGAATGGTTAGGGGTTCGATTCTCGACCCACTTGGAACAATTTGTGTCCTTAAGCGAGACACTTAACTCTGGATTGCTTCAGTTCACCTGGGTGCAGTTTGACCACTTTTTTCTGCTCAACTGCGCTACTACGAGGTCATTTCTGCGCTCAAAAATGAAGCTATGGACCTTTTTTCTTGTCTTTCATGCTCATTATTGACTTTTAAAAAATCGGTAGTTGAAACAACAACGTACATGTAAAGGATTAACTTGTACTCGCTCATGTATTTAATTCAGATTGCATGCTTCAAGCTTTCAAAAGCTTCTAATTTTAGCCAAAAGCAAATTCATGAGCTTTTCTTTGCCTTCAAGTTCATCGTCATCAACTCAGGCTCAGCGCAAAACCAAGTTTTCTGAAGCCTGGCTGAAGAGAACGATCGCAATGGCTTGGAGATAAGCCAATTGTCTCGGCAAGCTGATGACCATCAAGGCAGGAAGCCAGACGAAGCATTTGGTTACTGTTGCCAAAAGTCAGTGGTTATTTCCCAGCATGTAATCAGTGCCAAGCACAAATCAGCAACGAACCATCTCAAGCAGTCCAATTTTGGGCAACAAAGCCAAAAGATAATTACATATTTTTTCCTGTAATGAAGAATCTGATTGAGACCCGGATGCTGACAAACAAATGGCCGCTTGTCTCCGATTTTGTTCATTGATTGCAAAGAAGGATGTCTCGTTTCAGTTCATTCACAGATGAGCTGGCAAAGGTTATCCCTGTCGCCTTCCCAGACAGTAAAATTGCTGAAAACTATGCTTGCGCTAGAACAAAGACAAGCGACCTGATCTGTGAGGCTTTGAGCCCCTATGCAAAATGTCAAATGATGCAGAAGCTTAGAGCAGCACCATTTTCTATCCTGCTGGATGAAGAGACTCAAAGGGATCGGTCGTGGCTAGTCATTCTTGGCCCTACTGTTGCACATTGGCACAGAGGAGCTGGTGGAAGCAACTGCTGAAGGCATGAAGGCTTTGTTGAGGAGAGTTTTAAAGGTCAATAATTTGCCCACCGAGAATATTATGTCAGTAATGACCGACTCTTGCAATGACATGCGAGGCAAGTATACATAGCAGTAAGTAGTTTATTATCTTCATAATTTATTTGTATTTCGCATTCAGAGTTGCAGACTATAGGTTACAAGTGGCTGCTTTCCTGCTATATTTAGGATCGCATGGTGGTCTCGTGACGAAGTTGCGTGCCAAAATGCCTCATCTTGTCGATGTCGGCGGATGCAGTCTGCATTATGTACATAATAGTGTCCAGTAAGCTGTCCGTGCCTTCGATGAAGATTGTGAGGTTGAGGCTCTATTCGACAATGTTTACGATTTTTTGTTACATTGGTCGCCGCAATAACTTACAAAAAGTAATACCTTATACCCTTTCCAATTAAACCTTGCAAAGATTGTTCTATCCAGAAATTCGTGGAATTGTGAAATTTATGTCTCTTTGTATTTTTTATTCTTTACCTATCGATCCAAGAAGCAATGAAACTGGCTCAGCAAGTTTTCCTTAGGCAAGTAGACACTCGTTGGCTGCAGGTGCTGACTGTTGTTCAGCATGTGCTGGAACAGTGGGAGTCACAGAAAGCATTTTTTGGTAATCCAGCAACCTCGACTGGCAAATTGAAGCCTACTGCCGATCGAATAAAGAATGCTCTGATGAATGCAAACCTAGCACGCCAGCAGTTTCTAGAACAAACACTACCTCGATGTGAGATTCAAAAGCTTTTCCAGCGGGAATCAACATAAATACATCTACTGTCAGCCAGTCTCAATGAACTTTGCAGCGACTTGCTGTTGTGTTTTGTCCATCCTGATGTCGAGAACACCATATCACTACGTGACCTAGCCACCTCAGTCAAAGATCGAGCTAACCAGCTATTGGACGCTGAACTTGTAATTGGAGCCACAACCAGTAAGCACTATCAGCCAGTTATCCAAGCTTGATCAATCGGACACCATGTTTTGAACATGTTTTGCCCCGCAGCATTTTCATTGAAATTTTGCCTTTGAAGAAGTCATGGCAGAACTCAGTGTGCAGCTACAAGATCTTATTGTCCAACAGCATGATGAAAGTTATGGACACTATGAAATTGCCCGAGATTTGGGAATTTCAGCATCCACCGTCAGCAGGACGCTTCAACGACTACAACAGACTGGCAGCACCAACAGCCAGCCTTGTTCTGGTCATCCTCGCGCAACGACGAGATGTGAAGACTATTAAATCCAACTGTTGGCAATTAGAGACAAGCAAAAAACAGCCCAGGAGATCACAGTAGAGATTCCCTTGCCCCAAATCTTGGTGTAGACAGTCTGCAACTGACTGCTGGAGACTGGGCTGGCCAGCTGCTACACATTGAAAAAGCCACTTATATCTGAGCGCAACTGTTGCATTTATCAGCAATGGGCCATGAGCACGTGCAGGACACTGAGGAGCAGTGGCATCTTGTGCTCTTCTTTGACAAGAGCAAAGTGAACCACCTGTGCTGCGACAGATGTCAGCAACTTTGCTAGCACACAAGAGAGTGCCTGCAGCCCTTTGCTCTGAACCAAACTGCAACTGAGGTGGAGACTCCATAATTATTTGGGGCTGCATGAGCACTGCTGGCATTGGACCAATTGTCTGCTTCGACAATGCTGTCAATAGTATGCATTATCATGAGCTGCTATTACAAGTGATGCTGCCATATGTGCAGTAGCATTTATTGGCTAATATTATCTTCTAGCAAGGCAATGCCTCTTGCCATACAGCATAAATTATAAAGCAGCTGTTGCAGGAGAGGTGAATTTATGTGCTACATTGACCTGCACAGTCACCCAACCTTTTACCAATAGAAAATTTGTGGCAAGTCATAAAGGTGCACATTGCCAAGTACTACCCATACTTCCTGGACACCCTGTGGCAAGCAGTACAGCAAGAGTGAGAGAGCATCAGCCCTAACCTTTGCTCTTGGCAAATGGAGTCCATGATAAAGTGCTGCACAGAGGTTCTATGGTTGAAGGGCCATCCAAAAAAGTATTAATATTGATGATAGGTGCTATTATAATACAAAATAAATTTCATATTGAGTGACTTGCTCTAGTCTACTAGCCTTTAATTGATAGAAATTGTAGTGATGCCAGGCTTTTTTCCTAGTAAAGTCACAACTTGACACAATGGATTTATTATGATGCACTGAAAAATAAGTTTTAGAAAATTTCACAAAGTATGAAGCATGAGTAAACAATTAGTAGAAACTGCAATAAGAGTTTCAATTTTGCTAGTAAAGTGACAGAGGCATGAGATAATTTCCAATTTTGTGCACAATATTGTTAGACTTTTTGCAGCAACTATATGGGCCAAAAATATTCCATAGGCCTATCAAATATATTATAGTTAATAGGCATAGGCGTAGGACATAGGTCTACTTGAATTTAAATCTATTTAGTCTATATACATACGCAATATCAAGCCAACCTGGCTGATCTAACTAGCTAGCAAGAGGCCAACCAAGGTAAGTCACAAAAATTCCTACCTAAAAAATATAGGCCTAGACAATCTTGCTATTTAGAGATGGTAAACTAGTAAACTAATTAAGATTAGATAATAAACTAATTAAATGATAAAGCATTTTTAGACTTCATAAGATAACACTGGGTAACAGTTAAAAAATCGTCAGAGTTTTCTCAGCTGATTCAGACTAATTTTGGTGCTCTGAGTCTGAATATCACATTGATTTTGCCCTATCAGGTCAACTTTTTGAGATACAGCCATATGTCTACCTGACAGGCTATGCATATGCTAATACTATAGGGGTCTTAAGTTCCACTTTTGTATCTATGATATATAGGCCCTACATTATTTTAGTATTATACTTATATATTATTTAAATAAATATATCATTTATATATTATATTATATTATATATGTTCATCAATATATGGCATCCTGCCATTACTTTCAGCTTATTGATATGGCTTCGGCTCGACAGTCATGTAGGAATAATCCTGACATTTTCTGCTACATCTGTGGAGAATACACGCTATCAGTAGATAGGAAGAACATCACAGGATTTGTGAAGCGTGCCTACCAGGCTTATTTTAAAGTCAAGTTGGGTGACCAAGATAAGTCCTGGGCACCCCACACAGTGTGCAAGATGTGCGTGGAATACCTCCGGCGGTGGACAAAGGACGCAAAAACTTCACTGAAGTTTGGAATTTCAATGGTTTGGAGGGAGCCATTTGACCATGCATCGGATTGTTACTTCTGCACCATCAACACTACTGGTATCAACAGGAAGAATCGGCATAGCCTCCAGTACCCCGACCTTCCATCTGCCCACCATCCAGTTGCTCACTGCGAAGAAATTCCGATACCAGCATTCACAGAGCTTCCTGATTGTGATGATGAGACCCTGAGCACTACAGATGAGGAAGGAGATATAGAATACAAATATGAAGCACAAGATGGTCCATAGCCTTTTTCACAATGTGAGCTTAATGATCTGGTTCGGGATCTCAGCTTGTCGAAGACTTCTTCCGAGCTGTTGGCCTCGAGACTCAAAGAGAAAAATCTTCTTGGCGAGGATGCGCGTATTACCTTCTTTTGCAGAAGACATGAGGAATACATGGTCTACTTCTGCCAGGAGGAAGACCTCGTGTATTGCCAAGATGTCTCCAGTCTTGTTGTCAAACTCGGTGCTCCTCAATACGATCTGAGAGATTGGCAACTCTTCATTGACAGTTGTAAACGCTCTTTGAAGTGTGTGCTCCTCCACAATGGGAACCAGTTTGCCTCAATCCCTCTTGCGCATTCGACAACTCTCAAAGAGAAATATGAAGCAGTGAAGTATGTGCTCGACAAAATCCAATATGAGCAGCACCAATGGATCATCTACGTTGACTTCAAGATGGTGAACTTTTTACTTGGTCAGCAATCCGGGTTCACAAAATACCCATGCTTCATATGTATGTGGGCATACATGCGCAACAGTCGGCCGAGTCGGCCGATTCGGCCGACCAATTTGGCGGCCAACCAAGTAAGTCGCAAAAATGCCCACCGGAAAAACACAAAGTAGTAGTACTAAGTAGCTGACAAGGCATTTTAGCTTTATAAGACAGTCATAGTTACTTCCGCCGTTTACCTAAAGTTGCGTTTATTTGCTTTCCGGTTTTTTTACATGTAAGTCGCATTTTTTGGCCAAAAACTACGTCGCATTTTTGTTAAAACTAAGTCGCACGGCCGACCGAATTTTGGAGGTTGCGCATGTATGTATGTGGGACAGTCGAGACAGAGCCCAGCACTATATAAAAAAAAGAGTGGCCTGCGCGAGAGCAGTTAGTACCTGGAACAAGAAACATTGTAAACGAACCTCTTGTTGACTGGGAGAAGATATTGATCCCACCGCTACATATGAAGCTTGGGTTAATGAAACAGTTCACGTGCGCTCTGGACAAAGATGGGAGGTGCTTTAACTACCTGTGCCAAGCTTTTCCTCGACTGACCATTGAGAAGCTGAAGGCTGGCATCTTCGATGGCCCACAGATCCGGCAGCTCATCAAAGACCCAGAGTTTCAAAACTTCATGAACATGCTAGAGTGCGCTGCCTAGAAATCGTTTGTGCAGGTGGTGAACAACTTTCTAGGGAACACAAAGGCACCAAACCACGCCAGACTCATCAGCAACATGATAGAGGCCTTCAGAAAACTCAGGTGTTTGATGAGCATAAAGATGCACTTCCTGTTCTCACACATGGAGAAGTTTCCTGAAAACCTTGGGGCAATGAGCGACGAGCAGGGAGAAAGGTTCCATCAGGACATGCGCCAAATGGAGGAGAGGTACCAAGGGAGGTGGGACGCAGTCATGCTGGCGGACTACTGCTAGTCACTGAAGAGAGACAACCCAGCAGCTACTCACACACGGGAATCGAAGAAATGCTGATTTATGCCGTGAACTTTGAACTTTTGTCATGTACGAGTAACACTTTTCTTATACGAGCTTACTATGATAACACCTTGATCATATCTAATACATTCTGATCAATTTAATAGAGTAAATAAAACTGAATGAATGTAACTACATAGACTTTTATTTCTTGGGGAAAATGGAAAAACTAGGGGTTTCTTATAATATACAAAAATTTGTTTTATGAAAAATAGTTTTTTTAAAAACTTTTGTAGTGAAAAATCCTGACCTGACTGAGCAAAACCAAGTTCATTTTCAGACTCAGAGCATCAAAATTAGTCTAATTCAGCTGGAAAACCCTAGACAATTTTTCAAAAAAGATTTTTTGTTACCCAGTGTAATCATAGTTACTCTTATTATTTACCTACAATTGTATTGCTTTTTGCTTTAGGCCTATGTTTTCTTTCACAGACACAGGTAAGCCTAAGTGTAAGTTGCATGTTTAGTAAAAAAAGTAAGACATAAAGCATAGTGCATAGGCCTAGCTAGTATAAATCAAGGCAGTAGTAGATCTAGTTTCTTTTTGGGGAGGGCAGTCAAAGTTTAGAGCACCAACATTCATATTGCGAAAGGTGTAGTATGGCTTTAGCATTTGGCTTATGACAAATGCTTTAGCTGGCATACATCTGGCCTACAAATGCTTTAGCTAATGTACATATGGCATACAGGGAGGAAATACAACTTTCTGACACAATCATCGGCGTACAATTCTTAACTATACATTTTCAAGCTTGTTGCGCAATGAACAAAAGCATTGAATTGTGTCATAATTGCGTAAATTATGCTAAACAATCATTCCCTATAATAAGGTTAATTTTAAATTTATGATAATAAAATAGTTTTTAAATAATATCTATAGTTATTTTTTATAAATTTTGTCGCGTCGTTTAATTAAGAGTTCAACTGAGCAACACAATGATTTGGTATTGTAAATAAATGATGTCTCAGTTTTGATATATTAATCATAAACGATGCTAACACAAATGAAGCTCAATATATAATTATTAACGCATTGGGGTGGCGGGGCGCACGGGGTACGAAATCGGGGTGGTGGGTACACTGGATGTACAGTCAATATTTCAATAGTCAATCAGCTAGTCACTTAGTCATAAGTACAGCGGTAGAATCCAGCGCTGCCTCATCTCCCCCCTTCAAAACGGATAGGGGGCATGCCTCGAGTTGACCGAGCTGGGTAGCGACGTACTGCTGTTTGACTTGGGCCTTGTTCGGATTCGGTGGGCGGGTCCCGACTGAGTTCGCCAGGCGGGTCCTGACCGAGTTCGCCAGGCGGGTCCTGACTGAGTTCGCCAGGCGGGTCCTGACCGAGTTCGCCAGGCGGGTCCTGACCGAGTTCGCCAGGCGGCTCCTGACCGACTTCGCCTGGCAGATCCTGACCGAGTTCGATAGGTAGGCTCCGGCCGAATCGGTTTGGCTGGACCTGGTCTTCTACAACGCGTCTCAGCTGATCCGCATGCGCCAGGGCGATGCGACCGCCTTGACGAGCGATTAGGGTGGTGTTGGTTCCCTTCTGCACGACGAACTCAGCTTGCTCCTGACGCTGCTGATCACCAGGCGTGTACCACAGGCTCGCTCCGATTGGTGTGCGCATGGTTATCGGGTTGCGTAGTTTTCGACCCATGAGCTGTGACGGGCTCTGCTGGCGCCCAGCATGCGGCACACACCTGTAGTTTAGGAGTACCCTGGACAGGAACGACTCGTAGCTTTCGGACTGGTCCCACGCCGCAGATGCTCTCTTGATAGACTGGACCATCCGCTCGGCCAAGCCGTTAGACTGAGGGTGTCGCGGGGGAGTCTTGATGGCGCGGCAGCCGATTCTTTCCAGCCAGGCGATCAGATTGGCGTCGTGGAACTCGGCGGCGTTGTCGCTGACCAGCACATGAGGCACGCTGTTCCTAGCAAAGACTGTCTGCAACACCCGCTTGACTGTCGCCGCGTCCCTGTTTTGCACTCGTACGGCCTCGGGCCAGCCGGACATAGCGTCAACTAGAATGAGCAGGAGTCCGACCCTCGGCACGCACGCATGATCCATGTGGACCCTGTGCCACGGCTTTTCCTCGTCGGGCCACCTGTGGACACTCTCCAGACCACTCGGGCGCAGTCTTGAGCAGGTCGGGCAACCTCGAACGTAGACCTCGACGTCGCTGCAATAGCCGGGCCACCAGGCTGAGTTCTGTAGGCGAGCGCGCGTTGAGCCAGATCCCTGATGCGTATCGTGCACAATTCCAAGAACGCCTTGTCGGAGGACAGCCGGGATGACTGGGCGATCACCGTAGCAGAGAACTCCGTCGTCGGTCGTGAGGGCGTGTCGGATGGCCTTGAAAGGTCTTTCGGCTGGCGAACAGTTTGACCATCTGTTGACAGCAACGCGTTTCATGACATCAAGCAGCAGTCGGTCCCTTTGGGTCTCTGATTTCAACTCCTGCCACGGGATCACAGCCTCGCCAGTCCAGTGAATGATGCTTTCCGGCCGCTCTGTCAGCTCGGTGTCGCTGTCACCTTCAAAATCCAGCCGCGAAAGTGCATCTACTTGCGGAATCGATTCGCCTTTAGTGTAGACGATGTCATAGTCAAAGGCCATCAGTTTGATTGCCCATCGGAGAAGTCTCGCATTGGCAACCTTCGGCAGCTGGCGCCTTGACCCGAAGATGAATTCCAGCGGGCGATGATCCGTTCTGAGTGTGAAGCGCGACCCTAATAGGAACTGTTTCGCACGCTCCATAGCCCAAACGATCGCCAGCGCCTCTCTCTCGATGTTTGAATACCCTGCTTCTGCACTGCTCAGTTTCCGGCTGAAGTACATGATCGGGTGGTTGCCCTGCGAGAGGATCGCTCCGATGGCTTTCTCGCTAGCATCGGTGGTAAGCGTGGTCTCTTTGTGCTTGTCATACGGCTTGATTACAGGCTCGCTGCAGAGCAGATCCTTGATTCGCGTGAAGGCAGCTTCCTGGGCTGGGCCCCAGACGAACTCAACGTTTCGGCCCCGGAGTTGATTGAGCGGTTCTATGACGTCAGAGTAATTCTTAATAAACCTCCCGAAGAAGTTGGAAAGTCCTAGAAACGATTCGAGCTGCTTTCTGTCCTTCGGCGAGTTCACGGAACGAATTTTTCCGACCAGATTGGGGTCCGGGGTGATCCCGCTCGCGCTGATGCTGTAGCCGAGGAATCTGACCTCCGTTGCGCTTAGATTGGACTTTTCTACGTTGATTGTCATTCCAGCAGTTCGCATCGTCTGGAGAACGTGCTGCACTTTGCTCCTTAATTCGGCGTTGGACTTCGCTCCCAGGAGGACGTCATCCTGGTAGACAATCTTGTTGCTGACATCCTGTAGGATTGTTTCCATGGCTTTTTGGAAAATGGCCGATGCAGATTTCAGCCCGGGAACCAGCCTTTTGTAGCGGAAGAGACCCAAAGGTGTCGCGATTGTTGTCACCTCTCGGCTATCTTCATCGAGTTCGATTTGCAGGTAAGCATCAGAGAGATCCAGTTTAGCAAAGTGCGACATGCCTGCTATCTCAGAAAAAATCGTCTCCATCTCCGGGATCGGGTAGGTGTCATTGCATATCTGGTGATTGACACCAGCTTTGAAATCGGCACAGACACGAACCTTTCCATTTGGCTTGAGCACGTTGACAATAGGCGATGCCCACTGGCTGCCTCCGGGAGGGACCGCCTCAATGATACCCTCGGATTCCATTCTTTGCAGCTCGCGCACCACCAAGTCTCTGAGGTGTAGCGGCACGGACTGGGCAGCACAATAGAACGCTTTGGCTCCTTCCACCAGTCTAATCTTAGCTTTGAACCCTTTGAGGCATCCGAGCTGTTGGACTGCGTTGATGGTGACCGCGTCTTCTTGGAGCTTTATGTTGTCCATGCCAAGCAGACCGTGCTTCTTCTCCGCGGCGGTGACAACCAGGCCAATCGTGACGAATTTCGAGTTGGTCTCGAGTGACGCAGTGAATTCCCCGAGGCAGGCGATGCTGGAGCCGTCGAACTGCCGGAGAATTCTCCTGCACTTGCGCAGGGTGGGCCGGCCCAGCTGGCGCCAGAGGTTCTGCGGAATCAGACTGATCTCAGCTCCGGTGTCGACTTGCATTGAGATACCCTGGCCGTTGATTTTGATGGTCTTGAAGAGGCCCGCTTTAGCTCTGTTGGGGCTGAGAGTATACATGTCTGCTTCTTCTGCATCGACTGCGATTTCTTGATGGACAGCTCGTGATCTGCAGACAGCCGCAAAGTGATTTATTTTTTGGCACTTGGAGCATTTTTTGCCGTAGGCTGGGCAGTTGCCCCTCAGGTGATTGGCGCCGCAGAACCTGCATTTGATTGACGGCTGTGGCTTGGTAGGTGAAGAGACTCCCCTCTGTTGACCGGCGAAGGCAATGTCAGCAGGAGCCGGCGTGTTGTAGTCACAGATCTGCTCAAGCTGCTGCAAATTTTGCAAAATCCTGTTGAGTGGCGTTTCTCCATCTTCGTTTTGTAGGCGCTCCAAGATTCTTTTTTGTGCTCTAAGGAGTTGAGGCCGTCAATTAATCGCATGGTAATCATGTCGTCCTCCTTTGTCTGCTTGCTGCCCAGCTTTTCAAATTCGCAGTGTGACGTAGCAGCCCTCAGCCTCCGGTAGTAGGCTATGACGGTCTCACCTGATTCCTGCTTCAAGCTGAGGAACCTGGTGCGTTTGGCAATTACAAGTGACTTTTTGGCCGGATCGTCTCGTCAACGAGCTTTTTGATGTCATCGAATTTCATCTCATCAAGTTTTTTTGGTGCTGCCATTAGGGATAGCGTGCGAATTGCCTGAAGGCTGGCCTTAGATAAGAATAGGTCAGTTTTGTCCCGAGCCTCATCCGAGTCTGTTAGCTTTTTGATGTGCGCTGTGGCTGAGAGTTGCTGCATCCATGCTTTGGCCATGTCGGCGTCGTCCAAATTGAGTTCATGACTCTGCCTTTCTGCTTGCAACACCATTGTCGCGTCGTTTAATTAAGAGTTCAACTGAGCAACATGATGATTTGGTATTGTAAATAAACGATGTCTCAGTTTCGATATATTAATCATAAATGATGCTAACACAAACGAAGCTCAATATATAATTATTAACGCATTGGGGTGGCAGGGGGCATGGGGTACGAAATTGGGATGGTGGGTACACTGGATGTACAGTCAATATTTCAATAGTCAATCAGCTAGTCACTTAGTCATAAGTACAGCGGTAGAATCCAGCGCTGCCTCAAATTTATTAATAAGAATGTACCTAAATTGATTAGGCCTATATATGTAACTATTTTGATTCACTAATTATTTTTATTTTTAAATGATACATACTTTATTTTTCTGCAGCAATTATTATTCATTCGCGCCGCATCTAATGCTTGTTGCATTGGTTATGTGCTTGTTAATCATGCATTTTTAGTGGCATACAATTTTACTAGAACACTTAATTGGTGTAATTTACTGGCATACACTTTACTAGATAGCCAAATACTTTCTGGCATACATTTAACACAATCCGCACCGCAATATGGGCAATATAAATATATAGGGTGGTGCCAATTTTTAAGCTAAGCCTAAAAGGTGCAAAAATGCATCTAAGAGGCAAAAAATCAATCTTAGGCCAGGGGCGCAAAAATGCATTTAGGAGGTGAAAAATCAAGCTTAGAGGTGCAAAAGAGGCATTTGGAGGCAAAAAATCTAGTTTAAGAGGTCAGAGGTGCAAATTTAGGTTTTTGGGGGGTGCAATATGTTCTGTTCTGTCGTCAAGCTATTTTGGGAGGGGCGGCTAATATGGTAGAATATTGTAATATTATAATATTGTAAGCTAAATATTGTATATAGGGCCTACTGTCTTATTAGGCCTAATAAGTCTAATTAGGACCATTGGCATTAGGACCAAATAATTTCAAGCCCAAGGAAACCATTGAAAAAATCATAAAGAAATATTTAGGCTCTTCTCTTCTCTCTGAGAAATGAAGATTAAAATTAAGAATACAAATTTGAGATAGTTCAGTGAAAGAACGCTACAAAAGAGTACAATTGCAATGGCACTATCAGCGCTGTATGCAACAACGACCATGCGCGCCGCGGCGAATTCAGCAATGAAAAAAGTTATTTAAATGCGCGCGACATTTTATAAGAACTGGAAAAATTATAACCCGACTCAAAGTATAAAAATTGTAACCAGTTATACGAAGTATATTTTAGACACTTTCTTCCCCCTGGCATGGCAAAATCTTGCATGTAAAAAACGTGTGATTAAATGCGTTGAATCCTACCACTACCCTAGAGGACATTCTGTTTCTCTCAAACTTAGCAGATCCTGTATCTGTGCCATTCTTAGCAGATCTTCTCAATCTGATCGGTTCTTGCAGGATCTTCTAAGATGGGAGGTACATTTGTTTTGTTATTCATTTGTCATAGCGAAGATCTTGCACGTTCTTGCAAGTACTTGCGCAACAACCCAAGAAGATAGATAAGATATGTTAGAATCAACAAGTCAATATCGTCTTCTAGGCAATACATGTATTGATGGGTTCGGCCTTTTAAGCCTATAGCTTCGGGCCTCAGAATTCAGAAATGAATCACTTAGAACTCTGGCCTCTCACTCCTGTCAGATGGTCAGCCCCATGGTATAGCTAGATTGTGGGCGAGCAGCAAGGTCCTATAGCTAGGAGAAGACAGCGAGAGACAAGCAGGGCCGGAGAATTTGAAAGGTAGAGATTAGCTAATCCGCAGATTAACTAACCCGCTGCCACCAGTCCGTGCCCCGGCCGGCTCACCAAACCGGAGCTATCGAAATCGGACTTCCGACTAGAGGGGCACTGCACTTAACTGCCATCTAGTGTCTTTTAGCTGTCTTTCTCGAATCATAGCCGAATAGAAAGGACGCTGCTGGGACTAGGATCGCATTAGCCATGCAGGGACAGAGAGGACTTTTGCAGGGGGTTCTTGCACTGGCGAGCATTCATACACTACTAAATGTACTATTTCATTACAAATTCCCAGAAGTACATGTATTTAAGTACACGTAACTGCACGCTCTTGGCACTAATGTGTTAACACGTCGACAGATAGCGTTGATGTAGATGCATTGTCACTTTCGGAGATCTTTAGACTAATATTTAACTTACTTTAGCCGCTTAACTGCCTGTGACCGCGCCAAAGCGCCAGTCTGGCTCTTAATTTGCATGCTTACATAATGATTTCTTAGATCGTCTGATCGACTGGGAACTGTGCCGCTTCCGGTCCACCGTGACCTCTGCCTCTAGATTTAGCCGCTCATCTCAGCTGGCATTGCGAAAAGAAATAAAACGCTAGGTCTTTAACTTCCAGATTTAACTTTCTCACTTAATCCGCAATCCTAAACACTTTAGATTGAGTTAGAGCAAATGGCTACTTTTAATATTAACTGACACTGCTGCCTCGAGATTGGCACACAAAAGCAAGTAAGCAAAAGTGCAAATCCTATCAGACTACCTAGGAAGGGTCAGACAAAGGGTGCACCCAGTTAAGCAGGTCCTATCTGCCGGTGGCCAAGGAATCCACAGAGACCGAAGCGCTCAGATGGGATGCTGTTGCTGATCTTGACTGACGATTGCCGCCGCTACTCTTCACTTGCCGATGGTCGGTGCTGCTTTTGGTTCGCGCCGGGAAAGACTGGTGACGTCTCCCGAGGGAAAACTTAGCTGCTGAAGCCGAAGCTGCCGGGGAAGGGGGACCATGCAGATGCCGAAGGGGCAGCCGGAACAAGACACCAGCAAGTCCGGAAACACCCAAAGGGTCGGAAAAGCCGCAGGTACTCGAGCGCGGGTCGAGTTGGCCGCTTTTATAGCTCTCACGCGGCCGATTTGTTATAAAGCACGCCGAATTTTCCGATTGGCTGAGAGCTTTTGTTAAAATAGGCGCCGAATTTTCTGATTGGTCGAGCCGGGGCAGTCAGGTCAACTCTGGTTGGCTGAGCTCAAGACCCCAAAACCCACCCACCAGCTGTGGCCTTCAGACCCCAGGGAATTTGACAGGTGCGGTCATAAATCATAAGCAAAACATAATAAAAGTCACTTGTCTAGACATCCTGGCGCCAAAAGTGACAGCAAAACGCCCATAAATCAAAGGAGAAAGCAACAGAGCGAGTGGGGAGAAAGCTGGAAAGACCTCTTTGACCCAGACAGGCTGGAGCCAAAAGTGACAGCTAGACGGCCATAAATCACTGAGAACAGTAAAAAAGCCACAAATCTGGGGGTCAGAACGAGGTTGAAAACGTCCCTCCCAGACTTAGTGTTGCCTGTCTAGACTGTTGGAGGTCAATCCATCTCAAACCCAGACAGTCTGACCTTCAAAGGTGCGTAAACAATCCAAAATTAGAATCCTAAGAGAAGTATTGAGTTTCTAACATAACTAATAGTAATGGCATAAATTAGTATAGAACTTAGCCTAGATGAGAGAATGGAGAGAAATTCCTAAGCTAGCCTATTGACAGTAGAGGAAAAGCGCATCGAAGCAAAATCTAAGATTGAAAAAAGGTGCGTCCTCATCAGTATACTGTAAAAAAGCAGACAGACATTGACATTGACAGTACAGTGACATAGTACATGGCTTCTGCACTACGATCTTAAGCTCTCCATCGGACACTAAAGCCGCGCTAAATCGATTTAAGGCAGCTAGCGGTCGGCAAACTACGGCCTGCGGGCCATGCGGCTCTCTGAAGCCTCTATCCAGCCCTTGCGGGTCCTTTATAATTTAAAACCGCGCTTGTTCGTGGTTTGTCTCTCCTCTCCTCTCTCCCGTCTTCTCTCTTTTCTCTCCTCTCCCCGTCTCCACTCTCATCTCATCTCTCTCTTCTCATCTTCTCTCATCTCTCTCCTCTCCCCTCTCAACTCCTCTCCTAATTTTGTTCTCTCCAGTGTTGGGCACCAGTCCGTTAATAAGCGTTAATCCGTTAATAAGCGTTAATAAGCGTTAAGATTTTTCATTAACGTTAACGGACTGTCGTTAAGAATTTTTTGAACTAACGGATTAACGAATTTGCGTTAAAACTTTTGTGAATTAACGATAAATTCATCGTTAACGGTAGTGTCTATGTCAATGACCAAAGACGCAAAGAAGGAACGCAAAATAGAAGTCTTACAAGAAGTTTAAACATTACGAACGTATTTGAGCTACCTATATGCCTAAATATAATCTCTTTATTTATGACGATGATCATACAGACGTACATGTAATTAACAACTTCTTACAAATAAACTTTAAAATAATGAATTAAAATAGTGTGAAACTTTATTTCTTGCGCGTGAGCATCGATCGCTTTGATTCACTTCTGTCCCAATCTTTCGCAACTTTCTGCTGCGCCTGCTAATGGTACTGAAACAACCTTCCTATGCGTATTTAATTATGAATTTCTCGCTATTAGCTTTTAAGTGTCAAATAAAAAAGTTTCTTTTTTTACCATATGCTTTACTTTTAGTAGTATTATGCATGCAAGTTTTTAAAATGATTATTTATTACTTTTTTAGCTTTCAAATCGCTTAGATGACCTCTGTGTTTCGCTTAAAGATGGAATAGCAACTAGACGTGCAATACGAAGTCTGTTTTGGAAAAAACGTGCAAGATTTCCGTATTTTCTGTGTTAACTTTAACGGATTAACGCTTATTAACGATTATCAGTTAACTTTCAGTTAACTTAACGAAATTAGGAGTTAAAAAGTTAAGATCTTTTTG
>NIVC01001597.1:0-255000 GCA_002269645.1 Macrostomum lignano | reverse complement strand
TTTATTGCAATATTCGCGTACACATCGAATGTCTACTATCTAAATTTACAACATTCAAATGCTATAATTGCTCTATGCTACTTAGAGTAGCTATAATAGAAGCAATGAAACATGGGAATCGTGAGCAGACGTTCATCTTTTGGAAAAACGGGTACCATTTTTCACGAGACGTCGTTGAATTTAAATGCTACCATGTTATTTTTTGATCGCGTAAAATACGAAGCATTTTGTTATTGTGAGACTATGAGGGTATGTGAGGTTTGAGTGTCTGTAAGTTTCTCAAACGTTATTGCAACATTTTCAGTGTTGCAAGCTGCTATTTCCGAACAATACGAATCTGAACATGTCGCCGAGCATTGAGTCGACGTGCTTAATGCTCTCCATGTTGTACTTGCGCTTGTGCATACGGTACCACAGGTGCATTGCGTAGTTCTTCTTGCGCCATTCCCAGCCTCTCTGTTTACCGTAGATGAGCACAATCTCCTTTGCTAGAAAGTTCGGACGGTCCATGCTGTCCTGCTCAACGTGGCAGTGCTCAGGAAATGCGTGGCACAGCTGGTTGGGCAGCATCAGCGAGTGCTCACCCCAGCCGGAGTCGTCCAGTGACTGGTAGGCCACGTGCCACAGAGCCAGCAGTGTCGAGTTCGGCGCTGACAAGAACACTCCGTTGCACAGGTTCTGAGGCAGCTCCCGACCGATGGTGAACGAGTAGTTTCTCAACGGCTGCATCGATCTCAGCGAGATCACGTCGAGGTCCAAGTACACTCCGCCGAAAACCAGCAGCGCCTCCATTCGAATGACGTCGGACTGGTGCTCTCTGATCAGCACTGGCTGGGTGTACACCGACTTTGGCACACTTCTGTGAGCCAGCAACACTTTGGTGAACCACACACCGGACTCGGTGAGGTTTCGCTTCAGCAGGTCCAGTTTTGTCCCTTCGGCTCGCTGCTGTACCAGAAGATCACAAAGTCGGGTCGCAGAACCCACACGCCGCTCAGGATGCAGACCAAGTGGTGAAACTGGATCACCGGATCGCTGAATGGCAGGATGTAGTGCACAGCGTTCGGCACTTTGTAGTTGGGATCTCTGAGCAGCTGCTGCACTGCTTGAACAGACAGCCGCTCACCGTTGGGTCTGCGCAGCTCCCAGTGCTTCGTGTCAACCACGGGAAGCCGATGCACCATCAGCTGGTCCACCTTCGATTCGTATTTCCTTGCCAGTGGTTTCACGATCTTCTTCAACAAATCGAATTTTTCAACTAGAAAGTCAACATCAAGTTGTGCATAGAGGAAGGCCTTGCAATTGACGATTGATTTTTTAGCTCTTCACGTGAGTAGATCGTGCTGTTATCTGAAATTCGATAATATAAAATGTAACCAAAAAAATTTTAGCAGTGTAATGTCCGTCAATCAGAAATTTTTATAGATTGATTTCTATCCATTGCCTAATATTTTACTCATGAAAAATGAGTTCTACTCTCGGAATTTACCGCATCAGAAGCAACTTTATCTAAAAGCTAAAAATCGTTCTATTATAATAAAATACAACAAATTCTATAACCATTTTCCTCTTCTTACGAGCGCACAGCAGGCACAGACAGGAATTCGTGTCATTCAATTACTTATATGCGCTTATCCACTGTCCACTGTACATTCAAACTTATTGTAAAATATTTACCAGGTGTGTATGCTTTAGCCAATGTCCAATACGCCAAGGTCAGGCACACGGAAATTGCTAGAAGGATGGCGAATCCACGGCGGCTCTGGCTTGTGCTGCAGTTCGGCATCTAGAGATCTAACGGTGATCTGAGGATATAGAAAATTCAACGGTTAGTATGGGGATAGGCTGAGCTCTAACGTGCTTGCATATTGAGGTTAGTCGGTTGGCTAACTTTTTTATAGTCAACTCCTGAAATTTAGCTGTACCTATTATTATATTACATGTAGCGCTTGAGCGAGGAAGGCATTTCAGCCGTGTTATTTCTTATCAGTGGTTTACAGCAGCCCTGTACAGTTGCATACACACAGGCGCGTACAGAGAATTGTACACCTTAGCTGAGTGCGACGCATACTTTTGACGCCAAGTAGGTGTAAGAGGATATCTTCATAAACAAGTTGCGAATTTCATTTTTACGACGGTCAACCAGTAAAAAATCGGATCTCTATCTACAACGCTGGTAAACTGGTAGACTGGTAGACAGGAGAGCGAGGTCGTCGACGTAGCCAAGCACGCTCAGGCGCTTTTCGCCGTGGCGGTGACTGATACGTCTGCGCAGCAGGAAGCCGTCGTCAGCCGAGGGGAGTGCGGTTCGAAGCACTCAGTCCAGCAGCAGCGCGTAGAGGAACGGCGCCAGCGTGTCGCCCTGCAGAACTTCTGATTAAGTGTCGAACAGGTCAGACAGGCGGTCCGCCGTCACCACAGCAGCTCGAGTGTCGCAATACAACGCCATGACAGCGTCGATTAGCTGCTGCGGGACCCGGTAGGCTCGAAGACGCGCGGCTCTCAGCACCGAGTCAAACGACTTTAGAAAGTCAACGAAGACAATGATCAGCGTAGACTGGCGGATACGCGGCTCCTCGATGGCACGGCGGAGTGCCAGGATATGTGTCACTGTACCGCGTTGCGGCCGGAATCCGTTCTGCTCGTACGGCAGGTACGGGTCCAGCACCGACTGCAGACGATCGAGCAGCAGCCGGTTGAAGCTTCGCGGTGCAGGACATCAGCGAGATCCCGCGGTGGTCTTTCCGCGTTGTCCCTGCCTTCTTCGGGATCGGCGCGATGTGCCCAACGGTCCACTCCGTGGGCGCGGGGGCACCAGCGAGCACGCGGTTCATGACGCCTGTGACCTGGGAGGCCACACAGCGGCTCGACCGGGACTTCGTCGGGACCGAGCGCCTTGCCGCCTGATATTTTCTGAGCGAACAGCACAACGTCCTCCGTGGAGACTGGTCTGGTGCAGAAGTCCTCCTCAGCTGGGAGCGGCGTGTCCGGTGGGAGCGCAAAACTAACAGACAGCGGCGACACGAACGCGTTCACGATGCCGGCGAAAAAGTCGCGCGATTCATTCCTGCATTCCTCCAGGGTGTCACCGGCTAAATTCAGCGCCACGCACTTTTTGCGCCTCCGTCGGCCGTCCACACTGCCGCTCTTCAGGTCGGTGCCGGCTGCAGTGATGGACCGGACGGCGTCGTCGACAGCGGCCTGTTGCCGCTTATCTATAAGGCGCTTAAACGCGTCTTCAGCATCGCCCGTGGGCCACCGGTTTCTGCAGAGTCGCTCGATGTTGAACCGCGCCTGCCTGATGGTCGGGTCGCTCTGCCAGACAGGCAGCGATTTCGCATCAGCGGGACCTTCTGCTCCGCAACGGCTCTAACGGCGGTGCTGATGTCGGAATACTTCGCCTCGCTGGTCTCCAAGCGCGCCGACGAAGGCGCCCGCGAATCGACGCTTCACGCGGGTGTCCGACAGAGCGCGATAGTAGCGCCGTGGCTGCTGCTTTGGTGGTCGGTAGAGCTGGTCGTTGAGCCGCAAGTCGCAGATCAGAGGTCGATGGTCTGATCGGGGAGCCAGCGGAGCCATGGTGATGAGGCGGCGCTCGCTCATGCGAACCAGCGCATGATCGAGTTGCGCCAGTCTCCTCGTGGCGTTCCGCCTAATCTGGTCATTTACGAACCTTGGGACCCACTATTTACACCATGTGAAAGTTAGAACTACCTAGTAAATTTAGTGAGGTATCTTTGCCCTGTGCTCCGTAGTCATTGTCAGTGTTAATTCTTTCACGTGCTCCATATCAGGTATGTTATTGAATTTGACCAAATAAAAAGACCCAATCGACTTGCCTAAATCATTTGCCAGCTATATTTGATGAGGACGCACTTTTTCCCAAATCCCGCGCCAGCACATGGCTCTGAACTTACTTGCCTACTAACAGTGGGCAATGGGCATTTTTATCCTTTTTCTGCAAATTGTCATAGAATCTATACTAGATATAATGTCTGGCCATACTAGTAGTCATAATAACATAGGCATTGCTTTTTGGGTCATAAATCATCGCTTTCGAAGCTGGTCTGACAGCCACCTGCGCCTCACTCAGTGTTGAGGCGGGCGCCAGATGGTCTGAGGGGATGCGGGCGGTAGCTTTTTTCTCATCATTTTGACAGGCCATCAAGATTTATGAGGTCAGGGCCTATTGTTCGTGTTCACTCAAGCGTGTGACAGCTTTGACAGCTATGCGTTTTACCCCTAAAAGTACTTTGGGATTAGTGATTAGCAATTTCTCTTCATTATCTTCACTTTCTATTTAATAAGAGCTTTCTAATGTATATTTTTTCATTAATTTCTGTCAATCCTACGCGAAAAGTCATAAATTATTTTGTTGCGATTTTGATTGATTTATGGCCGCACCTGTCATCTTTTTACGACCCTGTGGGAACTGATAGGATCTCTCGGTCACGTGATTCTGGGTAGCAACAAGCTTAGTCAATCAGAAAATTCGACGCTCATTTTAACAAAACGGCTCAGCCAATCAGAATCGACGTGTTCCATTATAACAAACTGCGGTCCAGTTGGCGGCTATTTAAACCGGTGTTTTTGGCCCGCTCGGACCTCAACCTCCTGGGAACTTGGCCTAGCTAGAGACCTCCCGGAGCCTGACCGTCGTTTCTTGATCCCCGGATTGCGACTTCCCCCCCCCCCCCATCATCATCAAGGACGAGTCCCCCGGTCATCAGCAGCGAATATCAAGCGAAGATCATCACCTGCTAGCTATCAGCGAAGATTGTGTCAGCATCATCCCGAGTCTACAGCTACAGAGCATCAAGCCGATTCGGTCACTGTGGATTACCTGGTCTCCGGCTGTTGAGTTTCTGATTGGTTGGGTGAGAGGCTACCTAGACTTGCTTGATTGGGTGATTCCCTATCTGTCCCCTGTTTCAGTAGCTGGATTAGGCGCACACTTTTGCTCATTTTGTTCAGTAGTGCTGTTACTGAGGCAGAAATCACTTAATAATACTGCTAGTAGTCTGAAACTCCAATTCAATCTGAGGTGTGAAGTGATCTAAGGAGAAGGTCAAATCTAACAGTTATTTTTATCGGTTTTATTTCTTTGTTCGCCGACGGCTCAGATGAGTAGCTAAGCTAGTAGGCGCCGGTCACAGTGGACCAATGGCAAGGCAGTTCTCAGTCGATCAATCAATCAAATCAGTGAGCAAAACTGCCAGAAGTGCAGAATCGGCGCCAGAGATGTACTTTGTGCACTCTAGGTTAGCCAAGCGGCTCGGGTAATGAATCATGCGAGGTCTCTGAAGTTCGAGTTAGTCTATCATCAGCGCTATGAGAGGCTAGTTGGCGCGTTGAAGGCCAAAAGTACATATCTTCGTATTTAGCAATGTAATAGTACATGTAGCTACCCCATAGACTCGCCACTGCAAGAATCCCCTGCACAAGTCCCCTCTGTACCTGCATGGCCAATGCGATCTAGTCCCAGCAGTGTCCCTTATCATCGGCTATGACTTCGAGATTGACAGCAAAAAGACACTAGTTGGCAGGTAAGTGCAAAGCCCCTTCTAGTCGGAAGCCCGATTTCGAGAGTCCCGGTGTGGTGAGCCAGGACGTACGGGGCTGGTGGCAGCGAGTTAGCTTAGTCTGCGGATTAGCTAATTTCTACCTTCAAAATTCTCCCTGCTTGTCTCTCGCTGTCCCTCTCTTAGCTATAGGACCTAGACTGCTCGCCACACGATCAAGCTACCATGGGGCTGACCATCTGACAGGAGTGGGGGGCCAGGACTCTAATTGATTTATTTCTGAGGCCTGAGGCCCGAAGGCTTCCTCACAAGGGGCCTGAAAGGTCGAAACCCATCATATTACTGAGTCAGGAGATTCAAGCTAGCTCGTATTAACTGGTTCAATAGCTACTGTTGAATTGAAAATAAAGTCACGCTCGTACTGTATATGAACTAACATTGAAGCCTTAGTGTCGTCTGATCGCACGAGAACGACGTTCTCTGCATGTTAACCACAGGCTAGCAGCAACACTAGCCTGTACATCTGTCGCAGGGCGATCGGTAAACAAAATTGCAAACAAAATAATGTGTATAACAAGTCTTTCTAAAATTGACAATTGCATAAAACTTATACCGACACTATATATTCAGTAACATGAACTCTTTACATTACAGTACGCATTTTTATCTGTGCTTCGAAAAGAAGAGTTTAATAAGTTTACTGGCTGAAAAAAAGCTTGGAACCAGTTACAATATTTATTGCAAACTTCAGCTGATATTTCTCAGGTTACAAGCGTGCTGTTACCAAACAAAACAAATCGAAACATGTCGCCTAGCATTGAGTCGACGTGCTTAATGCTCTCCATGTTGTACTTGCGCTTGTGCATACGGTACCACAGGTGCATTGCGTAGTTCTTCTTGCGCCAGTCCCAGCCTCTCTGTTTACCGTAGATGAGCACAATCTCCTTTGCTAGAAAGTTCGGCCGGTCCATGCTGTCCTGCTCAACGTGGCAGTGCTCAGGAAATGCGTGGCACAGCCGGTTGGGCAGCATCAGCGAGTGCTCACCCCAGCCGGAGTCGTCCAGTGACTGGTAGGCCACGTGCCACAGAGCCAGCAGTGTCGAGTTCGGCGCTGACAAGAACACTCCGTTGCACAGGTTCTGAGGCAGCTCCCGACCGATGGTGAACGAGTAGTTTCTCAACGGCTGCATCGATCTCAGCGAGATCACGTCGAGGTCCAAGTACACTCCGCCGAAAACCAGCAGCGCCTCCATTCGAATGACGTCGGACTGGTGCTCTCTGATCAGCACTGGCTGGGTGTACACCGACTTTGGCACACTTCTGTGAGCCAGCAACACTTTGGTGAACCACACACCGGACTCGGTGAGGTTTCGCTTCAGCAGGTCCCAGTTTTGTCCCTTCGGCTCGCTGCTGTACCAGAAGATCACAAAGTCGGGTCGCAGAACCCACACGCCGCTCAGGATGCAGACCAAGTGGTGAAACTGGATCACCGGATCGCTGAATGGCAGGATGTAGTGCACAGCGTTCGGCACTTTGTAGTTGGGATCTCTGAGCAGCTGCTGCACTGCTTGAACAGACAGCCGCTCACCGTTGGGTCTGCGCAGCTCCCAGTGCTTCGTGTCAACCACGGGAAGCCGATGCACCATCAGCTGGTCCACCTTCGCTGTGTACTTTTTTGCCAAAGGTCTGACTATCGTTTTGAGGCGTTGAAAATTATTTATCAAAAAGCTTTCGTCCAGCTTAGCATACTGATAATTTGCGTTAGCTGGACTTCTCGACTTTGCTGCTTGGATTGCCATCAACAAGCTGTTTCTCTCTGAAAGATATTACAGAAAGTTTGGTGCTTTGAAGAATGTGCAGACACAATCATACATTACTTTTTACTCACTAATCTTGTTGAAGATTGTTCCGAACTGTTCTGAAGCTACCCATGACTGCTTGAGTTGAACTTTCTGTCGACCACTCTGACTGACGTGACTGTCAAAGTAGAAAATGCCGGTTGCCAAAGCTGAAAATAGCAGAGTCGCTATAAAAGCCGATTGCCATTGTTTTATGATTTGCCGATGCATTTTGTATTCCCGAATTATCCTGCAATAGCTGCTAGTTAGTTACGGAAACGAAATTAATACTTTTTTGAAACAGTTGGACTGTGTCATATAAAGAGAAGAAATTACTGGATGGTAACTGCAGTAGTTTATATTTACCGTATTTTGCTTTACAGAATGAGAGAAGTCTTACTAGCGACGTCTATTGTGCACGCTGGGTCTTCGTGCGCACTCACATTGGGGGCTAAGAGAATAAGATGGAGAGAAAGGAAAGACTGCATGGTCGATGAAGATTGCGCACAGTAAGAATTCTCTATTGAGTACTAGCAGAATTTTTTGTGCAGACATTTCATTGTAAAAGTAGGCTTGAAAATTTAGCCAACGAGTGAACCGACCTTTCTGCGAATGCTTAAGCTGTTTTATTTGTACATTTCCTGAATATTTTACTATCTGTTGTGTATAGCTAAGTGCGGTCTGTACTAGTAGTAAGGTGAAAAATTATAATTGGTGGGTGTATTGTTAGTGGGAGCCAATCTGTGCACATCCTCGCTGATTGACGGGTCGTCTGTCACCTATGAAATTAGGCAGCTTGGTATCTGGGGTCAGGGGTGTCGGAACCGGGGGGCATGGGGGGGGCTGGAGCCCCCCCCCCCCAACTTTTTTGCATGATCCTGCAAGTGCCTTTTTTTAATTTCAAGCAAGTGTCGGCCGGTTTTGGGCTTTGGCTTTTCTGAGTCTTTAGAAGATAAGGGTACCAAACTGATATACATGTAATAGTTCATGTTTTTCTCAATCCCATTCCACTGCGCAAGGGTGGGCAACTCCGGCCCGCGGGCCATATGGAGCCCGCAAAGCCTCTCTATCCGGCCCTCGGATCCTTGGACACATTAGAATGACAATCCAGCCTGCTCAAGGTTTGTCTCTTCTCAGTTATCTCTCCTGCTCTCCTCTCCTCACCTCACCTCTCCTCTCCTCTCCTCTCCTTTCTCCTCTCCTCTCCTCTCCTCTCCTTTCTCCTCTCCTCTCCTCTCCTCTCCTCTCCTGCTCTCCTCTCCTCTCCTCTCCTCTCCTCTCCTCTCCTCTCCTCTCTTCTCTCGCCCCACTCCCTCTCCTTTCCACTCTCATCTGGGCCATAGACATCAGCTGGATTATTCATCTGGCCCACAGACATCAGCTGGATTATTCATCTGGCCCACAGACATCAGCTGGATTATTCGTCTGGCCCTCGAGGTAAAAAGTTGGCCGACCACTGCACTAACAGTTTTTATCGAACGTGCCTAAGCCTAGTGCTTTTAGTGCAGGGGTCAGCAAACTTTTTACCTCAAGGGCCAGATTGAGAACAGCGCATGGTTGCCCTTCTGGGCCCGCTTCGCTGGGCCTCTAAGCGAAACGCGCGCCCGGGAGTCCCTGATGATTGCGGGCTATAGGAAGAGAGGATAGGGAATAGAGAAGAGAAATACGAGCGCAGGAGAAAGGAGAGGCAAAGGAATAAAGGAGAAGAGAGTAGACGTGAAGAGAGATAAAATAGGAGAGGAGAAAGGAGAGGAGAGAGGTGGGAAGGGAGAAGAGAATGGAGAGGAAAGGGGAGATGAGAGGAGAGGAGAGAGGTGAGGAGATGAGAGGAGAGGAGAGAGGTGAGGAGATGAGAGGAGATGAGATGAGAGGAGATGAGATGAGAGGAGAGGACAGGAGAATATGAGAAGAGAGAGGTGAGGGAAGAGAGCTGAGAAGAGACACAAACATCGAGCGGGCCGGATTGCTATTCTGAAGATTCCAAGGACCCAAGGGCCGGATAGAGTGGTTTTGCGGCCACATTTGGCCCTCAGACTGGACTTTGCTGACCCCTATTGTAGTATTTTGCCATTTTACTTTGGCATCTCTGATCGAAATTCCGAGTCTCCCGCAATCCCAAGACTTAAACCTCTGCTGGCGCTGCAAATAAAAATCACTAAAATACCGTCAGACAAAAGAATAAAGAGACAGCGTCAAGAGGAACTGAAGGAATCTGGGGATGCTTGCTATCTGCAGGATGCTTGCTATCTGCAGGATGCTTGCTATCTGCAGGATGCTTGCTATCTGCAGGATGCTTGCTATCTGCAGGATGCTTGCTATCTGCAGGATGCTTGCTATCTGCAGGATGCTTGCTATCTGCAGGATGCTTGCTATCTGCAGGATGCTTGCTATCTGCAGGATGCTTACTATCTGCAGGATGCTTGCTATCTGCAGGATGCTTGCTATCTGCAGGATGCTTGCTATCTGCAGGATGCTTGCTATCTGGGGATGCTTGCTATCTGCAGGATGCTTGCTATCTGGGGATGCTTGCTATCTGCAGGATGCTTACTATCTGCAGGATGCTTGCTATCTGCAGGATGCTTACTATCTGCAGGATGCTTACTATCTGCAGGATGCTTACTATCTGCAGGATGCTTGCTATCTGGGGATGCTTGCTATCTGGGGATGCTTGCTATCTGCAGGATGCTTACTATCTGCAGGATGCTTACTATCTGCAGGATGCTTGCTATCTGCAGGATGCTTGCTATCTGGGGATGCTTGCTATCTGCAGGATGCTTACTATCTGCAGGATGCTTGCTATCTGCAGGATGCTTACTATCTGCAGGATGCTTGCTATCTGCAGGATGCTTACTATCTGCAGGATGCTTGCTATCTGCAGGATGCTTACTATCTGCAGGATGCTTGCTATCTGGGGATGCTTGCTATCTGGGGATGCTTGCTATCTGGGGATGCTTGCTATCTGGGGATGCTTGCTATCTGGGGATGCTTGCTATCTGCAGGATGCTTGCTGTCCGGGTGGATGCTTGCTATCTGGGGATGCTTGCTATCTGCAGGATGCTTGCTGTCTGGGTGGATGCTTGCTATCTGGGGATGCTTGCTATCTGCAGGATGCTTGCTGTCTGGGTGGATGCTTGCTATCTGGGGATGCTTGCTATCTGGGGATGCTTGCTATCTGCAGGATGCTTGCTATCTGGGGATGCTTGCTATCTGCAGGATGCTTGCTATCTGGGGATGCTTGCTATCTGCAGGATGCTTGCTATCTGGGGATGCTTGCTATCTGGGGATGCTTGCTATCTGGGGATGCTTGCTATTGTGTCCTTTTGTTATTTCTAGAAGCAAGAGATTCATAGCAAGCATTTTTGTTCATGTCAATTTTTCTCGAATACGAGAGGCCATCAAAGTCTCTGCAGATATGAAACCAGACGTCTCTGCAGACGTTGCTAAGTGTATATTATAGCACAAATTAATTTAATCTTCTAATAAATGGAAAAATTCGAAATCAATGAAACACGACGATTGAAGGACATCAATGTATAGTGGCGCGAAGATTCAAATTTCGTGTTTTCAATTGCACTTAAACTAAGTAAGAATGAAATATTACTTTAACCTTACTGAGACAACGAGTTTCTAATCGTCAGGCATCTACATGTACACACATTTTGCCAACTCTCCAATGTAACTAATTATTAGACAGAGTTTTTGACAAAAGCAGAGCAGTTCAAACTGAGCTGCAAAAGGCGAACTGTACCACCTGCGACCCTCTTTGATCCTCTGGCTGCCATAACTTTTCTTTCTGTCTCTGTTGTTGGCACCATCAGCAGACAAGAACTTAACTACTAGCTCATCCTGCATAACCATAATCAAAGATTGCTGCTATTTGCCTCAGTGGGCTGCTCAGATCCTCGCATTAATGAAAGCTGCTATCGTAAAAGAGGACAGCATGCGAATCTTTAATTACCACTCTGGTCAGATGAAGTGGAAAGGTAATTTTATCCTAGCCAGGGAAATTATAGCCTACGTGTCCTACTGGGATACGAATCCAAAGCCAAAGCAACCGTACGAGATCATTTGTGTCCTCCTCATTCTCTAAGAAGACGGGGACACGACACCCCGAACATTCCTGGATACAGTAGAGACGCGAGTTTTGTGGGAATCTTTGCAAAATTTGTTTACGAGTTGAGAAAATATGTATAATATACATAATAAGCGTATTTATTATGCCTGGCCATAGACGACAAAACGTATCTATTTGGCCTGGTGCAATAGCTCGTAAAACTCTAAATAACTACGCTTGTCTATGGCCAGGCTGCCCAGGCATAATAAATAAGTTTCTGTAGTCTATGGCCAGGCATAATAAATGCGTTTCTGTAGTCTATGGCCAGGCATAATAAATACGTTTCTGTAGTCTATGGCCAGGCATAATAAATACGTTTCTGTAGTTTATGGCCAGTCCAAAAATAGCGTTTCTGTAGTCTTTGACCAGGCCGAATAAATAGGTTTCTGTAGTCTATGACCAAGCCAAATAAATACGTTTCTGTAGTATATGACCAAGCCAAATAAATACGTTTCTGTAGTATATGGCCAATACCAAATACATAAGTGATACGGCAGATACACGCTCCCGTTCCTTATCGGTCTCCAACTCGTTTCTAGAAAATCTAGTGTAGCTTGCTTCTACTTTAGCTGTCCATAATTTGCGACTGTAGCACCCTTCTGCTTTATCTGTACATAGTACTCGTATTGGTGCCTGAAGTAGCAATCGTGAAATGAAGAACTAAGAGGATCACAGCCTCTTCATTCGATAGGCAGCACCAAAATGTATGTGTATCAATCGCATCGAGTCTCAACGCTATTTAATAATTACGAAATTTAATGACGCCTAAGGAAGTATCCAGAGTGATCAGCCAGTTTTAGCTTAATATAGTGAGACAGTTGATTTGTTTAGTATGTTCTGTGTGCCTCAATAAAGTTTATATATTCTGCCTATTCCTTCTATAGCTCGTTTCTAACGTTTGAAATATTCTTTAAAATAGTTCTAAATATAGTATGATGCTGAATATATATATATTTGCGCTAATAAGTTCTTATTTTGCTAACTTACAATCTTTTAACCATTTCGAGACGTAATATTTGTTTATAATTGTCCGCCATTCTTATTATTTTTGCTATATAAAGGAGCTAAATATATGGATAGAGGAGCAACTTGCCTGCGTCCTGGCGATCTGACTTACCGCCTTCTAGCTATTAGGCCTTAGTGCCGCCTTGTTCTAAAAATAGCTATTGAGTCAGACTCGGTTCTTTAAAGACAAACAGTCACCCCTTTACCCCTATACTCCTCTCTCGAGAGCGTACAACCCCTTCCCTTTCTGGCGAATTGCAACCCCCCCTTCCTCCCAAGCTGAATAGGCGTACAGCCTCTCCCTACTCCCAGACCCCTCAGTTGATCCGGTGATCAGCCAACTCCCCAACCAGACTCCCTGTTTGCTCTGGCTTTAACTCCCACATCAGGCATATTGCCTCCTTATCCCACTAGGCCTATTGCCTAAGTTATCTATCTACTTCCCGCATCAGGCATATTGCCTCCTTACTAAGGCTAAAATCCTAGCCTCCCTTCATTCCTGGATTAGGTATATTGCCTTCTTAATTCCCCATCTGGATACCCCCTGATGCCAGGCATTCCCCGCTGAATATTAGAGTTCCCCAATGCGCTAATTTCCTCAGGCAACTCAAGTCCACCGCGAAGCCCTTACTCCCCCCCCCTTCTAAATACTCGGACTGAATAGAGATATATAGACAGTGTCTTGCCGCTCGGACACTCACGCCACCAGGAGCAACCATTGGCTTACTCCTATTAGTAATAAAACTAGCATATCTTTCAGAAATCCCAAGAATCCCATAAATTCCCCCCCACGACAGATTTGGTAGACATCCCTTCCCCAAGACCCCTGTAACAGATTTTGGTAGCAGCGTTGTGATTAAACCACAGGCGAAAGTTAACCCTATCACAGATTTGGTTGCAGCAGTGAGATTCTTAAACATAAACTCCCCGACCCCTGTAACAAATATGGTAACAGCGGTGGGATTTTCTTAATAATAAACAGCCCTATAACAATAGTAATAATAATAATAATAATAATAATAATAATAATAATAACAATAATAATAATAATAATATTAATATATTGCACCTTGCCCTAGTGGGCAGATGTGCAACCGACAGCTCAGCCGCAGCTATTGCGCGGCGCATCTGAAGGCTGCGTACGGCTGTTCAGTCCAAGGACTGGGGGGTCGCCATACACCCTCAAATGTACCCATTTTACAGCTGGGTGAACTGAAGCAATGCAGAGTTAAGTGTCTTGCTCAAGGACACAAATTGTTCCGAGTGGATCGAGAATCGAACCCCCGACCTTTCAGTCGTGAGTCTGACGCTCTAACTACTTAGGCTACAACCCTCTTTAGCTGTAATGTCATCTATCTCAGCACTTTCGTTCGCCACGTGCACCGGACATTTAGACAGAAAATAGAAAAATTAGAGTGATTTCGCTATTTAAAGTCCAAGCATGACAAGCAGGTTTACTGTATTATATTGCATATCATTGACATCCTGAATTTTCTGTACGAATCGGTTGCAAAGTCTCGCCTGTTGGCTGTCCAGAATCATTGATGACTTCTATTTAGACTGGTTACATGACCTAAGCCACCTAGTTCTCAAACCTAAAGTGTTGATGCTTTTAGAGAGATGAAATCAGATTAACATAATCCATGCTTAAGCCGACTGAGAGCAAGCAGGGTGAGCAAGCAAACTGACTCAGCAGCTCTGACTTACTTGACTCAGCTGCAGGGGGCTCCATGCGTCCGGAAACAGCGAGGAGGCGTTGCCGCCCATTTCGCTACCCCCTGGGGACCACATGAGTCGCTGAAAGGCGAATGGGGACTAGAGGTGAGAAGCCGCTGGGCCCAAACCCCAAACTCAACAGCCAGGCCAAGAGGTAGCAACTAGGGTGGCTTAAGCCCTTACCGGCCCGACCGCTAGCAACCAAGAAACTCCCTGGCTAATTAAGAGCCCGGCTTGGAGAAACCAGTAGGCCTCGTGCTACACTGGGCCCTTGAGGGGGACAAGAGGCTGTCCCCGGAGCCTGCAGACTGGCCGCATACCCTGTTAAGGTCAGAGGGTGATACTTGTTCCTCAGAGCCGTGGCCAGAGGTACCTGATACGCACAGGTTCACTTCCGGGCGGAGCCCGTACCCAATTTGGCCAAAGGCCACGGATGGGTTGCCGCCGCCGGAGCCCAGTCAGTCCAGCAGCCCTAGAGCTGCCTTGAACACATGCGGGGCGTGAACCCCTGAGTCGACTTGTAAGTCAGCTTGGAGAGAGTTCTCCTGCCATTCCTGCACCAGAATAGAGAGGGGTGCAGGTGTGTAGGATCGCAGACCTTAGCTCGTAAGCCTGGTCTGTCTCATACTACACAGGCGTGCTGAGCCCACCACCCTAGAAGACATTCATTTGTTGATTCTTAACAGATCTTATCTATCTTCTTGGGTTGCTGCGCAAGTACTTGCAAGAACGTGCAAGATCTTCGCTATGATAATACTTACATGTAGGTAAACTCACCAGATCTGGGCGACTTGCTATATCGTACAAGATCTTAACTTTTAAATCTTTTTATTGCTTCGTATCGCGTATTTTATTGAATTTATTGTCCCATTTCGCCATAAAATAAAAAAACAATAAAGCTAGAACACTGTGGATCCTGCAAGAACACTGTGGATCCTGCAAGAGCAGATTGAGAAGATCTACTAAGAATGGCACAGAGACAAGATCTGCTAAGTTTGAGAAACAGAATGTCCTCTAGGGCATTGCATGCGACTCAGCAGCTCTCGCTCAAGCTAACTGCGTCGAACTTTCAGAACTCTCAAACATTATCGATGCCACCTTAACGTTCGAGTTAGGGTTAGGGTTATCGTTTAACCCTTTCGTGCATTCCGTGCATGCTTCCTTGCATGGACTCAGTCATTTTGGCAACTACTGCCACAAGAGCTTTGTCATGTACGCTTTCCTGAGCAGACTTCGATCTGATCCGCTCCAAAACTTGAGTACGCTGAGATGTCATTGTTAGAAATGTCTATGGTTCAAAACTTCCTTTGAAGGTCAACATTTAAAACGAAAAAATAAGATTTCTTGGGGCCATCTTCCGTATACAGACGGTCGACCATTATCATTTTGAATACTTGTCAACAAAAAGGGGAATGTACTTTGAAAGTAGGAACACGAATTGTAACAGTAGCAATACCTAGCCATTTTACCGCCCATCGAACTACCAAGGGGAATTCCGCCTGACAGTTTTTGCTGCGCCGGAACAAAGAAACGCAGGCACGTGCGCCAATCTTTTCAATTCCCTAATTTCCCAATTTTATAGCCACTTATCTGAATTATAAGTCTCCAAATTGCATGGTCTGCCTCGGCCTCATTCCGTCGAGGACTCAACAAGGGCAGAGCAAAACAGGCTCCTTGCGTGCATGAGCTGTCGGGCTTAACGATGTGCAAATTCTCGCAAAAATGGAATATAAATTAGTCAACTAACCTGACGCTTAGCCAATTCGACTGACTTCTATTAGAGTAGTTATTTCACTTCATCACCAGTCCACTTCTCATCGTCAGATAGTTGAAGAATTCAAAAGACTCGACTTCTTTTTAATGAGAAAAAAATCGACTAAAATAAACTCAACCTGCTTGTCCTGGAGAAGAGGCTCAATCAATTTCTTCCATCCGCGGGCGACGCACGCACGACAAGCAGACGGAAGGGAGGCGTCTGGGACCAGTAATTAATTCTCTGCCTCTGGGACTCCCAGGTGGTTGTGGTGCGTGCTAGTGCACGTTGGTCGAGAGAACTGGAAAGACCATGATAAACCCGATCTACGTAGTAACAGGTAATCCTTTAAACAGGTAACCCGCTCAACAGGTAACTCTCTCCTCAACAAGTAACCCTATTCAACAGTTAATCCTGCTCAACAGGTAACCCTCTTCAACAGGTAACCCTCTTCAACAGGTAACCCTCTTCGACAGGTAACCCTCTTCGACAGGTAACCCTCTTCAACAGGTAACCCTCTTCGACAGGTAACCCTCTTCAACAGGTAACCCTCTTCGACAGGTAACCCTCTTCAATAGGTAACCCTCTTCGACAGGTAACTTTATCAACAGGTAACCATCCTTACGCTCATTCATCATGACCGCCAACCGTTGTTGAACTCGTGGGGCAGTATGAGAGCGTGCATGGTTTAGGGGTTGTATATGTCAGCTGCTTAGAGGAATGTCTGAGAAAGTGGGTGCTGGCTGCTGACTACGGAAGACTATAGAAGAGTGTGATCACCAAATTTAGAGAAATAAATGACCTTTTTTAACCTTTAATGCGAGGTCGTTGTCAACTTTTATAACAGATACTAACTGACCGAAATCTATTTAAGCGTTGAAATTAGCTAGCCGAAAAAAATTCGAACTCTACGAAACGAAAAGAATGCTGAAAAATGACTACGGGAGTACTATAGTTTATTTCGATTCTGATTTCCTCTACTAAAAGGGGATTTTCCAGGAATTAGAAGCTTCACATTCTTAATGCTCCGAGATTATCGCTTTATGATACAGGAGGAAGTGCCTCTCATAAGCCTTCTGTCCTCAGCCAGGTGAGGCGTACGTGAATAGGAAGTGAAGCCACTTCCAAATCGTTCGCATCGTCTAATTTTTTTCAGGCTTTCACAATCATTTTTCCGTTTCCATTGCCAAGCCTAATTCCACAGATAAGCCGGTGCTGATCTCATCCACTGAGTACGTAATCTTCAGAAATTTCATTTCTCCCTTCATCATGCGGCGCTGCACTGCTAACTTAATCCCAATATTGAAAGTATTGCAATCGGCAAGTGGAGAGTCGTGCTCACTGGACTTTATATCGAGAGTCCGAGTTGACGGCATACTATCGACATCAAAGCTGTGTATATTTTTGATTAAAGTGCAAAACTAAGCAGAGAATCGCATAGAAGCTGGTAGTTATGCAAAGTCAATTGTCAGCAGTCGCACGCAGAGGAATCGCTTCGATCTCCTTTGCCGCGCCGATGCCAGGTGACCCGACGGCTGCGGCCCCCTGCTGCGAGCAGGCGCCGCACACCCTCCGCAGACAGGCAGTCAGCTTTCCCGGCTTCTGCGACAGAACGTAAAATAGCACGTTCAGTGTTGAGTCCAAAGCCGTAGCCAGGTGAGCCACGTGGATGAGATGATGCGCCGCGCCAGCCGACAGAGTGCCGTCCAGCAGGCCGGCGGCAAACGCGGGCAGTTCGCACAGGACAAAACTGGACACCAGCAGCATCAGGAGCCGGTCCACAGACTTGTTCACCGCGCTGCCGCCACCGCCAGCAGCTGGTGCCGCTGCCGGACGAGCAGTCGCCGCGGTGTTGGCATTTCCCTGCTGATGCCGCTGCAGTCGCCTTCGCTGCCGGCTAAGAGCGCAGATAATGAGCCCGTTGAGAGCCGTGACCAGAATCACTGGCCCCAGCGTGGACATGACGTAGCTCGACAAAATAAAGAAGCTTTTGCGCGCTCGGGACTCGTATAGCCAAGTTGCCTCCTGACTGACCGTGAGCAAGTCGGAGCAGATGACCAGGTTGTAGCGCATTGCCTTAGTGAGGCTGCAGCCGACGCAGAGCAGCATCAGGGCCGCAACAGCGGGTGTCAGGCGTCGTTTGGTTGCGTACTTCACTGGGCGATACGGGAAGTATAAGCGTTCAAATCTGGCGCACGAAATGAGAACTACCGCCCAGTTGCGCAGCATCAGGGCCGCCTGGCTGGCCAGCATGGCAGTCCAGAACGCCCAGCCGATGGCTAAGCCACGGCCTACCGAGCTGAACCTGCTTTGCCGAAGTCCGTACCACCAGATCAGCAGCTGATAGACCAGTTGGGTGGCGTTGAACGCTACCTCAGCTACGGACAGGAACACTAGCAGGCCAGTAATGAAGCATCTGCTGAGAAGCTTTTGTACCACAAAGACGCAGGCTATGTTAGTCACTACGTTGACGGCTGCAAGGGACATCAAGAGCAACAAGTAGAACTCGGTGCTTGACAAGTCTGGCATCTGATCAGCACCTGAGCTGCCATTCGCAGGGGCTGACAAGCCAGCGACAGCGTCGGACAAATTACCATCGACAGAGGATTTTTGACAGTTTCTTTCTACAACTAGCAGGATCTGGGCCAAGGGCAAAGTTCCGTTGGAGCTGTTGTTGCCTTCCATTTGAGTTGTAGGTTGTTGAGACCTTCTTATAGAGTTCGATGAGTCCGAAGTGAGTTTCCGGAATTCCAATTTTCAATTGCAGCGGGATTGCAGACAGGCTCTGTCTGTCTCGCTTTTTTACCTTTCTCTCATCAGGAAATTTCCACTGGCTTTAGCGCGCAGCAGTTTGATTGGCTGGCTCAAGAGGAGAGGAGATTGAGAGCAGATTTCTGCAATCGCAATTCCCGTGAGGGCAGCAAATCAAGTGTGAGCTTTGCTAGAAGCCTCAAGCTCTTTTTATTATCACTTCAATAAAAAAACAAAAATTAATTTCATTTTGGAACAAACTCAATCTGCAGTCCTTTGTTGTCGTTCAGGTTCTGCAGCTTAATCAAACCAACCTAATATTGTACTAAAGCTATTCTCGACGCAGTTCAGTCGATTGAGTGAGCAGTTGCTCAAATTATTTTTGGTGCGACGTTTGGAATACAATAATGCTACCGAATGCACGGCTTTGGTTCAATATCATGCATCTCGACTGCAGAAGAATATACCATTCAGTTCTTCTCTCCTCTGCAGCCAATCGGCTTGAGCTTTGGCCCTTCGATGAAATATTGCATAAAAATTACCACACTTAATGTTTCTTTTGCGCCATAAATGGGGATTTTTTTCTCGAAAAAGTGAAATTTTCAAGAAAATTCGCAAAGAAATGCTATACTTTGAATTTGGCTTCAACGAAAAATCATGACATCCTAGAAAAACATTGATCAGCAGGATTTCATTAAGCACACGCATGATTTGTGAGTTTGCTTTGCAATTTTGCTTCAATCAAATTCTTTTCCACAAGATAATTAATCCTGCAGATCTGCAATTAGTTGGGAGGTTTTTCTGTTCGGAAGACCCGATAGTGAAACATCGCGTGACATTTCGATATGAGCCTGGAAAGCTTTTCACTTTCTTCGTGGACTTGCACCAGCTAAGCCACCTGTGTCGTATGGCTTGGATGGCCTAATTAAACGGTTTTAATTTTATATTTTCAAGGATTTCAGATTCTATGATGATTGCCGAAATCAGTTTTACTTTGATTTAATGAAAGATTTGCTTGCCTAATTTGCCTGTCCGTCCATCATCAGTGAGGCTTCAGACTTTAAAAAATCCTTCAGCACCGCCGGGAAAGCCAATTACAAATGGTATTCGAGAAATATAGGTATGACGCAGTGCTAGAGGACGTAGTATTGATTATTTTGACACTGTGACATTGCTGAGGTGGCACTAGCTGTAGTGAGACAGTGACATAGCTGAGGTGGCACTGGCTGTAGTGAGACTGTGACATTGCTGAGGTGGTACTGGCTGTAGTGAGACTACAGTGACATTGCCAAGAGGGCACTGGCTGTAGTGACACTGTGACAATTGCTGAGGTGGCACTGGCTGTAGTGACACTGTGACATTGCTGAGGTGGCACTGGCTGTAGTGAGATAGTGACATTGCTGAGGTGGCACTGGCTGTAGTGACACTGTGACATTTCTGAGGTGGCACTTGCTGTTATAAGACTGTGACATTGCTGAGGTGGCACTGGCTGTAGTGAGACAGTGACATCCTTCGCGGTCGTGCATATACTCTTATAGCTGCATGCGCCTTTACTTTAAATTAGATTTTTTTGCTTTCAACTCGCTCGCAGTTGGCAAATTAGCAAACGGGATGTACTGCAGTAAGAGCTCCAGATAAGAACGAGAGACATACAGAAAGGTACTACAACGAGTATCTTAATGCTATTATAGCTGTGTCTAAATTAGTAATGGAGTTATTCTGCACCAGTGATTAATCAAAGTCTCTAACACCTCTGAGTCCGCAAGTGTGATCTTTATCTCCAATTCAATATTCTCGTGAACTTACATGCACATGTATACATGCACGAGTAAAAAATACAGTACGATCGACATAGCTCGAAACCTAGATTCTTTAAATAAATGTACATATGTACAATCACAGCAGCAATTGCTTGCGAGCCTTTCCAATTGTAATCGGATTAAACAACATCAATGCCATCAACTTTACTGCCTATATGTATCTCGGTCTATATGTATTCTAAGTGAGATATGGGTGGCTCCATCTTAATTTTAAGTCAATACGTACAATTTATACTGCAGAAGATACACTGCACGTACAACTCATAAAATATTCCATCTGCTTCAGCTACATGTATTCGATATTGCTTGTAACGCTGACAATCCGGATTACCACGGCTTCAGTTTTTAAGGCATTGATATACATATAGTTGAATAATTAAAAACAGTTCAAATCTACATGCAAATACATGTAGAAGGGCAGTCCAATAAGCCAGCAGTCAGTATATATGTAGTTGGGCACTCCAAGCAATGCTTTAGAAACCGAATAATATTGAGTAAACAGTCAACATAGCTTTTTTTGAAGAGGAATTAAAGATATATTAGTCGTACTTCGAGAGGCATAATACTCGTATCAACATTTCAAGCGGACATCGAGTGGTGGGCCAGTCGTCACCAGGTAAACCAGTAATTTTCGTAGTGGAACAAAGTTTGATAATTCAGCAACCATTTTAACGTTTATTATTCTCAACAGAGAATTAACGATTCTGGCAGTCGGAGTTCTCCCTAGTAAGCCTTTGTTTAACTTGACTCCTGTTTCTCAGAAAATTGCTCTTGTGATTCAACCGCGGAATGGCAGCTATGGACCATGTAGCCCAGATGACCGGATTTTCGGTTCCCCGTCCAGTTCTACGAAACTAAATTAAAAAAATCAAATGCATACTACAGCAAGGAAAATCTTTTTAAAATTAAACCAATTAAGCATTTTGCAATATAACATCTGAGTAGACTTTACACCAAAAATATCTTTTCAATTGAACATCTGTGAGCTTCATGGCACACCCCGAATGCTGAAATGGAGAGATTTCTTCGTGCTTTTTTATCTGTTGTGGAGACGCATCGTTCGCCACAGCGGCAAAAAACACCTGAGCCTGTTTGGCAAGCGCTGGCGACCTCAACCTCTTTTTCTCGTCTGTTGAAAGCACAGAAAGAGGTGCATGGATTTAAGCGTTGTCAGCATATTGAAGACCGAGATGCTGACTGTGTCTGCTGACGTCACAGCGGACCTGACATGCCACGGCGCAGACGCACGCTACCAGCAGTGGTTCATCACACCAGCGATCTGGTGCTCCATGTGGAGGAGAACCTTTCATATGAGGGGCCAGGCCCGAACCCATTGACCAATCCAAACTATACATGTACATGTATAGCTGGTACGTGTTCTCTATACACTACTCTTTGCAATCTGAACCGTATGTCGTCACAGCCTTAAAAGCTGATCCCCTGATAAAAATCCTTCAGTAATGATCCTGGAGTTCCCGATTTGTGCCCAAGCAGAGACCCATTATTCAGCTGCATGCTGCTCCCTGCTTGCTCAAATCCTTGATACCCATCCCAGGCGGGGCTCTGGCACCAGGTCACACAGAGTGGTGACAGCCGTGGGTCATGCAATAACCCGATGACCAATATTTGCACCTTAGCTATCGATGGGGCACATGTGGGTCGATCATTACCCCTCAGGTCTCTAAAATAACACCACCAAAAAGCTACATGTATCAATAATGGGCGAGACAACCTGAAGGCGATTTGTCGGTCATAGCCTGGTCATAGACGGCTGGCAGCCATCCCTTATAGTCATACGATCTGATCCTTCCCCCATGAGAAGACGGTTCACTGAGGCGATTACATACCTGATCAGTTCGACACTTCATCAGGAGTTCTGCAGGGTGACACTTCAGCGCCGTGCGAAAAGCGCCTTATAGCGTGCTTAGCTACGCCGACGACGCGCCCTCCTGTCCTCGTCCGTTGAAGGCGCCCAGCGCCAGATCGACAGGTTGGTCGAGGTGGCATCGAGCGTCGGACTGGTTGTCAACACGCTGAAGACCGAGGTGCTGACTGTTCCGGCCGACATCCCAGCGGACCTGACATGTCGCTTCGCAGACGGGCAGACGACCATGCGCTCGCACGCTGCCAGCGCGGTTCACCTACCTCGGCGGTCTGGTGCCTGGTGCGGCGGCGCCGAGGTCTTGCCTGGGCGGCCTTCCGTTCAATCCGGGCCGACGTCCAGTCCGAAGCGCTGCCCGACCGCCAGAGGGCTCGGATGTGGCAGGCGGTGGTCGAAACCGTTCTGCTCTACAACGCCGAGACGTGGACACTGACGGCTACGCTAGAGCGGCAGCTGGACTCTCGGCGCACTCAGGGCTGCTCCGTGCGGCCTTTCGAGCTGACGAGAGCGTCGGGACCGAGGCCCTGTACGATCGGGCTAAGCTGCAGCGCCAGGATCTATGGTATGTTTTGAAGGCAACTTTTCGCCGAAAAATACACTACAGCTAGATTGGAGGCTTTTATTTTTTTCAGCACAAAAATTGTTATTGCTTTTGATAGGAGGCAGATCCAGTGTTCATCTTTTGATATGTTGTGCCTTTCTTATTGCTCTATCGATATTTATTCAATATAAAGCTTTTCGTTCAGAAATAGTTTTTTAAAGGCAGGTTTCACCGGAAAAATACACTACGGAGATAGGAAATTTCACGATTTTCAACACTAAAACAGTGATTGGGTCTCTTAACAGTGTCAGAGAAAGTTCTAATCACACTATATTTTGTGCCTCACATGCTGCTCTAACGACGCATTAATCGATTTTCATGTTAAATTAATTGGTCTGTCACTTGAAAAAACGTTTAAAATAATGACAAGACAAGTCTAGTAGTCCTTGGTTATACTCCACATAGTAGTTCCAGGTAAAATTATATTTTTAGCGTGACGTTGTCAGTTTAAGTAGCTCCGCCAAGGGCCGTTTTGACATACGGTACCAATCTTTAATATTACTAGTTCCGTTTTCTCACGTCTGCTTAAAGTAGTGCCCAAAGAATTTTAATCAGCTGGGTACATTTTTAAAACCTGCGTACAGCGCGCGATCGATAATTTCTGTTTCTGTTTTTCTCAGCCGGCCAATAGAAAAGCCGCGCATTAATTACTAATTTCTCCTCGCGCGCCCACCCCCAGCCCGCTCCTTATCAGTTCTGTCTGGCCGTGCGCTCGGGGTTTAGACACCGTTTAGACTCTGGCGACCCGTTTGGAACCTTTGCTCCCTTGCGAGCCCGTGTAGACTTGTTGTATAGACCCTTGCCGCCCGGCGCTCTTGTTTGATTGCCTTCTCTTCCTGCTGAAATGTAGCCATTTCCACCGTATGCGTTTAGTACAAAACTCCATCTATGCACTTCCATCTGCTGATTCGCTAAACGCAGGCTACCAATATAGCAGCCTAACATCGCGCTGTATTTTAATGCACGAAAGTACGAAGCAGTCCTTGGACCCTCGGAACCTCGCAATCTCGCACCCATTGTCCTTTTCTTCTACTTCCGACTCACTATAGCATAGTAACCAAAGATATCTATATCTTTGACATCTTTACAAAAGTTGACTTAAAGTTGACTTTAGAAGAAATAAAGTCAACTAAATCTACAGTGCATTAGCCTCGGATACCCGATCAGCCGAAAGTACCGATAAGTATCGTTATACATTCTGTTCTTGACTGTGCTTCATACTTCGTATTTAGGACGCTTACATCCTTCGCATTTTTGCGTGAACATCACCAGTGATTTAGAACTGAAATATAACACCGGCCGGAAGAGAAGGTTTAACACCACACAGGAAAACATGCACAGTCGGACTTGCCGCTTATTGCCTCAACTTAGAATACTCGGACACAGATCCGACAGAGAGCCAAACCCACACTATAAGTATTTCACTGCCTCACTTCGCCACGGCCTTAGGCCACGCCTCTGCCACTCTCAGCCACGCCACTTCTACTACCTAGCTATCTGACTCGTTGTTGTGTAGCCGCCAGTGCATTGTTACGAATCCAACTTGTATTTTTGTTGATGACAATAAACCAAGTCTGCAGCCATTGATTGCATTAACATTAACTTTAACTGATATTACGGCCAAGTGCTACCGCTACAAATTTGCCTCTGCCGCATTCAATCGCCTTCGCTTATTATCGAGGCCGCCACACTAGTAGTAGTCTAATAAGAGTAAAAACTAAAACAAACAAAGTTCATCTACGCGTATTCAAATATTTAATACCATCATTATAGAGTGACAGTTTGGCTCAGCAAAATACATTTAAGCATGTCGACTTTTATGCTTATATTTTTTCTTATGAAGTTAGATTTTCAAAGAAAGCAATAAATAAAAAATATTATATTCTTATTTAATATAATTAAAATAAAATTTATATGATATAAATTTATATTGAAAAGAGGCGTGTAAGGAAACCTTATTTGCCCTAGTGTCTTTTCAACAGGACTTTTTACAAAAGCATGTGCTTTTGAAATTCATATTCGTGCATAATTCCATAATTCCATATGCACGCTAAAGTGACTGATACAAAAAATACAAAGAAATGTAAAATTATTCATGAAAAAGTATAAGAATATATTTGTTGCAATGAAAACGCTTTTTTATTTTTGTTTTTGTGCGCAATTGTAGCACAAGAGTTTTTACTTTGTTTATACTCTTGCTATTTAGAGAAAATCCGGAATGGAATAATTTAAATTTCGGAACAGAACCGACAAAGTACTGAAGATCTACTCCGCGGTCCCCAGCAATAGCTCCAGCAATAGAAAAAAACAAAGCAAATGTGCCACTCGAGAAATAATATACACTTTACAGATGTTGCTATTGGGAGTTTGTGCCACGCAGTTTCAGTTTTGTGCCGGTTCGTTTTTTGTGGATAAAATCGGCTACATTTGGTGATAATGTAGCCTGAGGCCATAGCGGGACCTACTGGGTATGGGCAGCCTAGCTATTTTTTGCGGGATATGCATGCTTGAACCAAGGACGACTTAAGTAGAAGGACGGGAAACCTCGTTTCTTAGAAAATTTTTGAAGGCACTTTTTCCCGAAAAAATACACTACGGAGATAGGAAATTTTCATTTTTCAGCACAAAAATTGCTATTACTTTTGATAGGAGGCAGATCCAGTGCTCATCTTTTGATATGTTGTGCCTTTAAATTTGCTCTATCGATATTAATAAAGCTTTTAGTTCAGAAAATTAGGATTCTATGTAAATTTTTTATTCTCCGTATATTTTCACGTGTCTTGTGATTGAAATACATTAGAATGCCACGGCTCGGCTCTTTGGTTTTAGAAGTCTACTAGCAATCTACGCCCCCCGTTGGGGAGCCAAAGAAATGCAATACACGTTTTTTTAATAAGCTACATGTATCCTTGAAATCTTAAAAAATCTCCTGTCAAACCTTGTAAGCCTTGACATGTCAGTTATCCCCCCCCACAAGCTTTAACATATCAACTTCCCCCCTTGACATCTCAGCAATGCCCCCAATAAGCCTTGGAAATCTAAAAATATCTGTCAACCTTCTAACCCTAACCCTAGCCTAACCCTAACCCTAACCCTAACCCTAACCCTAACCTAACCCTAAAGCATTGAAATTTCAGTAATTCTCCCTAAGAGTCATTATAGCACTACTACAGCATTATAGCGATTCCTTGCAAGCCTCAACATCGTAGGGATTCCCAAATGAATCTCTTAACTTCGACATGAAGCTTCTTTTATTTTTTACATTACGCTTTTTTATCAGCGATCCCTCCCCTGAGGAGGCATCAAATAATGTAATAAAAAGTTTTCAATAAACTACATGTAGCTTCTGACTTTAGCCTTGAAATCTCATTTATACCCCCGTGAGCCTTGACATCTCAGCTATTCCCCCCGTAAGCCTTGACATGTCAGCAATGGCCCCCATAAACCTTGAAATCTAAAAAATCCCCTGTTAACCTTGAAACCCGATAAAATATAACCCTCAACCCACGCCTGACCTAAACCTAACTTTAACCCAACCTAAAGCCTTGAAATCTCAGCAATTCTTCTCCCCTAAGCCTTAACATTTTAGTGATTCTTTCTTTAAGAATCATAGCACTATAACGATTTCCACCAAGCTTTGACATCGTAGCAATTCCCAAATGAATCTTTTAACTTCGACATGACTTTTCTTTTATGTATACATAGTGCTACTTTTATTTTTTACATGACTTTTCTTCTATCAGCACCCCCCCGTGACGAGCCAACAAAGAATGCAATAAAAAAATGGAGTAAAGTACATGAACTTTGAAGTAGCTTCTGACTTTTGCTTTGACATCTCAGAAACCCCCCCCCCGTAATCTCAGTTATTCTCTGAGAGCCTTGACGTCTCAGTTTTTCTCCCCAGCACAGCATTATAGTTGCATTTAATTTTTACATGAACCCTTCATGTCTGACATGACGTTTCTTTTATTCTACCGTGACGCTTCTTAATTTTTTTAAATGACACTTTCATTAGTTTTTAAATGAGGCTTCTATGATTTTTTCTTGACGCTTCTATGATTTTTACATGACGCTTCTATGATTGTTTACATGACGCTTCTATGATTGTTTACATGACGCTTCTAAGATTTTTTACATGACGCTTTTATGATTGTTTACATGACGCTTCTACGATTTTTATATGACGCTTCTATGATTTTTTACATGACGCTTCTATGATTTTTTACATGACGCTTCTATGATTGTTTACATGACGCTTCTATGATTTTTTACATGGCGCTTCTATGATTTTTTACATGACGCTTCTATGATTGTTTACATGACGCTTCTATGATTGTTTACATGACGCTTCTATGATTGTTTACATGACGCTTCTATGATTGTTTACATGACGCTTCTATGATTGTTTACATGACGCTTCTATGATTGTTTACATGACGCTTCTACGATTTTTATATGACGCTTCTATGATTTTTTACATGACGCTTCTATGATTGTTTACATGACGCTTCTATGATTGTTTACATGACGCTTCTATGATTGTTAACATGACGCTTCTAAGATTTTTTACATGACGCTTCTACGATTTTTTACATGACGCTTCTATGATTGTTTACATGACGCTTCTATGATTGTTTACATGACGCTTCTATGATTTTTTACATGACGCTTCTAAGATTTTTTACATGACGCTTCTACGATTTTTTACATGACGCTTTTATGATTGTTTACATGACGCTTCTACGATTTTTATATGACGCTTCTATGATTTTTTACATGACGCTTCTATGATTTTTTACATGACGCTTCTATGATTGTTTACATGACGCTTCTACGATTTTTACATGACGCTTCTATGATTGTTTACATGACGCTTCTACGATTTTTATATGACGCTTCTATGATTTTTACATGACGCTTCTACGATTTTTATATGACGCTTCTATGATTGTTTACATGACGCTTCTATGATTGTTTACATGACGCTTCTAAGATTTTTTACATGACGCTTCTATGATTTTTTACATGACGCTTCTATGATTGTTTACATGACGCTTCTACGATTTTTACATGACGCTTCTATGATTGTTTACATGACGCTTCTATGATTGTTTACATGACGCTTTTATGATTGTTTACATGACGCCTCTACGATTTTTTAAATGACGCTTCTATGATTGTTTACATGACGCTTCTATGATTTTTTACATGACGCTTCTATGATTGTTTACATGACGCTTCTATGATTTTTTACATGACGCTTCTATGATTGTTTAGATGACGCTTCTATGATTGTTTACATGACGCTTCTATGATTGTTTACATGACGCTTCTACGATTTTTTACATGACGCTTCTATGATTGTTTACATGACGCTTCTATGATTTTTTACATGACGCTTCTATGATTGTTTACATGACGCTTCTATGATTTTTTACATGGCGCTTCTATGATTGTTTACATGACGCTTCTATGATTGTTTACATGACGCTTCTAAGATTTTTTACATGACGCTTCTATGATCGTTTACATGACGCTTTTATGATTTTTTACATGACGCTTCTAAGATTTTTTACATGACACTTCTACGATTTTTTACATGACGCTTCTACGATTGTTTACATGACGCTTCTATGATTGTTTACATGACGCTTCTATGATTGTTTACATGACGCTTCTACGATTTTTTACATGACGCTTCTACGATTTTTTACATGACGCTTTTATGATTGTTTACATGACGCTTCTACGATTTTTATATGACGCTTCTATGATTTTTTACATGACGCTTCTATGATTTTTTACATGACGCTTCTATGATTGTTTACATGACGCTTCTATGATTGTTTACATGACGCTTCTATGATTGTTTACATGACGCTTCTATGATTTTTTACATGACGCTTCTATGATTGTTTACATGACGCTTCTACGATTTTTATATGACGCTTCTATGATTGTTTACATGACGCTTCTAAGATTTTTTACATGACGCTTCTACGATTTTTATATGACGCTTCAATGATTGTTTACATGACGCTTCTACGATTTTTTACGTGACGCTTTTATGATTGTTTACATGACGCTTCTACGATTTTTGTATGACGCTTCTATGATTTTTTACATGACGCTTCTATGATTTTTTACATGACGCTTCTATGATTGTTTACATGACGCTTCTATGATTGTTTACATGACGCTTCTATGATTGTTTACATGACGCTTCTATGATTTTTTAAATGACGCTTCTATGATTGTTTACATGACGCTTCTACGATTTTTATATGACGCTTCTGTGATTGTTTACATGACGCTTCTATGATTGTTTACATGACGCTTCTATGATTGTTTACATGACGCTTCTAAGATTTTTTACATGACGCTTTTATGATTGTTTACATGACGCTTCTACGATTTTTATATGACGCTTCTATGATTTTTTACATGACGCTTCTATGATTTTTTACATGACGTTTCTATGATTGTTTACATGACGCTTCTATGATTTTTTACATGGCGCTTCTATGATTGTTTACATGACGCTTCTATGATTGTTTACATGACGCTTCTATGATTGTTTACATGACGCTTCTAAGATTTTTTACATGACGCTTCTACGATTTTTTACGTGACGCTTTTATGATTGTTTACATGACGCTTCTACGATTTTTGTATGACGCTTCTATGATTTTTTACATGACGCTTCTATGATTTTTTACATGACGCTTCTATGATTGTTTACATGACGCTTCTATGATTGTTAACATGACGCTTCTATGATTGTTTACATGACGCTTCTATGATTGTTTACATGACGCTTCTATGATTTTTTACATGACGCTTCTATGATTGTTTACATGACGCTTCTACGATTTTTATATGACGCTTCTATGATTTTTTACATGACGCTTCTATGATTGTTTACATGACGCTTCTATGATTGTTTACATGACGCTTCTATGATTGTTAACATGACGCTTCTAAGATTTTTTACATGACGCTTCTACGATTTTTTACATGACGCTTCTATGATTGTTTACATGACGCTTCTATGATTGTTTACATGACGCTTCTAAGATTTTTTACATGACGCTTCTACGATTTTTTACATGACGCTTTTATGATTGTTTACATGACGCTTCTACGATTTTTATATGACGCTTCTATGATTTTTTACATGACGCTTCTATGATTTTTTACATGACGCTTCTATGATTGTTTACATGACGCTTCTACGATTTTTACATGACGCTTCTATGATTTTTTACATGACGCTTCTATGATTGTTTACATGACGCTTCTACGATTTTTATATGACGCTTCTATGATTTTTTACATGACGCTTCTATGATTGTTTACATGACGCTTCTATGATTGTTCACATGACGCTTCTATGATTGTTAACATGACGCTTCTAAGATTTTTTACATGACGCTTCTACGATTTTTTACATGACGCTTCTATGATTGTTTACATGACGCTTCTATGATTGTTTACATGACGCTTCTAAGATTTTTTACATGACGCTTCTACGATTTTTTACATGACGCTTTTATGATTGTTTACATGACGCTTCTACGATTTTTATATGACGCTTCTATGATTTTTTACATGACGCTTCTATGATTTTTTACATGACGCTTCTATGATTGTTTACATGACGCTTCTACGATTTTTACATGACGCTTCTATGATTTTTTACATGACGCTTCTATGATTGTTTACATGACGCTTCTACGATTTTTATATGACGCTTCTATGATTTTTTACATGACGCTTCTATGATTGTTTACATGACGCTTCTATGATTGTTTACATGACGCTTCTATGATTGTTAACATGACGCTTCTAAGATTTTTTACATGACGCTTCTACGATTTTTTACATGACGCTTCTATGATTGTTTACATGACGCTTCTATGATTGTTTACATGACGCTTCTAAGATTTTTTACATGACGCTTCTACGATTTTTTACATGACGCTTTTATGATTGTTTACATGACGCTTCTACGATTTTTATATGACGCTTCTTTTTAAAAAGTCTTTTAGTTTTCCTGACATTGAAAAGCTTTAATTAAAAAAATTATACTCAAATTCAAACCATCGAAAATTCAAACCATCGTCACTGCATTTAGCAGTTCAGTTTGTTCACCTTTAGGCTAGCTCTCATCGTTTTGATAACATCAACTTTTGCACTTATATAACTCAACACTTTTAAATCCAAGCATAGAGTAAATCACACGAAGCAGTTATGACATAATTAGTTTCTCAGTCAGTCAGTATCAGTTAACAATATGGTTACGCAATTTAAATCAAGTCTGGTGCTACGCTTCCACACTGCATTTTCAATTCAAGTCGGAGTTACAATTCAGTTATGATGCAATCTATTTCAGAGTCAGAATTCAACCAGTCAGTTTTTTCTCTAGCATTCTTACAATGCATTTCAAGTCAAAAAGTTTGCTTGACCTTTGCAAAAAAGCATGTTTTTCGAATATTTAATGCCTTTAGCATCGAGCAATTTCTTAGCCACGATGCATGTACCGTCACGGGAAAATTTCTGATCGAACAGTGCAAGTTCGAACAAAATCGGTCCAGCCATTTTTTCTCTAATCTATCACATATATATATATAGACATCACATTTTTAGTATATAGGATTTTATCATTCTTAACTGACTGTTTAGCTAATATTCGTAACAGAGATGATAAAACAGGTTCATAAAAGCAAATATTGGAGCTGTGTCATGCATTTTTGTAATTTTCAGATACAGGAAATGTACGTAGAATAAAAAATTGACATATAATCCTAATTTTCTGAACGAAAAGCTTTATAAATATCGATAGAGCAATAAAAAGGCACAACATATCAAAAGATGAGCACTGGATCTGCCTCCTATCAAAAGTAATAGCAATTTTTGTGCTGAAAAAATGAAAATTTCCTATCTCCGTAGTGTATTTTTTCGGGAAAAAGTGCCTTCAAAAATTTTCTAAGAAACGAGGTTTCCTGTCCTTCTACTTAAGTCGTCCTTGGCTTGAACTTGAACCATTCAACATCACTACATCAGCATGTTTTTCAGAGTCTAACAAGTATTGACTAGGCCTACACACAATTATGTAAATGCCTGTGGCTGATGCTGTATCCCTGTATGCTGCAATTGGGATTAAAATAAGGCCTACAAGTTCATGGTCTATTGACAATGGATAATACGAAATTAAAGTTTAATAAAATATACATCTAGAGCCTAAGTTTAATAAAATATACATCTAGAACCTATTTATTTAATATTTTACAAGGATAACAGGCCTAGTGTAAGCCCTATACTAGGAGTCAGACAATATCACATTTTCGAGATTTTTGTGACTCTAGATCATGCAGCTTTCACTTCTATCTATCAATGCTAATATTTGTTAAATATGTACAATGATGATAATAAGGATAAACAATTATAACATCATTGTAACATAATTATAACATCGAATTATTGAGCTTGTTAATAACTTGATATATATATCAAATATAAATATGATCATATCATAGGCCCTACATTAGAGGTCAGATGGGATCCCGATCCCAATCCCAAAATCTCGGGATCCCGAGGAAAATTGGATTCCTGCAGGACTAGAATCCCAACCCTAAGAAACACGAGAAACAGGAACAGGTGTTTTGATTAAAAATTTATAGAATTAGTGATTACTTGAATGTATTTTGTTTAGCAGTTGTTGTTTGTCCGGTGACTGGACAATTAGCCATTCTGCTATTTGTCCGGTTAAATTGCTAACACAAGTATCTATTTGTTTTGTGATGAATATTCTAGATTTTTTAAAACCTTTTCTCGTATACTGATTAATATTTTGTTGTATACTAGTATAAGCAAAACAGTATATTCATTCAATTCAGCATTATTTGGTGTATAAGACACATACTTAGTATAACAAAATAATAATCAAGATACGAGTAAGAAGTCTCTTTGAAGTCTAGGAATACTCACCCTTGTAGTTTATATAAAATAGATATTTTAGCATTATCAATTTAACTGGACAAATATCAAAATGCCTATTTGTCTGGTATTAACCGGATAAATACGAAAGCATGGCCATTATCCAATAACCGGAAAAATAACCACATCGCTATTCGTCCGGTCACCAGACTAATAACAACTGCCATTTTGTTTTACCTTGTACTCATTACATTATTAATTTGTTGGTTACAAAACTTTGCATCAATTTTTTTGTATTCTACTTTTTGATCTTGACATTTTAGCTCAATTTTGTTTAACTTTATATGGACCTACAAGCTACAATACACTAAAAGATCTGATCCCAATTCCCAAATCCCGATCCCAAGAAAAAAATTATTCCCAAAGTAACTGGTAGCATTGCAATTTAATTTTAAGAATAGTAATGATATAATGAGAATCAAATATGCAAGTCCCATTTATAGTATTGTGTAAACATTGATGCCACAATAGTTACCTTGGTATACAATTATAGGTTTTTATAACTTTTTAAACGATCAATATTAAATGCATTATGAGTAAATATTTTTGTATGACATAGATAAGGTATTAGAGTCCTCATAAATATTTGATATTCAAAATTTAAGTAGGTCTACTTAACCCTATGTTCAAATCTAATGTTCAAAATTGGGGATTTTCTTATATTTTTTTCTATTTAGTTAGGTCAAATATTATTACAAGTTTCTAATTTAATTGAGGCATTGTTTTCAGGTTTAGTTATATAGATTATTTTGCTCTTATGTTTTTCTATTTTTTTATTTAATGCTTTTCTATTGGGTTACAAGTTACAACTTTGTTTATCTATTTTTAGAAGTGTGTCTGATTCAAATTGGTTTCTTGTTTAGAGTTGCCAAATGCCCCCTTACCCACACACACTGAGTGTTAATTCTCCTATAGGCTTGGTATCAACCTTAGTATGAGCTACTAGTCTTAGATTGCATTCTCTGGACATGTGCAACTAATTGGTATTGCTAGACTTCTGCTATCTATAACATATTATTAAGGTTAGTAACAATATTATCATTAGCATTGGATTAATGCTTAACATGCATACTAATATGGCAATAGTCTATATAAAATAAAGATCATATTAACTTTGTCACATTTTATAGAGGTCCCACCTTAAACCAAACTTAAATCATTAGCAACTCAGCCAAATTTCTGCCTTCATTTTATCATTATGAAGTGAGCACTAGTTTACTGTTAGGTGCCCCACTTTGGTCAGCAGTCTTCTGTGCCCTTTGAGCTGTTGATTGCCACTGGTCACAGCTCTTCCTTTCTCCTGTTCTCCCTGTCTCCTTCTCCCTTTCTCCTCTTCCTTTTTTCCCTTTTTGGCTACCTGCATTCCCTCCCTTGCTCTTCTTTTTTCAGTGCATTCTTGTTTTCAATGTCTAAGCTTCACTGCTTAGCCTGCTCTTGGTTTATTGGCTGTCTGGCTACCTCTCTTCCTTTTTTTCCATGTGACTGCATTTGTTTAGTCCAAAGTACAGCGCATTCAGGCTGTACTTTTAGTCCTGCTTATACAGTAGTAGAATCATGTGCCCTGGTACTGTCCTTTTCTAGCGCAACCTTGTACAATCAGAACAATCTTGTGCATCAGTCTCTAAGTTTAGAATAATGGCCTTATCTCCTAGGCAGGGGTTCTGCACTTGTTTCTAAAGATAGAATTGAATTAGGCCACGATTTTGGGCACTTCTAGAGTGACCTTGCACACTCTAGTGCAATGGGGGCATAGCACTGTATGGTGAAATTGATCCACTAGACTATAAGTATGGATGGTTGGATCCCTCATGTATTGTTTTAAACAAGTGGTTTTTGTATCTATCCAGCTCTCTACTATTTATCTAGACCAATTCTAACTATTTGCTACTGAATTCTATCCTTCAACTCTGTGGCTAAAGCTATGCAAATAGTAGCAACTAAGTTAGCAAGAAACTAGCACAGGGGCCCATGCTATAGAATCAGGAGTTAGGAGTTAGGAGCTAGGACTCAAGAGTACTATTGACAAGGAGTGATTGAATTTTGTGTGCTATAGATTTCAGGAGTTAAGAGTTAGGAGCTGGGAGTTCTTGCAAGGAGTGCAGCCTAGGAGTGGGGGTGTGTTCAAGGAGTGTTGCGCAATCGTTTAAGGATGATAGAGAATTGTGTGCTATATCACAATCCTAACTTTAAGGTCCTTAAAGATTGAATCTCAGGAGTGAAAATGCAAATTGCTCAAAAAATATCTTTTGTGAGAGCCATTGCTGCACGCAAAGAGGTTCTCTTTGGTACATTTAGTACAACCATAACTAAGAATGCGAAGATTGCTATGTGGCAAGACATGATATTAGAATGCCATGAAAAGTTTGGCTTTGACCCAATTCCACAAGGAAAGGACTGGCAATATGTCTATGACTATAGAAAAATAACTGAAGAAATAAAGCTGGCCAGTGAATACGTTGACAATAACAACTTGAAAACCAAAGTTAAGATGAAAAGGCTCCTCCAGCAGTATATTTATTTGCGTGGTTGAGAGAGGGGGGTAGAGAATAGATAAGAAGAAAATGCGTAAGAAGGGCGAGGGTTAAAATGCTCTAATGAGACCAAGGGGGGGGGCTGACTGAAAACTCACTGATCGATAATCGGAAAACAAGATAAGAATGTACAGTACATAGAGTGTGGTAGATAGAAGATGGACTAGGCACACAAGGAATGGAAGAAAATGAAAAGGGAGAAAAGTGAATTCTATTAGCGGTTAGCGCAAGCTGAAATTTTGCGACAGTGACAAAGTATGGGGAAATATGAAGAGCAAAGGAAAAATTGTCAATGGCATCTATCACTGACTCCTTCTTTATCAGAATCCAATTTGCTATCCAAAAACATTATAATCCTAGCTTGTCTAAGAGTGAAAATTTGCCCTTGAACTCTTGCTTAGGAGTCAGAGTTAGGAGTTGAATTTTCTTATTCTATAAGACACACGCTCCTAGAATCATTCCTAAAAGCCAACTCCTAGCTCCTAGACTTCCTCTCCTAATTCTATAGTATGCCACGGGCCTTAATGAGTTCTCCTAAATTTGCCAAAGAGTCTTCTAACGTCTTCAAGGAGCCTCCTAGCTGTTAAAATTTACTCTTGATTCTATAGCACAGAAAAGCCAGCTAGGAGCTAGGAGTTAGGACACTCTTAAGGATTTAGGAGTTAAGAGTATTCTATAGCATGGGCCCCAGATCCCAATCTTTGCACTTTAGCTTGGTAAGACCTGCTGATAAAGTATGCACTATTGCAAGCTATCAAATCTGCACAGAGTCATACATGCGCAACCTTGGGAATCACTCGGCCGTTTCTATTGGCAACACACACATGTAAGTCACTATTGGCTGAGAACAGTCACGTGACTACTATTCTGTCCAATAGCGACTTACATGTGTGTGTTGCCAATAGAAACGGCTAGGTGAATCCCTAGGTTGCACCCAAGCATGCACAGAGTGCTAAGTTCCTACATCTCATTTATTTTGCTTAGCCCAAAATCTCCTTCATCAAAGGTCAAGATCCAAGCTAGCTAGTAGCAGCAACTACCAATAGTATGAGTACCAATTTCTAAAAATAGATCTCTCTAGAAGGTCTAGAGATCTATTGAGTCAGCCCAAGCAAGAAGCAATACTTTATTAATAGTAGCGGTAGGCTTTGAAGACCACCTTGAAGACCACCACTAGGCCACCTTGAGAAACCCAAGATGACAAGTAACAAGTATTTCAATCTTCAACAAGCAAAAACATGGATAAGTAATATCAAGACAATAAAGATCATAAGACCAGTATAAGCTACATTGCCAACAATCAGTAGAGCAATGGATAGTTAGACTTGGTGGCCAAGAAAATCATGCATTATTATCAACTAGCTTTTATTTCAATCTTGTGTCAATAACTCACTGGTATTGGCAGGTGCAAGTAGCAGAATCAGCGACCCTTCCCTCCCCACTGTCTATAAACCACCCTATAGCAGTGCCTACCATCTTAATGATACCACTTATGATTGCTAAACTTTAATACTTAGATAAGACCTACATTTGAATGATTCAAATAATAACCTAGCCAATTTCAAGCTAATAAGTCAATAAAAAATACTTTGCAAGTTTTACATACAAGTGTCAGAGCACACTTTAATAATAAAGCAAATCAAATATTCTACAAAGCTTCCTAACTTATAAAGTTCACTAACTTTAAAATTGCTAAAGTTGTAACAAAATTTTTATTTATAAAACTTATCAATCTTGTGAAGTCTTGCTAAAGTTTTTAATATTGTGAAATTTCAACCTTGTGAAAGTGGTTGCTATTTGAGTTTTTGATGTTGTGAAATTTCAACCTTGTGAAATTTTGACCTTATGAAATCTCTTGCTAAAGTTTTTGATGTTATGAAATTTTGACCTTGTGAAGTTTTGACCTTGTGAAAGTGGTTGCTATTTGAGTTTTTGATGTTATGAAATTTTGACCTTGTGAAATTTTGATCTTGTGAAAGAAGGTGCTTTTGACATTGTGAAATTTTGAGTTTGTGAAACCCCCTCTCTGATCTAGCCACTATAAATTGTGGTAGACCAGCCAGCTGCCAGGGGTCAGTTACAAAAATGCCTATCCCAAGGAATACAGATGTACAACTAATTAGATGATAAAGCATTTAGCCTTAATAAGATAGTCATAATGGTTTCCCGTTTATTTGTCCATCACCAATTTGTCTGCTTAGCAGAAAAACTAGTTTGAAACCTTTTGACTACTCATCTGCTGTGGCAACCAATGAAATTAGGCCTGCTCCTACCACTCCTTCATTACATAGCATCTATCCTAGCTAAATGCTTTGCTTACAATTTTAATAAAGCCATCATTTCAATGAGATGATCTGAGTGATTTAAATATTCTATATGTTAAAAGCATTCATTTTAATAATTATAACAATAACAAGTGCATTAGTGTGTCTATGCTACTGAAATATGACTGACATATGCATTGAATGCCAGAAAGAAGTGAGTTATTGGCAATATACCTTATAGTGTGATTCTTGTAAGCTATGCCAGCACCACAGCACCATCTTTGTGGTAGTGGTAGGCCTAGGCTACTGGTTTAAGCCAAAAGGAATACTAGGCCTATGCTTTGATGGAACAGTCCTTTAAATGGCAAAAAAGTGCACTAAAAAAAATGAGGTAAAAGAAAATAAAAGTAGGTTGCCTTGCCAACACTCTTTCCCTACTTCTCTTCCTCTAATCCAATTTGATAGGCCTAGCAGACAAATTTGTTTGCCAATTCGTCCACACAGCAGACAAATTAGATTACCAATTTGTCTGCGCAGCAGACAAACTTGCAGCAGATGAATTGACTGGCACCTGTCATAGTTACTCCTGCCATTTACCTAAAATTGCATTAATTTTGCTTTAGGGTTCAGGAATTCACAGGTAAGTTGCATTATATGGCCAGTGTAAATCAAGTTAGTTGCACATGTAGGGTAGAGGTCGGATGGGATTGAAATCTTTGGGTGGGATTGGGATTGGGATTCATGATTGTACAAGGTTGCGCTAGAAAAGGACAGTACCAGGGCACATGATTCTACTACTGTATAAGCAGGACTAAAAGTACAGCCTGAATGCGCTGTACTTTGGACTAAACAAATGCAGTCACATGGAAAAAAAAGGAAGAGAGGTAGCCAGACAGCCAATAAACCAAGAGCAGGCTAAGCAGTGAAGCTTAGACATTGAAAACAAGAATGCACTGAAAAAAGAAGAGCAAGGGAGGGAATGCAGGTAGCCAAAAAGGGAAAAAAGGAAGAGGAGAAAGGGAGAAGGAGACAGGGAGAACAAGAGAAAGGAGAGCTGTGACCAGTAGCAATCAACAGCTCAAAGGGCACAGAAGACTGCTGACCAAAATGGGGCACCTAACAGTAAACTAGTGCTCACTTCATAATGATAAAATGAAGGCAGAAATTTGGCTGAGTTGCTAATGATTTAAGTTTGGTTTAAGGTGGGACCTCTATAAAATGTGACAAAGTTAATATGATCTTTATTTTATATAGACTATTGCCATATTAGTATGCATGTTAAGCATTAATCCAATGCTAATGATAATATTGTTACTAACCTTAATAATATGTTATAGATAGCAGAAGTCTAGCAATACCAATTAGTTGCACATGTCCAGAGAATGCAATCTAAGACTAGTAGCTCATACTAAGGTTGATACCAAGCCTATAGGAGAATTAACACTCAGTGTATGTGGGTAAGGGGGCATTTGGCAACTCTAAACAAGAAACCAATTTGAATCAACACTAGATTTGAACATAGGGTTAAGTAGACCTACTTAAATTTTGAATATCAAATATTTATGAGGACTCTAATACCTTATCCATCTCATATGAAAATATTTATTCACAATGCATTCAATATTGATCATTTAAAAAGTTATAAAAACCTACAATTGTATACCAAGGTAACTATTGTGGCATCAATGTTTACACAATACTATAAATGGGACTTGCATATTTGATTCTCATTATATCATTACTATTCTTAAAATTAAATTGCAATGCTACCAGTTACTAAAAACCATTTTTGTTAGTTAAAATAATAGGGGGGCGTATTTGTTTCCTAATATTTAACCATAAGCTCTACTACAAAGTTGAATCCAATAATTATAAAGTCTGTTAGTTATTTAATGTTATATTGAAATGTCTATGTATCAAGTGTCAGTTAAATATATACTTGATAGAACATTTTAATTCAAGGAACTATGAGTATATATATTAGAAAACTTTACATTAGAGACTTTTTTGTCTAAAGCTGCTATGAAAACTGATTTAAATAATTTAATGAAATTCATTGATGAAGCCAATATGGCTTATCAGTTTCCAATCAATGCCATGCCAAATTCTTGGTCAATGCAAGATCTATCTGACACACCAAGAGTGAGCAAATGCGCTAAGTGCTATGTCTTATCTACAAGTTTTGCTGTTTGGGTATGTTGCTTGATTGTAAATTTAAGTTGCTAACTATTTTAAAATGTATCAAAATAAAAAAGTTAGTAAGTCTGTCTAGTTCAGTTTTTATATTTTATGTATGCAGGTACAAGGACTTATTTGCCTGCATGACTATCAGGTTTATAATAAAGAATTCCCAAAAATCTTACTCATCTGTCTAGATAGCATCAGGCGTGGCTTGCTGCCTGGCTGTTTGGCAACTAATTAGCAACTCTGCCAACTATCAATCAGTCAGTGCCGCCCTCACTGATCCATTCTGTTTGCTGCTGGCATTCTGCTCCATTGTCTTATTCCTGTCTACATTTGCTTGCGCTGGGTCGCTACGAGACCTGCCCTGCTGTTTGAGATTTGTAAGTATATAAGCAACTTTCTCGTGGTAAATCAAAATTATGTTTAGTAAGCCAATCCAGATGTTCCAGATTTTAATCCTTTTGTGGAGAATCCCGTTTTAACATAGGAAATCCCAACCTCAATAAGGGCAATCCAGTCCTGGAATCCCAATTCTAATGAGTGAAATCCAGTCCTGAAAAGGGGAATCCCAATTCTAATGAGGGCAATCCAGTCCTGAAAAGGGGAATCCCAATTCTAATGAGGGCAATCCAGTCCTGAAAAGGGGAATCCCCATCCTAATGAGGGCAATCCAGTCCTGAAAAGGGGAATCCCCATCCTAATGAGGGCAATCCAGTCCTAAAAAAGGGGAATCCCAATTCTAATGAGGGCAATCCAGTCCTGAAAAAGGGAATCCTCAATCCTAATGAGGGCAATCCAGTCCTGAAAAGGGGAATCCTCAATCCTAATGTAGGGAATCTAGTCCTGAAAAGGGGAATCCCAATCCTAATGAGGGCAATCCAGTCCTGGAATCCCAATTCTAATGAGGGCAATCCAGTCCTGAAAAGGGGAATCCTCAATCCTAAAGAGGGCAATCCAGTCCTGAAAAGGGGAATCCCAATCCTAATGTAGGGAATCTAGTCCTGAAAAGGGGAATCCCAATCCTAATGTAGGGAATCTAGTCCTGAAAAGGGGAATCCCAATTCTAATGAGGGAAATCCAGTCCTGAAAAGGGGAATCCCAATCCTAATGAGGGCAATCCAGTCCTGAAAAGGGGAATCCCAATCCTAATGTAGGGAATCCAGTCCTGAAAAGGGGAATCCTCAATCCTAAAGAGGGCAATCCAGTCCTGAAAAGGGGAATCCCAATCCTAATGTAGGGAATCTAGTCCTGAAAAGGGGAATCCCAATTTTAATGAGGGAAATCCAGTCCTGAAAAGGGGAATCCCAATTCTAATGAGGGCAATCCAGTCCTGAAAAGGGGAATCCCAATTCTAATGAGGGCAATCCAGTCCTGAAAAGGGGAATCCCAATCCTAATAAGGGCAATCCAGTCCTGAAAAGGGGAATCCCAATTCTAATGAGGGCAATCCAGTCCTGAAAAGGGGAATCCCATTTCTAATGAGGGCAATCCAGTCCTGAAAAGGGGAATCCCAATCCTAGTGTGAGGAATTTAGTCCTAAAAAGGGAATCCCAATCCTAATTTGGAGAATATGATTCTAAATGAGGAATCCGACCTTTAGGTTGGAAATCCCAATTATAAATTGGGAATCCAGGCCTAAAAAGGAAAATCCAGATTTCAAATTTGGAATCCAATCCCAATAAAAAACTTAGTTCTAAATAGGAATTCTGATGTCCAATTATGTGATCTTCAAATTAGACAAACACGTGCCACTCCCCAACCAGTTCGCTATCTCAGTGATATTCCTGGCCCTGTGCCAGCTGGTCGCTACTAGCCTGTTACTCGGTTGCCGCTTGTCGGATTCATTCTGCTCTAAACTGTTGCCATGGCATCAGGCAGTAATTAACGCCACCAACTCTACGATGGTTCGGGAGAAGATTTTCAACAACGCAAGCGTTTGGCTGCTAGAAGTGGCGCAAGCAAAAGTCGGCTGCTGCGGTGTGGCCGGGCCAGCTGCATACCGGGACTGGTATGTGATGGACACAGTCTACAGCTGCGATGCGGCCAATACCTTGCCAACACGATGCAGCATTCCAGCCTCCTGTTGCCGTGCTCAATCTCTGGCTAACAATCTCAACTGCGGCCGGAGCCTCGGTGTCAATGCTAGCGCTAAAATCTTTACCGATGGCTGCTTGACCGCAACTGGTGGCTGGTTGCTTAGCAACGCTTGGCTGGTGGTAGGCGCGTCCGCTGCTTGGCTGTTTGTGCAGCTACTTGGCGCCTGTCTGTCTCGTAAGCTGGCCAAGCAGCTCAATAAGCGGCGTCGGGTCATTCGCAGACAGCGGGAACATCGGCGAGTTGGGCGGACACCAACTGGAGCAGTGGGCTACACAGACTACTATACACTTATCTGAGTGCAAGTAGTATGTAAAGCAGAAAAAATGCTAATATTTTTTGATAATTACAATAGTTTCATAATGAAATTTCTCAGAATTATTCCGAAACAGACGCGCTAACTAACTACTGACAACGGACTGACGACTGAAAGGTCGGGGGTTCGATTCTCGACCCACTAGGAACAATTTGTGTTCTTGAGCAAGACACTCAATTCTGCACTGCTTCAGTTCACCCAGTTGTAAAATGGGTGCCAGCATTAGCTTGGGCAATTGAGAGTGCGTGTGGCGACCCCCCAGTCCTTAGATATACAATCCTTGGCGACGGAGAATCGTAAGTTGCAGAATCGTAAAACAGTCGTCCAAGAGTCGTTGTGTTGACGCTTAACTTTCTACTATCTCAAGTAGACTAAATAGAGTTTTTTAATGCAAAATGCGGTTCTAATTCATAAAGTGACGTAGATGTACGTTAGATGAAACTTAGTGATTCTGCAGCGACCCTGGCACGCCTCAGATACTGCCCTACGGCCCAGAGTCGTAGACAGTAAAACGTCTCAAATTGACTCTTTGAGGACTTTTTGGCGACTTGTACTGTGATTTGTAACTTGTACTCTAGGACTTTACGTCTTAGAGTCCCTTTAAGTAAATTTAAGATTTTAAACATTAAAAAGAACTAGTAGTCAGCCGAGTACTATGTTTAGTAACTTCATAATCATTAAGCTAAACAAACAAACTACTCATTTTTTGTTCTGATGCGTAATGTAATGCAATGCAGGTATTTTTGTAATTATTGAGCCAAGTTATATAAAATCGTTCTAACCATAAATCTGTACCTACTACTTACTAGATTTTTTGTTAAATAGTAAATTCCGGATTTGATTTTATTTAGAAGTCTTTTTATTAAATATTTTTCGTGTTGTTACTGTCTATGACTATGATTTGATATTTTATATTTAACGTGTATATAGTAATTTATTCCTAGTATTTTATTAGTGGGTTTCAATTTAAATCGAAATAAAAAAATCAAATCCAATTTCGTGTGTCTGTACATTAAATAAGCCCATTTTGTTTTTTGAAGTTTTCATTTTTCATATTTTTGGTGCTCACTAGGTCTGTATTTCTTGGTTCAACGCCCCGAGAAATAATATTCAATTCCAATTAAAGATGACAGGTTTTATTTGTTGAATAGTGTTTTTGTAAACAAATTTTCATGTTTTTTTCATCAAAGCAGTCAGCTTTCTAATCTTGCTTTTGCTACTGGCATCAGTAGTATGCTTTGTATTTGCTCTAGTCACTCTCAGCTTTTTGCTGCGTCGCTTTTTTGTTAAATGTTTTTTTATTCTTTAAGAAACTCATCTTTTCATTGGTTCTTTTTAGTTGCCAGTCAATTTTGTGAGCAATACGTCGCAACTAGATGTGTTTTTTAATATAATTTAAGCATTATTATTGCATTGTACAGTACCCGACTTATGGTATGAGTCATAATATTTTACTCAATATATATTCCAATATTAGATGACCATATTGTATGCAAATACAAATAATAGAATTAAATAAGCATTTTTTGACCTTCAGTCTTATAAATTAAGTTTTATCCTAGGCTATAGGCTTAAAGAGAAATCAGAATCTTTTTATAGATGCTCATTAATAACAGTCTAAAGATCATCACGATAGTCTATAGATGTACAGGATAGTCTATAGGTACACACGAAAGTAAATTACATATGATCTATTACGTATGCTCGTCTATAGATGTGAACGATAGTCTATAGATACGCATGATATGTATATAGATACACACGAGTCTATAGACACACACCATAGTCTACTGTATAGATATACACGGTAGTCTATAGATACAGTCTATAGATGCACACAGTCTGTAGATACACAGTCTATAGATACACACAGTCTGTAGATACACACAGTCTGTAGATACACACAGTCTATAGATACACACAATAGTCTACAGATACACACAGTCTATAGATACACACCATAGTCTAAAGATACACACCATAGTCTACAGGTACACACCATAGTCTATAGACACATTTACATGTATATAGATGCACATTTTATAATCTTATGGATTAGTTCTAGATAAACTTACATGTAATAATCTATAAAAACTATGTAAGCCATGATCTACAGACTGTAGTCAACCCCCCATCAGCCACCCTAAGCAATGTCGGCAGCAGAGGAGGCAGCGGGCGAACAGCCGAGCATGAACTCGGAAGGCTCGGACTCCGGGCAGGAGTTCATGGTTGAGAAGATCCTAGCCATGCGCAGGCGCCACGGCAAGCGCCAATTCAAGATCCGTTGGAAAGGCTACGGCCCAGAGGAAGACACCTGGGAGCCCGAGGAGAACTGCGATTGCACCGAACTGATTGAAGAATTTCTCAAAGAATCCGCAGCTAAAAAGAGAAATCAACGAAGCGGCAGGCGGCCAAAGCAGCAACAGCTGCAGCCGCAGTCTCCCTCGGCAACAGAATCCGTGGCCTCTGAAGCTGCTCCATCTGTTGGAGCTCTGTTTAATGAGGAGCCGCTGCCCAGCGGGCCAGAGGGTTTCGAACGCGGCTTGGAGCCGGAAAAGGTGGCTTGAAAATTCTCTGCTTACTACTACTGCTGATGCAGTCAGTAGTGTAGTGAAATTTTTTTTGAACAAAGGGTTTTTGTAGTATACGGGTGTCATGGCATCCTGGGTTTTCAGTTTGGCATCGGGATTGTGGCTTTAGTTGGTCCTTCAAAACAATTTTTGGGTTAGTAGTATGTTCCTTTTTTCAATAATAGTACGCATCGATCAAAAAAAAGTAAGTACTCGTAGTATCTATCGAATTTATAATCCACCTATACTAAATCTAAGCTGTCTCTGTCTGTCTGTCTGTCTGTCTGTCTGTGCGATAGATAATAGAAAAAACGGCTCAACCGATTTCCACCAAACTTGCACCATTCGATCAGAAATTTTTCCGTGACGGTACATGGGTCGTGGCTAAGAAATTGCTCAATGCTAAAGGGATTAAATATTCGAAAAACTGTATTCTTCCCTATCTAATTTGTGTATTTTTCTTGCAGTGAGAGCTCAATACGTCTATGGCCATAGACTAAACTTCAATTCTTGAGCTGATGCTATGAGTTATAAATAGCTATACCTAGCTTATTAAATTGTAAAATTTATGAATATCTTTGTCTTCAACTTGAATTGTTTGAATCCGGAACTGATTGTTTGAATTAAAGTCGGGTGTTATTAAAGTGCATAATCACTTGAACAGAAATGCCTCAACGACGTTGTTCTAAGTTTAAGAGGGAATTGCTGAGATGTCAAGGCTTAAGGGGGAATTGCTAAGATGTCAAGGCTTATAGCTAGGGGAATTCCTAAGATGTCAAGGCTTATGGGGAATTGCAGGGATGTCAAGGCTTATGGGGAATTGCAGGGATGTCAAGGCTTATGGGGAATTGCTGGGATGTCAAGGCTTATGGGGAATTTCCAATGTGTCAAGGCTTGTGGGATTGTTGAGATGTCAAGGCTTACTGGGAGCATTGCTAAGATGTTATTGTCAAGGCGTACAGCTGGGGGAATCGCTGAGATGCCAAGGCTTACTGGAAGCATGGGTCTATTCATTAATATATTAGCTAGCAATATTTTCATTTTCCTTTTTGCACTCCCCGAACGGGCTGGATTGCTAGTAGATTCCCTAATTGTATCCTTGAAAATTAACTTATAAGTAGTATCTGTCGTAAAAGACGTATTTTTATTTAAATTGATCAACCGCCCCGCAAAGGTGGTCGGCGCCGCAAAGCTGGACGGCAAATTGCACCTGCTGGTGCGCTGGCGCGACACCGACAACAGCCAGTCATCCGAGGCAGAGCTGGTCCCGGCCTCCGAGGCGAACATTCGCTGCCCTGAGCTAGTCATCGCATTCTACGAGTCCAGCCTCGCCTGGTGTCCGGACGATGACGAAGACGCAATTATTTAAACTGATTATAATTTGTACAATAGTACCTGTAGTTTCTAGTGCTTCTGTACGTTCTGCTTCCCAGGTAGCTGTTTTGCACGCACCCATGCTAATATTTTGTTTTACCAATGCTAGCATCTTAAGTCTGTTTACCTTGACCTTGGGGGTTGGTTGGTCATTTTCTAATTCTCAATTAAACTTAGGTATCCTATCTAATCTCTAATTCCCCTTTTATTTAATTTCTAATTTCCCTGTTATCTAATCTTTAATTTCCCTGTTATCTAATCTCTAATCCCCTGTTATCTAATCTCTAATTCCCCTGTTATCTAATCTCTAATTTCCCTGTTATCTAATCTCTAATTCCCCTGTTATCTAATCTCTAATTCCCCTGTTATCTAATCTCTAATTTCCCTTTTATTTAATCTCTAATCCCCTGTTATCTAATCTTTAATTTCCCTGTTATCTAATCTTTAATTTCCCTGTTATCTAATCTCTAATTTCCCTGTTATCTAATCTTTAATTTCCCTGTTATCTAATCTTTAATTTCCCTGTTATATAATCTATAATTTCCCTGTTATCTAATCTCTAATTTCCCTGTTATCTAATCTTTAATTTCCCTGTTATCTAATCTTTAATTTCCCTGTTATCTAATCTTTAATTTCCCTGTTATATAATCTATAATTTCCCTGTTATCTAATCTCTAATTTCCCTGTTATCTAATCTTTAATTTCCCTGTTATCTAATCTTTAATTTCCCTGTTATCTAACCTCCTTATTCCATATTTAATTCCTGTCTCCACTTCCCAGCAGTATTTGTTATACTCTTTTGTCTTCAACAAGCCGCTGTAATATTTAGGTAGAATTCATTTCAGCTCAATTAAATTTCACTCTCAGCCAACTGGCTACTGTTAGTAGCTTGTATTGGGAGGCAAACGCAGTTTAAATTGTAGATCAGCAAATTTTCTTACTTTTTTTAAAAGTAATAATTAACTCGTTACACTCTACTCCTGTGGGTGAGTAGGCAAATGCGTTGCTACTGATAAAATGGTGCGATTTTATTTCTTGCTTGCTACATCACCTCTTGCAATGCGATGCTGCTTAAATAACATTTAAATAATATTTATTTTCAACTCTTACCGATCAGCTTCCTTCATAATGCTGACGAAATTGAAAACTCTGTAAATTTGTCTTTAAATTGCTGCATTTTCTCCCGTTTGTCAATGCTACCAATCATTGTGTACTCTTTGCTCTTTGACGGTTGTTAAGCCGCTGTGTAATTAGCTGTATTGCTTTAAAAGTACATCTGTAAAAAATACAACAGCACGTTTGCTGAGCAATTCTTATGCTGCTTATTTGTATGTGAAAATAGCGGTTTGCTTTCGAATGTTCATCGGTATATCTTTATTGGAACAACCGTCTTTAGGAACCGGTAGCCAGGGGGAACAGATGACAAGGGAGAGAAGAGGAGGTTGATGCGGTAAAGAGGAAATATAACTGTCGTTTACTCAAGTGTAGAAAACGATAAAGCAAACATAGATTGCTATAACCAAGTAGGAACAGAGTAGACGCGGATGTGTGCATCTGATGCATCCGGCTCGGTCACCTTAGCGCATGGGTCGGCAATCTGCAGCCTGCGGGCCACATGCGGCCCGCTAAGCCTCTCATCCGGCCCTTGAAACCTCACAATAGCAATCCGGTCTGATCAAGGTTTCTATCTCTTCTCAACGCTCTTCTGTGTATTCTCTCTCCTCTCCTCTTCCCTCTTTTTTCCTTTCTTCTCTTCTCTTTTTCACTAACTAATGTTCTCTGTCTCGCTCTCTCAATCTCACTTTACCCATTTGCACTCTCACTGTGTCACCGACCACAGATGACACGTGTAATGTCTCCCCAGGCACAGCAAAACCGACAAGTCGCAGCATTCACTAACTCCTCATTCACAACTGCATCGCACTCTCAGTCGCATTCAAAATCAGCATCACATTACCACTGCATTTCTTCACATCATTGCCTTGAAATGATGACTTTGTAACCGTGTGACAGTGAAGTTGCTGTTGAAGTTAAATAAAAATATGCATAGGTGCCGCAGCAATTAATGATTTTATTGGACAAATGCTAATTAAAAATAACTTCCAGTTGCTGTTACCGCTGCTGCAAGTAGAGTTCATAAATTATTTATTAGCTTGCTGCAGCTGCGGGGGGGCTTCCCTTCATCCCTTCTTCAGCATCTCCTATGCATGTGGCACCCCGCGCAATGATTGCTAAAGGGGGTTCCAAGATAATAGAATATCAGTTGCAGAGTTATGGCTGTTAGTGCTGCAGTTGCAGCTTTTTGAGTGCAGCTAAGCAGCAATCACAATTTTTCTAGCTCTTTCCCACCTGTGAATAATCCGTGCTATGTGGAACAGTGGGCATGCAAAACGTAACGGCTATATAATTGGGGGGGGCATCGCAAACCCGAAAAATCACAACTCCGAAACTAATAGCAACGCCCATCATAAACCCGAAATATCATAAACCCGAAATATCATAACTCCGAAAGTTCTAGCAATGTCCAACACTAGTTTGGTTTTCGGAGTTATGATATTTCGGGTTTATGATTTTTTTATTAGAGGCAGGGGGTTGTGTGCACCCTGGCGCACTTTAAGCGACATATAGGCACACAACCAGCGAGAGGCATTACTGCCCATTCCGCCGACTCCCCTGAGCAGGCATACAAGCGCGCGGATACGTACGCAGGCACACACTCACACAGGAGTGTACAGCGGCCCTAACTTCATTTATCGTTAGGCATGTACACTTCACTGCGCCTTGGGGGGTTGGCTCTCAAGGCCGTTAATTGCACGAGCAGAGCCAAGCCGAGATTCCAATTCAGCCCCAAATTAATGTGACTGCACTTGGAATCGAGCCTGGGTCGCTGGCACACCAGAGCAGCTGCGCTACCGCTGGGCTACGGCCCCCCTTCGGGTTTATGATGGGCGTTGCTATTTTGTTTTTCGGAGTTATGATATTTCGGGTTTGTGATAATTCGGGTTTGTGATATTTCGGGTTTATGATATTTCGGGTTTATGATGGGAAGTGCTTTCGGAGTTGTGATTTTTCGGGTTTATCATGGCGACCCGAATTTTATAGCCAAGCGATTTGAACTAATTGAGAAAGCAAGCCACAGACAACTCGATTTGTCATGCTAGATGGAACGGTGAGTCAGAATAGAAGGAACGGTTTGAATTTTTCACAGAGACAACAGTCCTTTTCTATCGGCTAATCGAGTTAAGCATAATGGGTCCGCAAATTTCTGTACGCGATCGCCAGCGTACTGTCACCGCCTTGCACCGTGGACTGTCTATCAAGGGTGTGTCAGTGTTGTTAGAGTATCCAGTTGTTAGCTGTTTACCGCATCTGGTCAACATTTGAACAAGCCGCAGGTTGGAAGCTGCCACTTACATGTAGCAGACCGCTGCCATCAGCTGGACCCTAACGGAAACTGGGCAAGTTTTATGGATGGCCCCACAGAACGGAATTTCAACAAGAATTCTGAGAAACTGACACGATCAGTAAGTATGGAGATTGCAGATGTTGCTCGAGCGAGAGGTGGGCGGCTGAAGCCGTTAATTGGCCAAGCAACCACTTCTGAGACAAGTGCTGGGTTGGAGCTGTGCTGCAACAGATGTTTGAATTGTGTTTGCAGCGACATCTGTTTTGAGATTTGACCTTTTGTAGATTTTGATGCTTATAATTTGTGACAAAATATGCTTTATTGATTCAGTTTTTATTCTTTCTGTAAATAAAACTCAAATTGTTCCTTCGATTCTGGCTTATCGTTCCATCTAGCTTGACAAATCGAGTTGTCTGTGGCTTGCTGTCTCAGTAGTTTAAACGCTTGGCCATAGAATTTTAAATGGGCCGTTCCGTTTTGCATGCCCACTACATGTTCCACATAGCAGGACAAAAGCAATATCGCTTTTGACGATCTGAATGGGAATTTGGACAATCAAAACGGGACGCCATAGACATTCAAGCCAGGCCCCACTCAGATCGCACCCTATAGTCATGGACTTAAGCAGTTTAGCAAAGTCTACTGAGGGAGGCTTGGCCATAGACTACAACTTTGGACATTCAATATGGGAAAAAGCCATTCAAAACAGGAATCGGACTGAGATTTTACAGCTCTCTGTCCCTTCCCTTTCCTGTGTGCTCGTCTTTGGTCTGAAAGCGACCCCATTCAATTCCCGCAATTCCTGTAGCAGATCGCCAGCGGCTGATTGATGCAATTGAACAAGGGTCATCCATCACAGGAGCTGCAAGAATTCCTGAAAATCAAGAAAACAACCGCATTCCAAATCGCTGCCAACTTTGGACTCGATGGCAGAGTGGAATCCCTTCCTCGCTGTGGTCGGAAAGAATTGGATCGTGCAAAGCCGATCCGGAAATGAGAGAATTCTTGCAGCTCCTGCGATGGATGACCCTTGTTCAATCGCATCAATCAGCCGCTGGCGATCTGCTACAAGAATTGGTGGCGCCACTGAATGGCGTCGCTTTCAGGCCAAAGACGAGCAAACAGGGGAGGGAGGGACAGAGAGCCATGAAATCTCAGTCCGATTCCCGTTTTGAAAGGCTTTTTCCCATATTGAATGTCCAAAGTTATAGTCTATGGCCAAGCCTCTCTCAGTAGACTTTGCTAAACTGCTAAAGTTCATGACTAGGGTGCGATCTGTGGCCTGGCTTGAATGTCTATGGCGTCCCGTTTTGATTGTCCAAAGTCTCATTTAGATCGTCAAAAGCGATTCTGCTGCTGCTGCAGTCATTGGATTTTTGGCGACTGCCTTATAAATTATTTATTTTCTTGCTGGCTGGCTGCTTAATTGGGTTTGCAAAGAAACTTTACTGATCCGTGCTGCTGCTGCTGCCAGCATTGAGGTTGTTGAGGCGATGATGATGAATGACGATGACAAATTTGCCCCTTAAGAATATCCTATAGATGCGCGCCCGAAGACTTGACGGAATTTTACGCAATTAAAAAACTAAGAGTGGAAACTATTGCTATTTGGGGAAAGCTCTCAAAGTTTGAGAGTGGGGTTGGCGCCCTGTTCCCTATTCTCCCACCTCAAGCAACATCCTTTCGAGACAATGGAATTTCTGTTGCAGTTTTCGCTGCTGCTGCAGCTCTTTGAATGCAGCCAAGCAACAAGCACATTATTTTCTGGCCTGTTCAAACCTGTCAATGATGAATTAAAAAATTGGGAATCAAACTTTTTCTCTACTGCTGAATACAGCAGTTCTGCTTTGCAGCGTTGTGCAGGAATGGTAGCTGAATTTTAACTTTATTAATATAATGCTATGCCAAGTTTGCGTTCAAAAACGCGGAACTTCACAACCGCTAAAAAAACTGTCGCTTATGAAATTGACTGCAAAATTGTATAGTAATTTGGTACCCGAAGTAGATATAATCTGTCAGAACTACGAGTATAGCAGTACCCTTAGAGTAATTACCGAGGAGGTGCTCTTGGAGCCAATAACGGATAATTGGATAGACACTATAGGGTAAGGTGACCTTATAGAGACACCAGGCTGGCCATAGCCTGACTGCTCGCTCAGCGCGGGCAGTCATGGACATGTACGGCGCTTCTGTGGCCTTCGTCCACAACATCCAATGGACCCACCGTAGTTTCCTCTCCTCTCCCCCTCCCCCTGCTGTTCGTCCCGCAGCTCGTGGCCTCCTGAGGTCCTGAGAGCAATAAAGTCGAGGAGGGTGCCCACGTGGGTCTGCAGATCAGCGCCAAGAAGACCGAGGTGCTTCATGTGGGCACTGAGATTGCCCCGCCTCTGACGCTGCTCAATGGGGAGACAATAACTGTCTGCCAGGACTTTAAGCCCCTCGGCGTTCCGGTCATGCAACCCAATGTCATCATTCACCAGGCTTGGCGTGCCTCCACCAACTGCGACAGGTTTTCCACTCCAGCGCCACTTGAAGATCCGGCTGTTCAGGGGAGCTGTGGAGCCCATTCTGCTCTATGGGCTGGAGGCCGTTTCCATGACAGCAACCCGCTCTGCTGCTCTGACTGCCTCCTACCATCGGCTGCTGTGCAACGCTCTCGGGTGTCGCTACCCAGAGCTGCTGCGACCCGCTCGCAAGCGCCGCTCTTGAGAACCACCCTCCGCTGGCACCGTCACGCCCTGGTGGGCCGCTGCCTTCGGAGCCATGGTCGGCAGGACGCCTTCGTTATTGCTTCTCATTGACTTGTTATTAGCTATGAAAATAACAGAAGTTAAACAAATTGCATTTCAGAATTTATATATCATTTTTGTGGTAAATATTTTCGAGTCATAGCTCGGTCTACAAAAGTATATTTGAATTAGTAAACAAAGATCGCAGGTTTCCTAATAAGACCAATTTGCTACACGCAAGCTGTTGAACCACTCAGAAGTACATGGGAATCTGCAAGAAAAAGTCAAATATTTGTAGGAGAAAATTGTAAAGCGAGATAAAACATGACAGTGGCTACTTCAATAAGAATTTTAACAAAAGAGATCAAAAGTTTAGTTGAGAAAATCTGCTACAAAATCGTAAAATATCAAGATTTATTGGAGATTTTTTGGAGTAGTAATCAACTTTCTAAACTTCCATCATAATAAGCTTTTAATCAGTTTATTAATTAAGTTGCATAAATTGAAAATACAGTACGATACCTGCTCCATACCAAACAACTTCCCCGACTGAAAATTAACTCGCTAGACTCGATTCTTTGTAAAAATAACTCCCGACTCTTAGTAAGATCCTTCAGGTGAATGGGGACACACATTCGCACAGACCTTGGAACTGTTGATTGACACCTCCATCGAACAGGGCGTTACCGCTGCCTCTCTTTTGATAGACTATCGACTCGTCACCGCCATTGTTGTTAGGCTGGGCGCTGTGCCATAGGCTCTGGTTCACTGATTCACCGCAGAGCCAGCGCCAGCCACCGCCAGGTTCCGTGCTACCTGGCTGCTGTTCGCCTCCCACGTGAAGGTAGCTACTTGTCCAACCGTGACTCACCAAACTGTGAATGTGCAGCATCTCTGCTTCATCAATCACATCAGCCATCATTGACAAGCCTTTGTCTGAGTCACACGCAGCTTTTTGCTCTGGCCATTTCTTCACATCGGTCAGCAGTTTGTACTTCACGCCGCACCGGTCGTGTGTGTATTCGGTTGGACACAGCGAGCCATCACTAACTCCATTGTACTTCTTCACATAGATTCGTGCAGTTTTGGTGCAGGCACAGTCTCTCACTCTCTTGCTGCATTGGTTGAACACAAAGAGGCGACACAGAGCAGCATTAAAGGTGAATGCTTGACAGGTTGTACGCTTTGAGCAGAGAAATGAGCAACAGAATTCATTTTTACAATCAGGTCGAGTCTCAACGAAGTCAGAGTTGACGCAGTCAAAGCCTTGAATCGGATGGAACTTGAATGAGTTTGAGCTGCAAGTTGACGCAGCGGTCACACCAAAGAGAATAAAAAATATGGCTGCCTCTGTTGCAGCAGAAGTTGAGGCTTCGCGGAGCATTTTGAGATGAAAACACCAGTCGAGCGTCTAACAGAAGCTGCAGCAACAACAGCAGCAGCAAAGATCCCACTTTTAAATAGCAGCAGATGCAGTTCTATTGGCTGCGAGCAGCAGCGGCAAAAACCTTTGTTTCATTGATGAATTTTTCTCAGTACAATAAACTCGTCATTAAAATTTTTAACCATTTCCGTCTATTGCGTGACGCATGACCGGTGTAAGCTGCTATGCCACTACATTTATGTTCAGGAATAGTTTACGGGAATCGATCGTGATGCGATTGATGACTGATGTGATTGAGTGATAAAAAAACAGCACCAGCCACAACAAACCAAAGCCTCTCCTTGCCAAAAATTCCACAAGAGAGACTAAAATGACATTCCATGAGAGAGACTCAAACTGACATTCCGCGAGAGAGACTCAAACTGACATTCCGTGAGAGACTCAAACTGACATCCCATGAGAGACTCAAACTGACATTCCATGAGAGACTCAAACTGACATTCCATGAGAGACTCAAACTGACATTCCATGAGAGACTCAAACTGACATCCCATGAGAGACTCAAACTGACATTCCATAAGAGACTCAAACTGACATTCCATGAGAGACTCAAACTGACATTCCATGAGAGACTCAAACTGACATTCCGTGAGAGACTCAAACTGACATTCCGTGAGATACTCAAACTGACATTCCGTGAGAGATTCAAACTGACATTCTGCGAAAGACTCAAACTGACATTACATGAGAGACTCAAACTGACATTCTGTGAGACTCGAACTGACATTACATGAGAGACTCAAACTGACATTCCGTGAGAGACTCAAACTGACATTACATGAGAGACTCAAACTGACATTCCGTGAGAGACTCAAACTGACATTACATGAGAGACTCAAACTGACATTACATGAGAGACTCAAACTGACATTACATGAGAGACTCAAACTGACATTCCATGAGAGACTCAAACTGAAATTCCAAGAGAGACTCCAACTGACATTCCGTGAGAGACTCAAACTGACATTCCATGAGAGACTCAAACTGACATCCCATGAGAGACTCAAACTGAAATTCCATGAGAGACTCAAACTGACATTCCGTGAGAGACTCAAACTGAAATTCCGTGAAAGACTCAAACTGACATTCCGTGAGAGACTCAAGCCGACATTCCATGAGAGACTCAAACTGAAATTCCATGAGAGACTCAAACTGACATTCCGTGAGAGACTCAAACTGACATTCCATGAGAGACTCAAATTGACATTCCGTGAGAGACTCAAATTGACATTCCGTGAGAGACTCAAACTGACATTCCATGAGAGACTCAAATTGACATTCCGTGAGAGACTCAAATTGACATTCCGTGAGAGACTCAAACTGAAATTCCATGAGAGACTCAAATTGACATTTCGTGAGAGACTCAAACTGAAATTCCATGAGAGACTCAAACTGACATTCTGTGAGAGACTCAAGCCGACATTCCGTGAGAGACTCAAACTGACATTTCATGAGAGACTCAAACTGACATTCCGTGAGAGACTCAAACTGACATTCCATGAGAGACTCAAACTGACATTCCATGAGAGACTCAAACTGACATTCCATGAGAGACTCAAACTGACATTCCGTGAGAGACTCAAACTGACATTCCATGAGAGACTCAAACTGAAATTCTGCGAGAGACTCAAACTGACATTCCGTGAGAGAATCAAACTGACATTCCATGAGAGACTCAAACTGACATTCCGTGAGAGACTCAAACTGACATTCCATGAGAGACTCAAACTGACATTCCATGAGAGACTCAAACTGAAATTCTGCGAGAGACTCAAACTGACATTCCGTGAGAGATTTAAACTGACATTCCATGAGAGACTCAAACTGACATTCCATGAGAGACTCAAGCCGACATTCCATGAGAGACTCAAACTGACATTCCATGAGAGACTCAAACTGACATTCCATGAGAGACTCAAACTGACATTCCGTGAGAGACTCAAACTGACATTCCATGAGAGACTCAAACTGACATTCCATGAGAGACTCAAACTGACATTCCGTGAGAGACTCAAACTGACATTCCATGAGAGACTCAAACTGACATTCCGTGAGAGACTCAAACTGACATTCCATGAGAGACTCAAACTGACATTCCATGAGAGACTCAAACTGACATTCCATGAGAGACTCAAACTGACATTCCATGAGAGACTCAAACTGACATTCCATGAGAGACTCAAACTGACATTCCATGAGAGACTCAAACTGACATTCCATGAGAGACTCAAACTGACATTCCGTGAGAGACTCAAACTGACATTCCATGAGAGACTCAAACTGACATTCCATGAGAGACTCAAACTGACATTCCGTGAGAGACTCAAACTGACATTCCGTGAGAGACTCAAACTGACATTCCGTGAGAGACTCAAACTGACATTCCATGAGAGACTCAAACTGACATTCCATGAGAGACTCAAACTGACATTCCATGAGAGACTCAAACTGACATTCCGTGAGAGACTCAAACTGACATTCCGTGAGAGACTCAAACTGACATTCCGAGGAGACTCAAGCCGACATTCCTGTCAACAACTCGCTAGTGACTCTAGAGACTCTGTGGCGACTCTTGTGACTTTTCAACGACTAAAGCGCGTCTAATGCGACGGAGAGGCGGCTGTTGCGACACAAGCGCGTCACGCGAGTTGTAGAATCGTAAAAGAGTCGCGAAAGAGTCATTCAAGAATTGTTTCGGCGCTCAATTTTTGCTAGAGATATGACTCCAATTCAGTATGCGACACAAATGCGCTTCAAACGCAGCTGATTCTACAGCGACTCAAGCACGCCTCATATACGACTCTTCGGCCTCAGAGTCTGTTAATATCGTCGCGACAGAGACACTTGCGTCGCCCCAGAGTCGTTATTAGAGTCGCAGACGATAAAAACACTTCAAACTGACTTTTGAGCGAATCTTTTGACGTTTTTTGGAGGACTTTTACCGTGACGACATCTCGTCGTTTAGAGTCACTTATCTCCTATTTTATATGTATCATCTACAACGACTCTGGAGCGACGCAAATGACTCTGGGGACGCTTCTTGGCCTGGGTTACCGTGCTCATTGAAACAGTTCAGTACAACGCGTTCATTGTCTCTGTCGTCAGTGAGCGCAATCGTCCCGCTCATCGATTGTCCGACACCAGATTGATCAGTAATGCAAATTGAAGTAGACGATTTTCGCTACTAGAACCACGCGATAGCACCTCATTTTCAAAAATACCATTCCATTTGGCTAGACATATCAAAAGACATCATTAACCACACGTGAGTGCAACGTCCTGAATTTTTAAGTAGTCCTTGCTTGAAACACTATATATATACGTAACGCGTTAGGTAGTCACTATTCTATGGGCCAAATAATTAGGAAGTTGAAGTTAACACGCGTTTAGTCTGTTCGCACGCAATATTTTTTGCCGCGTGTTGAGCAAGAACTGAGCGCATCAACGCTAATCTGATGAAGCAATGTCAGTCTCCTTGGACCGGCAGAATTCTCGGCTCAGCGACCAAGGATCAGTCTTTGTCCAGTCTAGTCGAGATCAACATCAGTTTGGCTATTATTTTGATGATGGAATTAGGCGAATAGGTGAGTGAGATTGGTCTGTGAATATAAAATTCTCTACGTGCAGTTCCAGTGAGGTTCTTTCACCTGTTGAGAGACTGAGTAGGTCAGTACTAGAGATCCCTCATTGAGATTGAGTCAGTCAGTGACCCCCTGATTGAGATTGAGTCAGTCAGTGACCCCCTGATTGAGATTGAGTCAGTCAGTGACCCCCTGATTGAGACTGAGTCAGTCAGTGACCCCTGATTGAGATTGAGTCAGTCAGTGACCCCCTGATTGAGACTGAGTCAGTCAGTGACCCCTGATTGAGACTGAGTCAGTCAGTGACCCCTGATTGAGACTGAGTCAGTCAGTGACCCCTAATTGAGATTGAGTCGCTCAGTGACCCCTGATTGAGATTGAGTCGCTCAGTGACCCCCCAAATTGACACTAAGTCAGTCAGCGACCCCCTAGCCCCAAATGAAAGTCTTTCTCACAACGGCTGCCCCCGACCCCTTAGACTACGTGCTGGTGTGGGAAGAAGATCCCAATGCACCCGAGACGCTGCAAATTGAGAGAAGCATGAAGTGCAGACAAAATTTTCACTACCATCTGAAACAAGCCGGAGTAGAAATGGAGAAGGTTTGCTTTAAAAATTGCTGCTGTTTTTCTAACCAAGGGAGCTTCACGAGCCCCTCTGTCGCTTATTTTAGCCATTTACACTAGTTCACAGTTTCCCTACCTAATCTATCTATCTACAATGACTCTGCTAACCCTACATCACAGGCTGTAAGGGAGACATCAACAAAACGGTTGCACTTTCTCAAGCTCTACGTCACCTGGGAGGCCATGTGCTGCCATGCGGAAAATCTCAAACTAAGGGCACCCTTGAAGGTTTGAGTTTTGGTGCTGAAGATAGAAAAATGAAGATAAAATACTCTTCAAAAATCGGTGCGTTTTTTCTTTCGATTTTTAGCCAATGGACGAGATTGCGCTGGGAACAGCTGTGCCAAGGAAAGCGCAGCTGTTTTACACTTGCGGCTTCTCCGCTGCCAAAATGCACAAGTGAGTTGGATAGTGTGTGCTTTCGTCGGAATTGATACGAGCTAATTCGGCCATAGACACCAGCAACCTCACATTGAAAGCATGCCGTAAAGATCAGAGAATAAGATCATATAAGAATCAGAACCACAAACAAGCGTTCCTTACCATCCTCCACTTCATTTCTAAGTAAATTCTGTACTTATACTTGACTCCGGGCACCCGGATACAGCGGGGAGCCGTCGACCCCCATTTTGCTAACCCCTGGCAACCACGGGCAACTGGTGCTGCAGTTTCGCGCAGGGAGATCCGGTGGTGCCGGTGTCCGCATCGCGGTCCCCCTGCAGAGAGAAAATTTCAGAGCGATGTATAATTAGACCGAGATCAGCGAGGCTGTGCAGTTGTAGATGAAGTGCTCCGCACTTCTCAAAACTGATGAGCGCAATAACCGTACCTCTAGAGTTAGCGATAACTAGAAAAAGTAGGGTCCATGGCCTGATAGGGATATGTTTACCGCCCTGATGTCCCTGCACTTCGGTTCGATTTTCATAGAATAAGTCACTGGGATAATTTCACTCCGAACGTCCATCACCTATCCGTCCGCAGCTTCATCGGGATACACAACGGCGACTCTTTTTTCTCCCAGAAACAGCGCCAGTTGGTGACCTACGAGCTGCTGTCCACTCGGCTGTTTGGCAACTCTCGAAGGGGCGAAATCGGTATCGATCGGATGATTAATGATGAATTTTACCTGTGCGCGTTTCCGCTGCACGAGGTAAGCTGAAACAGTTCTCAGTTCTCAGATTTGACAGACTTTTTCCTGCGTTGCACCTACAAATGTGATGTACGAGTACCCCCTGTAGTCCGATGTATTTGATAGTTTCAAATTTGACTGTTGTAATATACAGTAGAATCTGGTGTATGGAGGGGAGAGTTGTTCTCTGTCAGGATTGCCCGAGTTTGTTTATTTAAAGTACATTCCAGTCGGAGACTTAGCGCAAGCGAACTAAGGGTGGTTAAAAATTCTAATGAGCGATGTACATTGAATAGAAATGCAACAGACAGACAATGTACGCGGAGACACGCGCGGGGGACGGAGAATGGAGGTTAACTTAGTCAAACAATCAAAGTATATCACATTAAGCACACACGCAGACACGCACATGTAGCTCTGATCTGCGCGAGTCTCCCCTGCCATCAATTCCAAAATGAATCTTTCATTTACAGGGACCGTACCTGCCTGGGGAGACCACCAGACAAAGCTGCAATGCAAACTGCAAGAACAATCAGCCAGAGACCGCTAAACAGCAGCAGCAGAAGCCCGAACTCAATCTGAGACAGCTTCTCCATCTGCACTGGGCCAACTGGCGCTGTTGGTACAAATTTCAGCCGCTTGACCACGTGCGTGACTACTTTGGCGAGAAGATCGCCTTCTTCTTCGCTTGGCTAGGTGAGATAAAGCGGACTAACCCGTTCAAAATGTTGCCGTGACAAGAATAGCTGAATAGTCATTGCAAGCAATTCATTATAGTGACTTTTTACTGAGACGGCGTCGGGGTGATGACTGAAGGCTCGAGAGACTAGCTGAGAATGTCCGGCAGTTGAGGTTTGCCCATTATTGAAGCTTGATAAGAAAAATCTGACATCGTTTCAACAGGATCTTCATAGTCACCTGGTGCCACCTGTTGAAGGTGCCGACGGCGTCCGGGTGATGGCTGAATGCTTGACTGACTAGCTGAGGATGTCCAGCAGTTGATTTTTGCCCACTGTCGAGGCTTGATCAGCAAAACTAGAGAAATTCTTATCAGGCTGTCCATAGTCACCTGGTGTAATCTGTTGAAGGTGCCGACGGCGTCGGGATGATGACGGAATGCTTGAGAGACTAGCTGAGAATGTCTGACGGTTGATTCTTGCCCACTGTCGAGGCTTGATCGGCGAAACTAGAGAAATCCGCATCAGGGTGTCCATAGTCACCTGGTCCCACAGCTGTCGAGGGTCCAGAAGCTCCACCTGGGTAAAGGCTAGTGACCAACGAAGTCAGAACTGATGCAGACACATGTGGTCGACGTGCTGATGAAATTTGGAGACTTGGCAGGGCTGCACTGAGGCGCAGTGCTGATTGGCGCACAGGGGTGAACTGAATACACTGGCGCTTATGGGAAAAATCCGACCTTCTGGCAGAATCGTCGAATATCTCGACGGTCCGAAGGGCTGGCGACTTGATTCTTGTTTGAGAAGGTGCGCAACAAAAAGTTAGCCCGTGTTCTTGAATTTCGTGTGCCTGCGTTGCTCCGTTCCGGCGCAGCAAAAAAATTGTCAGGGGGGAATTCCCCCCCCCTTGGTAGTTCGACGGGCGGAAAAATGGCTTGGTGTTCCTACTGTTAATCTAATTTTCAAGGTTTCTACACAACTTGGCTTGCCCCGGCTACCCTAGTTGGTGTCTTCGTTTTTGTTTACGGTCTGGCATCGCTGCCATTCAATGCTGCCAAGTGAGGTGATTTGCTGTTTGCATAAAACTCGATAATAGCTCGCGTAGTTCGCATTTGTTTAACGATTTTTCCAATTGCAGCCGGGACACCTGCAAGGCTGGAAAGGAATTCAAAATGTGCCCATTCTGCGACGAGGCCGACGGCTGCCCGTTTTGGTATTTGAGCGACATCTGCTGGAAACTGAAGTTGGCGGCCGTTTTCGACAATTATGGCACCGTGTTTTACGCTGTCTTCATGTCGATCTGGTGTGAGCTCAAACGTTATTTTATTAGCCTTAAATCGATGGACTTACATGTAACAAACGCTTCAACAAAGACTTAGTGGTTTGATATAAAATACTGGGCGATCAATTGTAAATACGACTTACGAGTAACAGATTATTGGCACTAAAGTGTGAGGGTCAACGAAATTTGACTGTCAGTGACATTTGACTGTCAGTGACATTTGACTATCAGTGACATTTGACTGTCAGTGACATTTGACTATCAGTGATATTTGACTATCAGTGATATTTGACTGTCAGTGACATTTGACTATCAGTGACATTTGACTGTCAGTGACATTTGACTATCAGTGATATTTGACTATCAGTGATATTTGACTGTCAGTGACATTTGACTATCAGTGACATTTGACTGTCAGTGACATTTGACTATCAGTGATATTTGACTATCAGTGATATTTGACTGTCAGTGACATTTGACTATCAGTGACATTTGACTGTCAGTGACATTTGACTATCAGTGATATTTGACTATCAGTGACATTTGACTGTCAGTGACATTTGACTGTCAGTGACATTTGACTGTCAGTGACATTAGACTGCAGCGAAGTAAATGAGAATTAAACCGGTATTAAATTAATTCTATACTTAAACTCAATCAGCTCTGATCTTCCTGGAGTTCTGGAAGCGTCGCACCGCCACTCTCGCCCATCGCTGGGGCGTGAGCAACTATCGTGTTGAGATCAGCCGGCCCCGGCCCGGCTTCGCCGCGCGATGCGACCAGCACAGACGGAACCCCATCACTGGCATCATTGAGCCGCATTTTCCTTCCACTCGACGACTGCCTAGAATTATTTGCAGCTACATTTGTCTGCTTTTTATGGTAGGCTTTTTCTGGTTGCTTATTTAGTACCCGAGGCTCCAGCACCAGGAGCTTTAGCACCAGGGGCGCCAGCACCAGGAGCGCCAGCACCAGGGCGCCAGCACCAGGGGCGCCAGCACCAGGGGCGCCAGCACCAGGGGCGCCAGCACCAGGGGCGCCAGCACCAGGGGCGCCAGCACCAGGGGCGCCAGCACCAGGGGCGCCAGCACCAGGGGCGCCAGCACCAGGGGCGCCAGCACCAGGGGCGCCAGCACCAGGGGCGCCAGCACCAGGGGCGCCAGCACCAGGGGCGCCAGCACCAGGGGCGCCAGCACCAGGGGCGCCAGCACCAGGGGCGCCAGCACCAGGGGCGCCAGCACCAGGGGCGCCAGCACCAGGGGCGCCAGCACCAGGGGCGCCAGCACCAGGGGCGCCAGCACCAGGGGCGCCAGCACCAGGGGCGCCAGCACCAACGCCAAATTACATGTTAGGGGACCGCGCCAAGGCAGGGGCGCCCCAGCTGTTGTGCAGGGGGGGGGGGCGCCAAATCCGCTGGCAAAAAAGGTTCCATAGTTTAAGTTACTTTAAGCAGACAGACATTTTTAACGGAAACCTATGAAAACTTGAGATTTATGCGGTTTGCATCAGAACGAGCGAGAGGCATGTGGGAATTTAAAACAAGGCCAATCTCAACAGGAAAAAGGAAGGCTAATATTATTCTATCGAAATTCAACTTCAGCTCGCCATAGTGATCGTCTTCATCCTGTTCGTAATCACTTTTCAATCGAGCGTCATTGTGTACCTGATTCGCGTGCCGGCGCTACTCACGACAGCTCGGGCAGTCGCTAACGCCTTGGGCGCTCTGCTGCATCTGCTGCTGATGCTGGCCCTGGAAGTTTTGTACAAGCAGCTGGCCTACCGACTGACAGAATGGGGCAAGCAACGGCCTCGAATCGTGATGTATAATTTTCAAAAGATATACTAATTCAATTTTTGAATTGAATTTGTTAATCCGATTTCAGAGGCGCACAAAACGCAATGGGAATTTGACGATCAGGTTACAATGAAGATATTTATCTTTGAGATTTGGAACTATTATTCGTCAATATTCTATATTGCGTTCTTCAAAGGCAGGTTAGTCTGATGATGATAACGAATTCTAATCAGTTCGAATCCTTTCTCATTGGTTTGCCCAGCTGTCCCCATTTATTACAGCAGGGGATGGCGACCTCCGCCCCCCCCGGAGGTCCTTTCAAACTTCACAATAGCAATCCGGCCCGCTTAAGGTGTGCGTCTCTTCTCAGCTCTCTAGTCGAATCTCCTCTCTCCTCTCTCCTCTCTCCTTTCTCATCTCTCCTCTCTCCTCTCTCCCCTCTCCTTTCTCCTCTCTCCTCTCTCCTTTCTCATCTCTCCTCTCTCCTCTCTCCTCTCTCCTCTCTCCTCTCTCCTCTCTCATCTCCCTCTTTTCATCTCTCCTCTCTTCTCCCTCATCTTTCCTCTCCTTATGTTAACTTGATCATACGCTTGTAAATAGCTACTCAAAATTAATGCTACACGATACTCCTATCGAACCTCGAGTTCATCGTCAAAAACCGAAATTTCTCAAGTTACCATCGCAACGCTGCCTCGAATGCCACCAATTTTAGATTTTCCGGCTACCCAGGACACTACAACTCCCTGCTTGGCTACCGGCCAGAGGAGTGCGATGAAGGTGGCTGTTTATTAGATCTGACGCTCACCCTTGCTATTATTATGATAGGCAGACAGGCGCTCAGCAATTGCATTGATCTAATCCTGCCGTAAGTTGGTCATTTTGTCGATTTTAGTATCTTTGCTATGATCTATAACCCCATGCTACGAGTATACATAATCACCTTGTTCATCTGCAGAAGAATTAAGATCTATATACAAGGCATTCGTACCGGTTTTTCAACGACGCTATTGAACGGACAAAAGTTGAAACCGTGGGAGGCGGACTACTGCCTGTTAAGTTTCGAAGGCTTGTGGAACGACTTTTTGCAGCTGGTGCTGTAATTTGGTTTTGCAACCATTTTTGTAGCCGCTTTTCCACTGGCTCCGCTGTTCGCCCTTCTCAACAATATCCTCGCCCTTCGAATCATTGCCAAACGACTGATTGAGGATACTCGCCGACCGCTGTCTTTGCAGTTCCAAGGCATTGGCATGTGGTCCAGCCTGCTTGACGTTATAGCGGTGGTGTCCGTTATATCTAATGTAAGTAAATGTATTTTCTAAGAACCACTAGAAGTGTCTTTGTTTCTGGACGTAGCACACTGAAATATTGCAGAATTATTTTAAGGCTCACTTGCTTGTTTTGAAGCTATACTTCAAATTGCTATTTCGGATCAGCTGAACTTAAAATGATGATTTTTACCCGGGTTGTTCAAAGTTTTGTTTCATTAGGAAGACATTGAAATTAATCATTGTCTACCTCCAAAACCAAAATACACAATCTATCATTAGTGCAGGATTTCTTTTACAACAGTCGAATAGAGTGCTTTTTGAAGGGTAGGATAGGACGGTAGATATAATGCCAAATGAATAGAACGGTACCCTTTGAAAATGTTACCGTGACAATAATCGCTGAAGAGCCATGGTAAACAACTTATTCTAGCAACTTTGGTGACTCTACTAGCGACTCTTGTGACTTTTTAACAACTTAAACGACTGTAATACAATGATGAAGCGACTTTTGAGTCATCTCAAGAACTGCAGAATCGTAAAGAGTCGCGAAAAGTTGTCTAGAGTCGTGCCATCATTCAACTCTAACAATTCAAGTAGACTAAATAGAGTTGTTATAATTCAAAGAGTGATTCGAATTCATAAAGTGACGTACGAGCGTAGATGCACTTTCGACGCAACATAATGATTCTACAGCGACTCTCGCACGTCTCAGATACGACTCTACGGTCCCAGAGTCATTTGCGTTGCCCCAAAGTCGTTTCAGAGTCGCAGAAAAATATAACGCTTCAAATTGACACTGAAAAACTCTTTGACGATTTTTTGGCGACTTTTACGCTCGTAGTGTGACATCTAGTCGTTTTAGAATCGTCTAGAGTCACTTCTTTCCTGTTCTACCAATGTTACCTGCAACGACTCTGAAACGAATCTGGGTCGACGCAAGCAACTCCAGGACGCTTCTTGGCCTGGGAACCGTTTTCAACTATTGGCTAACACTTGAAGCGCAACTGCAATGCAGGGCTTTCTGATAGCCTTCACGTCGGACTTCTTGGCCAGGATGCTGCACAAAATTGATCACAGTTCAGATACACACGGCTTCACCAACTTCTCGCTGGCTTGGTCGCCGCCGAACACCACATCGCAGCCGTGTCGGTACAGAAACTATCGAGACAGTTCGGGAAATTTGACTCCATTCTACTGGAAACTGCTGGTAGTTCGGCTATCTTTTGTAATTGTATTCGAGGCAAGTTTAATTCATTTTTTTATTTACTTTTTGTTTGGTAGGCTATGCGTGCGTGCTTTACCTTTGCACCATGACTTTCCATCTACGAGCTAACTCATGGAAAGTGGATCATCTTACGAGCTTTCGTCGTGCCATGTAATTTTACATTCCATGTCAGTTATTGGTAGCAATCGGGTAGGACGTTCACTCGCCTTGAAAGTATCAGTTTGGTTGCACAATGATTTGAAATATGCGGTATTCGTACTTACCAACAAGCTGCGTGAGTTGAGCTACAACTTCGGCATGTTGTGATATCAATATTCACCGATTCTATTTAATTTACGCGCTTACAAAAGCACCTGCACACACCCTTTACAGCACTTGGTATTCTCACTGCGAAGGCTCGTACTGATTTTCATCCCAAGAGTGCCCAAGAAACTGGTCGAACGAATCGAGCGTCAGAACTATCTTGGCCGGCAAGCTCTCGTGGACGCTGAGTTGCGCCAGCAAGTGATGCAGCAGCGTTATAATCGGCGGAGTCAATTACTAATTCAAAATCAACAGCAACAACAGCAGCAGCAGACAGAAGAAAATCAGCAACAAGAACGACCGCAACAGCGCAGCATGCAGAGGCTTTTGCGTTCGCATAATCGAGTTAATTCGAACGTAGTGCGTCAAAGAAGAGCGTCAGACAGTTCAGACATTGTATGCGAAGATTCGGCAGCTTTATAAAAATCTTTACCATAATTGAAATCGGACTTTTCTCATATAATTTAGAATTTAATAGAATTTTTTCTGACTTACATGCCTACAGTATCAGCATTGTCACTGTCAGCAAGCAATATATCATTTAAATCTGCTGTTTTTTTCAAGTGAACGGTTTTTGTTTTTATTTTGCTTAAAAAAATTGAATTTAATGCATTTGGAGATAAATTCAGGAATTTTTAAGTTTTTTGGATATTCTTTTTGCATTTACTATCAGAAAAAGCCATTATTAAAGAAGCATGCAATCGCTAGATAGTAAATTGTCGACTTGTTTGCACTTAATGAAACCAATCATTTTTAGTATAGTGGACTAGCTATGCCCCCCGTTGGGGAGGCAACAAAAGAAACAGAAATTTCCTAACAAACGATACGTGCAGAAAGCCTTGTGCACAATACCGTTAGTTTCCTAAAGAAAATTGTGTTTAATGCAAAACAGCGTCAGGCCTAAGCGCCTCAGGTTTTTAGCCTAAGATATCAGCATAAGATAACAGCATCCATCTCAGCAATTAATCGTCCGTGACCCTCGGCATCTGCAAGTGCATGAGTGCTGAAACATTGCCACTTTTTTAATATAAATAAAAAGTTCCAGCATATCTTTGTCCTTCACCATTCTCTTAAAAGCATTTCACACCATAGACAAAAACTATGTCCTTGATAACGCTGCATCATTGTGCCTATGAGTGATTAGCCGCCTAAAAAATAGATGAGATCGTCTGCTAGAGCACGTTTTGCTCACAAGAAAAAATTGAAAATCGACAAAAATTGAAGCATGCTTTAAAGCCAGTACACAAAGAAAAAAGAAGCGATTTCCAACGTCGCATGTCACTGCTAGTTAATAACAAAAATAATTAAATGCGAAAGTCGATCAAAGTCAGCGCGAAAAAACCGGTAAGATAAAACTTTACCTTACCGTTTTATCCTCAAAAATTGCAATTGTGATTTTTGTCGTCAGGAGGGAAGTAAAATTGTTAATTGCCATTTAATATTGACTTTAGAGAAGTGGTTTTAAGTTAGAAAGACTGGCAATTTTTTGCCACGAATCAATACTGCTGCACTCGGGTGCTCCAGCGCAGTGACGTACGCATGAGGACTTTTAATTCGAGCTGGCTGCAACTTCGAATATTTAATGTTTCGTGGGCGCACCCTGTCTCTTAGGTTGGCACCCCGTCTCTTAGGTTGGCACCCCGTCTCTTAGGTTGGCACCCCGTCTCTTAGGTTGGCACCCCGTCTCTTAGGTTGGCACCCCGTCTCTTAGGTTGGCACCCCGTCTCTTAGGTTGGCACCCCGTCTCTTAGGTTGGCACCCCGTCTCTTAGGTTGGCACCCCGTCTCTTAGGTTGGCACCCCATCTCTTAGGTTGGCACCCCGTCTCTTAGGTTGGCACCCCGTCTCTTAGGTTGGCACCCCGTCTCTTAGGTTGGCACCCCGTCTCTTAGGTTGGCACCCCGTCTCTTAGGTTGGCACCCTGTCTCTTAGGTTGGCACCCCGTCTCTTAGGTTGGCACCCCGTCTCTTAGGTTGGCACCCCGTCTCTTAGGTTGGCACCCCGTCTCTTAGGTTGGCACCCCGTCTCTTAGGTTGGCACCGCGTCTCTTAGGTTGGCACCCCGTCTCTTAGGTTGGCGCCCTTGTCCCTGCCTCAGGTTGGTGCCTCAGTCTATTAAGTTGGTGCCCCTGTCTCTTACATATCTAGGTTGTGGCAATCCTGTCTCTCAGGTGCTGGGTATCCCATGCCTCTTGTTGGGTGGCCCCTACCCCTATCTCCTAGCCCGGTGGATGCAACTCGTCTCTGTCCTGCCCCTCCCCCGCTGGCAAATCCTCAAAATCCTGTTGAAAACCTCACCCTGGTCTCAACGAACATCGTATTAAAACAAAGAACACGCAGATCCGGAAGCCAGCTGCAAAGTCAGCGCCTCAGCAAAAACATGCCACAGACGCGTCAGCAGGGCATCAACCGCGCAAGAGTGCGACTGCGACGGTTCCTAGAATTTCGCTGAATGCCAGTTCGATTTCGATGCAACTTCAGCAAGAAAAAGCATCATTAGAAGCCAGACAGTCTCAGAATCTGAGACAGCTTCAGAGCTCATTGAGTCAGAAAGCGCCCGCTGCTGCCTACCAAAGTGACGCTGCACTGAGGCAGGCGCCGAATGTGGCGATGGTCCAGCCGATGCGAAAAGACGCGTGGACTCAGCCGTCTCCGAATCGAGCCGGTGCTGCTCAGACTCCATTGATGAGCGACGTGTCTAAAAAGCTTACTTTCTCGAGTTTGAAAGATGCTAGACGTCCGGCAGTCACGAGCGCTGTGGATGAAGTGAACTCGATGTCAAGTATTGTGCTGGACAGTCAAATTTTCGAAGGCCCGTCTGCTTGCTATTTCAACGATGGGGTTCGAAGGGTTGGTAAGTCTGAAAGCTGCTTTGTCGTGTTGCCTCAATATGGTTTTTATTGAGTTTCTATTGTTTCTATTACGTATTTATTACCACTATCGAACACCAGACTACGTTCTCGTGTGGGAGGAAGATCTGGTTCCGTCGCCTGAGAAAAAAGACTGGTTTAGATTTGCCAACGGCTATCGAAAGAAGTTCGAAGATAACCTTATTAGCGCTGGCGTGGAACTCGAGCGGGTGAGTGCGGGTGGAGTTTATTCATCATCTTTTTTAACGGGGCTTTTCTATGGCTGTTGTCATTTCTTGCTATGTGTACCACAGTCATTCAGATTTCTCACTTTCCACCCTTCAGTACCCTCCACCTCATAGCACCCTCCACTTCACAGCACACTCCACCTCATTACCCTCCACCTCACTGCACCCTCCACCTCAGCACCTTCCACCTCACGGCACCCTATAGTTAAAAATTCTATATTAAATTATTCAATAACTTTACACTTTATGGAGAACCATTTCTGAATTAAATATTATCAAGGAAGTCAGCACAAGTTCAAAGAAAAGAATTCACTACGTGAAGCTTTTTATCTCGTGGAAGACAATGTGCTACTATGCCGAGTATCTGAGCTTCCGTGCTCCAATCATGGTAATAAAACGTCATTTTAAGTAGTAAAACAAACAAAACAATAAGTTGACTGTGTTCACGCCACCCTTACAGCAAGTAGAGAAGGACAAAGCCATGGAGCTACACAGAAAAAGCAGAAATCCATTAGACTGGATCAACTTTGCGTTTGACCAGGATGTTCCAAATGCACCGCTGCAGTACTACACCAGCCCATTTTCAGCATCCAAGTTGAAAAAGTGAGAATTGCACTTTGTTATAGTTTTGTATGCGGATACCCGATACCCCCTCAAGGTTTGTGTCTCTTCTCTTCTCTCTTCTCTCTTCTCTCATTTTCCAACCCTTCTTTCCTCTTCTCTCTCCTCTATTCCCTCTCCTAACCTCTCTCGTCTGGCCCAAATCCAAGATCTAGTTTATTTATCTGGCACTTGACTGGTAAAAGTTTTCCGAAAATTGATATTTCTAGAAAATTTAAATTTTTCCTTCCAGATACGTAGGCAGTGAGAACAAAGACACGTACTTCAAACCAACTCAACGCTTTGAAGTGGCCTACGAGGTGTTGGGCACACAGGTTTACGGCCGGAAAGATTTGTCCGAGATTGGCCTGGACAGCATGATAAAGAGGGGTATTTATTCGTGCGCGTTTCCGCCCCATGAGGTAGGCAAGGACAAGTACAGGTCGTTTAAATGAACATTCTGCTTCATTACCATTCTGAAACTAAAGTACTGCAGATTTTTGTTGGAATAGAATTTACGTAGTGTCAGTGTGCCATCTGGAGTGTGTCATTGCGGTGTGTCATTTCTGTAGCGTGTCATTTCTGAAGCGTGTCATTTCTGAAGTGTGTCATTTCTGTAGCGTGTCATTTCTGAAGCGTGTCATTTCTGAAGTGTGTCATTTCTGAAGTGTGTCATTTCTGTAGCATGTCATTTCTGAAGTGTGTCATTTCTGAAGTGTGTCATTTATGAAGTGTGTCATTTCTGAAGTGTTTCATTTCTGAAGTGTGTCATTTCTGAAGTGTGTCATTTCTGTAGCATGTCATTTCTGAAGTGTGTCATTTCTGAAGTGTGTCATTTCTGAAGTGTGTCATTTCTGAAGTGTGTCATTTCTGAAGTGTGTCATTTCTGTAGCATGTCATTTCTGAAGTGTGTCATTTCTGAAGTGTGTCATTTCTGAAGTGTGTCATTTCTGAAGTGTGTCATTTCTGAAGTGTGTCATTTCTGAAGTGTGTCATTTCTGAAGTGTGTCATTTCTGAAGTGTGTCATTTCTGAAGTGTGTCATTTCTGTAGCATGTCATTTCTGTAGCATGTCATTTCTGAAGTGTGTCATTTCTGAAGTGTGTCATTTATGAAGTGTGTCATTTCTGAAGTGTGTCATTTCTGAAGTGTGTCATTTCTGAAGTGTGTCATTTCTGTAGCATGTCATTTCTGAAGTGTGTCATTTCTGAAGTGTGTCATTTCTGAAGTGTGTCATTTATGAAGTGTCACTTATGAATTGTGCCATTTCTGAAGTGTGTCATTTATGAAGTGAGTCATTTCTGAAGTGTGTCATTTCTGTAGCGTGTCATTTCTGTAACGTGTCATTTCTGAAGTGTGTCATTTTTTAAGTGTGTCATTCTGAAGTGAGTCATTTCTGAAGTGTGTCATTTATGAAGTGTGTCATTTCTGAAGTGTGTCATTTCTGAAGTGTGTCATTTCTGAAGTGAGTCATTTCTGAAGTGTGTCATTTATGAAGTGTGTCATTTATGAAGTGTCACTTATGAAGTGTGCCATTTCTGAAGTGTGTCATTTCTGAAGTGTGTCATTTATGAAGTGTCACTTTTGAAGTGTGTCATTTCTGTAGCGTGTCATTTCTGAAGTGTGTCATTTCTGAAGTGTGTCATTTCTGAAGTGTGTCATTTATGAAGTGAGTCATTTCTGAAGTGTGTCATTTCTGTAGCGTGTCATTTCTGTAGCGTGTCATTTCTGAAGTGTGTCATTTTTTAAGTGTGTCATTTCTGAAGTGTCATTTCTGAAGTGTGTCATTTCTGAAGTGTGTCATTTCTGAAGTGTGTCATTTCTGAAGTGTGTCATTTATGAAGTGTCACTTATGAAGTGTGTCATTTATGAAGTGTCACTTATGAAGTGTGTCATTTCTGTTGTCATGAAGTGTCACTTATGAAGTGTGTCATTTCTGTAGCGTGTCATTTCTGAAGTGTGTCATTTCTGAAGTGTGTCATTTCTGTAGCGTGTCATTTCTGAAGTGTCATTTCTGAAGTGTGTCATTTATGAAGTGTTTCATTTATGAAGTGTCACTTATGAAGTGTGTCATTTCTGTAGCGTGTCATTTCTGTAGCGTGTCATTTCTGAAGTGTGTCATTTCTGAAGTGTGTCATTTCTGAAGTGTGTCATTTATGAAGTGAGTCATTTCTGAAGTGTGTCATTTCTGAAGTGTGTCATTTCCATAGTGTGTCATTTCGGTAGTGCATCATTTTCATAGTGCGTCATTTCGGTAGTGCGACAACAATACTGCAGGGTCCGTCGAAGATTCCAGCAGATAAGCCGGCCCGTCAGCTCAATTCTCGCCAAGTGCTGCACAAATACTGGGCACGATGGAGCCGATGGCACAAGTACCAGCCTCTTGAGCACATTCGCGAATACTTTGGAGAGAAAGTTGCCTTCTATTACGCTTTTATCGGTGAGCTCATCGACTTAAACAGTGTAAAATAGTTGAGTCTTTTAAAAAGAAGTATTCAAGCGTTGCAAACTGTACAGGTCATTACACTACCTGGCTGGTGCCCGCCAGCGTTATGGGTGTTGGCGTGTTTATCTACGGCTGTTTCACTCTTCGCGACAATGTAATCGTGTAAGTAAATCCTCTTGTCTGTCTGTCGTCACTCAGTCAGTCAGTCAGTCAGTCTGTCTGTCTGTCTGTCTGTCTGTCTGTCTGTCTGTCTGTCTGTCTGTCTGTCTGTCTGTCTGTCTGTCTGTCTGTCTGTCTGTCTACCTGTTTGTCTGTCTGTCTGTGTGTCTACCTGTTTGTCTGTCTGTCTGTCTGTCTGTCTGTCTGTCTACCTGTTTGTCTGTCTGTCTGTCTGTCTGTCACTGCCCTATGTCTCGCTATTCCGTAATTTTACTTTTACGCTAAAAAATTGGCTGCAACGCAAGCAAACATGCAGACAGGAGACTTGCCACAGTCACAACGAGTTCAAGATGTGTCCTCTATGCGACGATAAGGATTCGGAATCATGCAAGTACTGGTACCTCAGCGACATGTGCGGCTATATTCTCATCTCTTACCTGTTCGATAATCACGGCACCCTTGTCTATTCAATGTTTGCCTCCTTCTGGGGTGAGTCTCTTAATTAGGATAGTTATGTGAAAGAAATACCGACAGCGGAGACCACACACACACAAACACAAACACAGACAGACAGACAGACAGACAAACAGACCGACAGACAGACAGACAGACAGACAGACAGACAGACAGACAGACCGACCAACCAACCGACCGACAGACAGACAGACAGACAGACAGACAGACAGACAGACAGACAGACAGACAGACAGACAGACAGACAGACAGACAGACAGACTGACTGACAGACTGACTGACACGCCTGACTGCCCCGCAGCCTGCTGCTTCCTAGAAAGCTGGAAGCGTCAGTCGGCCATCCTGGCCTCCAGATGGGACATGGTGGACTACATCGAGATGCAAGAGCGAGCGCGGCCTGAGTACACATCCAAGTGCACTGAATTCGCTGAGGACCCAATTACGGGTCTGATCGAGCCGCACTTCTCCCATGCAAAGCGATTGCCTCGGCTGCTAGTGGGATTATTTAGCTTACTATTCCTGGTACGAACTCTTGGCTAAATTAGCAATCCATTTTTTATCTTTTATTCATCAAACGACTGCGATGCGACGGAGAGGCGACTGTTGAGTCACGAGCGTGTCACGTGAGTTCTAGAATCGTAAAAAAAGTCGCAAAAAGTCGTCCAAAAATATCGGTTTGTTGGCGCTTAACTTTCTACTAACTCAAGTAGACTAAATAGAGTTATTATTTTAGTGTGAAATGCGATTCTAATTTACGAGCGTATCAAGTGACACTAGGTGCGCTTTAGACGCAACTCGTTTCAGAGTCGCAGACAATAAAGAAACCTCAAACTGACTCTTTGACTGACAACTTTTTAGCGACTTGTAGCGTGACATCAAGTCGTTTTAGAGTGGTCTAGAGTTACTTCTTGCCTATTTCACCTGTATTATCTGCAATGACTCTGGGAACGGTAACAACTCTTTGACGCTTGTACGCCTAGGTACCGTTTTCATGGGTAATCCATTCTTAATTTTACCTAATTAATTTATATCCTTATTGTTATCGCTCCAGATGTTTCTATCTGTCTGCTGTCTGTTGCTCATGCTCCTATTCCGAGCCGTCGTCACGGCAGCAATGTTCAAAAACAAGTTGTTCCGCTCTGCCGCCTTGTCAGTAGCCAACACAACTTCGGCTAGCGCGAACTTCCTACTAGTGCTGATGCTGGAGTACCTGTGCTACTATGTGGCTTTCGGGACCACGGAGTGGGGTGGGTCTTTCACCTAATGGGCTTGATGGGGTGGGGAACACAGTTTAATAATATACTTGAAAAAGCGTATAAATTTTCTCCCTATTGGCTTCCGCAGAGATGCACCGAACTCAGACCGAGTTCGAGAACCAGGTCATCATCAAGGTGTTCCTGTTCGAATTATTCAATTACTATTTGTCCATTTCTTATACGGCGTTTTTTAAAGCCAAGTGAGTTTTTTGCATGTTTGTTTCGTTTGTCATTCCTAGGAAATCAACAGTCTGACAGGTGACTCCGTATCTAACAAGTGATCTCGTATCTAACATGTGATCCCGCATCTAAAATATAATCCCGTATCTAACAGGTGATCTCGTATCTAACAGGTGATCGCGTATCTAACAGGTGATCTCGTATCTAACAGGTGATCGCGTATCTAACAGGTGATCCCGTATCTAACAGGTGATCCCGTATCTAACAGGTGATCCCGTATCTAACAGGTGATCGCGTATCTAACAGGTGATCGCGTATCTAACAGGTGATCGCGTATCTAACAGGTGATCGCGTATCTAACAGGTGATCTCGTATCTAACAGGTGATCTCGTATCTAACATGCAATCCTGTATCTAACATATAATCCCGTATCTAACATATAATCCCGTATCTAACATATAATCCCGTATCTAACAGGTGATCCCGTATCTAGCAGGGGATTGCGTATCTAACAAGTGATAAAAGGTGATCCCATATCTAACTGGGATTTTAAACATTACTAAACTTGCGCCCTAATTTTTAGTCTGTCCGGAAAACCTGGAGACTACAACAGGCTGTTTGGGTCCAGATTCGTGGAATGCTTAAATGGCAGCTGCATGTTCGAGCTGACTCAGTACCTGGCCATTATCTTCATTTTTAACCAGCTGTTTGCCCAGGCCAGCGAACTGCTTTATCCGTGAGCTCGAGCCGCTAATTTCCGGTGGGATTCTCTGATGGGGATTCTGTGATGGGGGATTCTCTGATGGGGATTCTCTGATGGGGATTCTGTGATGGGGGATTCTCTGATGGGGATTCTGTTATGGGGATTCTCTGATGGGGATTCTCTTATGGGGGATTCTCTGATGGTGGATTCTCTGATGGGGATTCTCTGATGGGGATTCTCTGATGGGGGATTCTCTGATGGGGATTCTCTTATGGGGGATTCTCTGATGGTGATTCTCTGATGGGGATTCTCTGATGGGGGATTCTCTGATGGGGATTCTGTGATGGGGATTCTGTGATGGGGATTCTCTGATGGGGATTCTCTGATGGGGATTCTCTGATGGTGGATTCTCTGATGGGGATTCTGTGATGGGGATTCTCTGATGGGGATTCTCTGATGGGGATTCTGTTATGGGGATTCGTTGATGGCCATGAGGGTCAACCCCTTGTTGATGGCTAAGTGCGTGTCTGCGTACAGTATTGGAGCTCTTGTGTGTGCTCAGGAGCGAGCGGAATGGGCAGAATTGCCGTTAGCATTGGTGATGCGGGACGACGTCAAATATTCAATTTTTTGTGCCAACCCGCAACAAAGGAAGCTGTGCTTGCTGCTCCATCGCGGATCCGTGGGTTTCCCTGCCGAACAGAAAAATTCCAGCAAGCAATGGGAAGCGGATTTCGCGTTAATCCCCTACCAAAACGGCCTGTTCTGGGAATACCTGGAAGCGGTCATGCAGTTCGGCTTTGTCACCTTGTTTGTGCCGGCTTTCCCGCTCGCACCACTGTTCGCGCTCATCAACAATCTGGTGGAGATCCGGTTGGACGCCAGGAAGCTGGTCCTGGAAACTCGGCGTCCTCGCCCGGAGAGAGCTCAGAGCATCGGAATTTGGTTCTCTATGCTCAAGTTTATTGCGTATCTGGCTACTATTTCTAATGTGAGCTGTGGCCTAGTTGACTAGATTAGCAATCCATTCGATTCATTTAATCCGTGTTGACTAGATTAGCAATCCATTCTCTTTATTTAATCCTTGTTGACTAGATTAGCAATCCATTCTATTCATTCAATCCGTGTTGACTAGATTAGCAATCCATTCTCTTTATTTAATCCTTGTTGACTAGATTAGCAATCCATTCTCTTTATTTAATCCGTGTTGACTAGATTAGCAATCCATTCTCTTTATTTAATCCTTGTTGACTAGATTAGCAATCCATTCGATTCATTTAATCCGTGTTGACTAGATTAGCAATCCATTCTCTTTATTTAATCCTTGTTGACTAGATTAGCAATCCATTCGATTCATTTAATCCGTGTTGACTAGATTAGCAATCCATTCTCTTTATTTAATCCTTGTTGACTAGATTAGCAATCCATTCTATTCATTCAATCCGTGTTGACTAGATTAGCAATCCATTATATTCATTCAATCCGTGTTGACTAGATTAGCAATCCATTCTCTTTATTTAATCCTTGTTGACTAGATTAGCAATCCATTCTCTTTATTTAATCCTTGTTGACTAGATTAGCAATCCATTCTATTCATTCAATCCTTGTTGACTAGATTAGCAATCCATTCTATTCATTCAATCCGTGTTGACTAGATTAGCAATCCATTATATTCATTCAATCCTTGTTGACTAGATTGCAATCCATTCGATTCATTTAATCCGTGTTGACTAGATTAGAAATCTATTCTCTTTATTTAATCCTTGTTGACTAGATTAGCAATCCATTCTCTTTATTTAATCCTTGTTGACTAGATTACCAATCCATTCTATTCATTCAATCCGTGTTGACTAGATTAGCAATCCATTCTATTCATTCAATCCTTGTTGACTAGATTAGCAATCCATTATATTCATTCAATCCGTGTTGACTAGATTAGCAATCCATTCTATTCATTCAATCCTTGTTGACTAGATTAGCAATCCATTATATTCATTCAATCCGTGTTGACTAGATTAGCAATCCATTCTATTCATTCAATCCTTGTTGACTAGATTAGCAATCCATTCTCTTTATTTAATCCTTGTTGACTAGATTAGCAATCCATTCTATTCATTCAATCCGTGTTGACTAGATTAGCAATCCATTATATTCATTCAATCCGTGTTGACTAGATTAGCAATCCATTCTCTTTATTTAATCCTTGTTGACTAGATTAGCAATCCATTCTCTTTATTTAATCCTGGTTGACTAGATTAGCAATCCATTCTCTTTATTTAATCCGTGTTGACTAGATTAGCAATCCATTCTCTTTATTTAATCCTTGTTGACTAGATTAGCAATCCATTCTCTTTATTCAATCCTTGTTGACTAGATTAGCAATCCATTCTCTTTATTTAATCCTTGTTGACTAGATTAGCAATCCATTCTATTCATTCAATCCGTGTTGACTAGATTAGCAATCCATTCTATTCATTCAATCCTTGTTGACTAGATTAGCAATCCATTATATTCATTCAATCCGTGTTGACTAGATTAGCAATCCATTCTCTTTATTTAATCCGTGTTGACTATATTAGCAATCCATTCTCTTTATTTAATCCTTGTTGACTAGATTAGCAATCCATTCTATTCATTCAATCCGTGTTGACTAGATTAGCAATCCATTCGATTCATTCAATCCGTGTTGACTAGATTAGCAACCCATTCTATTCATTCAATCCTTGTTGACTAGATTAGCAATCCATTATATTCATTCAATCCGTGTTGACTAGATTAGCAATCCATTCTATTCATTCAATCCGTGTTGACTAGATTAGCAATCCATTCTATTCATTCAATCCTTGTTGACTAGATTAGCAATCCATTATATTCATTCAATCCGTGTTGACTAGATTAGCAATCCATTCTATTCATTCAATCCGTGTTGACTAGATTAGCAATCCATTCTATTCATTCAATCCTTGTTGACTAGATTAGCAATCCATTCTATTCATTCAATCCTTGTTGACTAGATTAGCAATCCATTCTATTCATTCAATCCGTGTTGACTAGATTAGCAATCCATTCTATTCATTCAATCCGTGTTGACTAGATTAGCAATCCATTCTATTCATTCAATCCTTGTTGACTAGATTAGCAATCCATTCTATTCATTCAATCCGTGTTGACTAGATTAGCAATCCATTCTATTCATTCAATCCGTGTTGACTAGATTAGCAATCCATTCTATTCATTCAATCCTTGTTGACTAGATTAGCAATCCATTATATTCATTCAATCCGTGTTGACTAGATTAGCAATCCATTATATTCATTCAATCCGTGTTGACTAGATTAGCAATCCATTATATTCATTCAATCCGTGTTGACTAGATTATCAATCCATTCTATTCATTCAATCCTTGTTGACTAGATTAGCAATCCATTATATTCATTCAATCCGTGTTGACTAGATTAGCAATCCATTCGATTCATTCAATCCGTGTTGACTAGATTAGCAATCCATTTGATTCATTTAATCCTGGTTGACTAGATCAGCAATCCATTCAATATTTTTATTCGCCTAGTCCTAGACTAGGTGTACCATCTTATTATGTCTTGTTTCGTCATTTTAGGCCACTCTAATGGCATTCACTTCCGAGTTTCTGCCCACAACTGTGTACACAATACTGTACAACAAAGGCCTCGAGGGTTACAAAAATTTCACGCTGAACTTTGCTCCGCCCAATACAACATCGGAGCCGTGCCGGTACAATGGCGGATTCTCACAGCACCAGCACAGCGAGTTCTACTGGAAATTAATGGCCGCTAGGATTATACTTACGCTGAGTTTTCAGGTTAAGAGTTGTTGCTTTTTTGACGTCTGGAATTTCTGTGTATTTAAGGCCAGACCAAACACCTGGATGCTCATATCCAAACCATTCCAGCAAGTCGTATTCGCTGTGAGCCGTTTAGTCAGCTGGGCCATACCAGACGTGCCAAGTCAAGTCGAAAATCGTAATCAGCGGCAGAAATATCTGGCCAGAAAGTCGCTGATCGATCGGGACATTCTGGGCAGACGATTTAAAAGAGTTGACTTTTTTGCTTAACTTTAAACAACACGACAAAAACCTTAAACATGTGTACTTTGTTTTTTGTCTATCTGTATATTACTAGCATGTACTGTGGCTATGCTTGCACTAAAGGGCATTAAATGCCCGAAGTTTTTTGTTATACACAATAATACAAGCAACATGCGCAGTGTCCTATCCTCACTTACTAAAAACGAGTATTAACACCCGTCTTCTTAAATACGAAGCCGAGGAAGCTCAACATATTGCCGTATCATATTAAAGTTAAAGAGGAGCAAGGGGGATGGGTGTGTTAAATGGGTTGCGGCGGCTCGCTAAGAAAATCGATAAGCAGAGGAGATAGCGGGGGTTAACGCTCTCGCGGGCTAAGATAATTAAGCCATATTAGAGTGGAAGTGTTGAATAGGAAGGAGCAAAGGGGAACGGTGTGTTAAATGGGTTGCGGCGGGCCGCTAAGAAAATCGATAAGCCAGGATAGCGGGGGGGGGGTTGAGGCTCTCGCGCGGCTAAGATAATTAAGCCATATTAGAGTGGAGGGGTTGAATAGGAGCGGGGGTTAATTGCGGGTTAATGAGCCGCGGCGGGCCGCCAAGAAAATCGATAAATACCTGGTAAGCCTCACTCACAGTCACCGGTCTCAAGTTCTCTGAGTCAAAAACCGTGGCTATCATCCACACCTCCAAATCCAAACCAAAGCCTGCAAAGCTCTCCGCAAATATCGCGCAGATCCACAGAGCTTTCGGTGTTACCGGGGGTGCGGACGCGGTCTTGATCATCCCCGGCCACCCACCACAACGGCTACTGGCCCCGGCAGGCAGTTGCACTTCGTCCTTCAGAGCCGAGGAGTGCGCCCTCCGGCTGGGTTTTCAAGCGGCCCTCGACATCCTGCCATGGCCGGGCAGCGGCGAGCTCCGCTGCGCCACGGACTCGCAGTCCCTCTCCGGAGCCTCCTTGCTGGCCCTTCACTGCGCCTCTCGCCATGCTGCAGGGACATCTGGGCTCTGCTCAGGAGAGTCCCGCCAGACCACCACATCACCATCCAGTGGGTCCCCGGACACTGCGACCTGCGTCTCAATGACCTGGCGGACAGCACAGCGCGCGACGTGGCTCGGCTCCCCCAAGCAGACGCCCCTCTGGACCTCCGCAGCACCCGCTCGGCCATCGCTATGCTGACAGTTTCGAACCTCAACCAGGCCTACGTCAACGACCAGCATTGCACGACGCATCGCTCTGCCACACAAGGGAGGCCACCGAAACGCCTACCGCTGGGCTTCGGGCGCAAAGCCCAAGTGACCCTGGCCCAGCTTCGCACCAGCCACAGCCCTCGCCTCCGCAAATACCGCCACCGCATCGGTCTGGAGACATCCGCGACCTGCCCAGCATGCGGTAAAGCCGAGAAGGACCTCGAAACCTCATGATCCAGTGTCCGGCACATGCAGACATCCGGGCGGAGGTCCTCGGACTAAACCCGTCGCTGTCCGTCGTCGCTGACGACGGCCCTCGCGCGCTTGAATATCTCCAGAAAATAGGGACGCAGACGCGCCCCCGGACTAGTTCTGGCCGGGAACCACCACCACCACCACTCCTTTCTAAGAGCGTATTCGCCCTTTGCTGGCATATGCTCCTTCCTGGACCTTACCCCTTGATCTCTTTGTCAGAGGGGAATTAAGAAATGAAGAAAACCAACTGCGGTCTGCTCGACCCGAGCGTCCTCATCCAAAACAGTTCGCTTTCAAAAAGCGGAACCTCCAGCCAAACAGCGACCTCAGCCTGCGAGACCTGGAACCCTGGAAGCAGCGAGAGATCTGCTGACCCTCTCAGACGGAATCCCGTTCACGCTCTGCATTTCGCTTAAATTCAGAACCAGCATTCCACAGCGATACGCAGCAAGGGACAACTGGCAACCCCATAAAATCCACTGCTTGAGTGACAGATCCCAAATCAATGTCCGCCTCTGGCTACGGCTACTGCACCGCGTCTGAAAAGGGAGAACCGTGGCGAAACCGGTAGTCAACTTAGCTCAGATCTCAACACTATAAGTAACGCAGTTCACACCACGCCCACGGTTCTCATCTCAACTCTGGGTGATAAAATTCGTTTCACAAGGCCCCAGCAGCTTAGGCTGGTGAGGAGAGAGTGGAGAGTTATGGTTAGAGCTGGACTAAAGCTTCCACTTGTTTCCCCGTTTTGGAGGAAAACTTTAAGGTATTATTAAGTGTATTTTAAGCCAACTTTTAAGGCAGATTGGTAAGTGACTTCTTGCGGATCACTAATGTCCATAGACAAAAATATCAGCTACTCAAAAATATCGACATGAAGGAAACACGAATTAAAAATTATTAATTTTGTCAACTGAGAAAACAAACCGAATGCATTGAGTTATGAACTCAGCGTCGCTAGTGGTATGCAAGATTTGCAGACCATTTTCATAATATATTATTTCTAAACTGTTTCAAATCTAAATGCGAAAGGGGACGAACGCTGACAGAAATGCGTCGGTAAGTTGTTTTGTAGTGCTCCCACCCGAGTGATGTTTTCTACTAATTAGAATCGATTCAAATTCGATTTAAATTGAAATCGCAAGTCGATCATGACAATACTCAATAGGCTTTCCATTCTACATTGAAATATGCAAAAGTCTCATTGACCCAAACTTTGCAGCCAGGAAAGGTCGGCTCAGCCAAGCAGCCTTCAAAGAACGCCTCGCCTAAGCAGCAAGCCCCGATCGGTCAACAGCAGCAGTTATCTCAGTTTTCTAAGACACCACAGCAACCAAGAAAATACCCTGCGACTCAGAAATCGCCGCAAGCCGTATCACCATATCAGCCAGCGAAATTGTCTTGGCAACAGAGTAAACTCTCCCCCACTCGGCAATCTGCACCACCAGCAACATTCGCAAAGCAACCCGCGACATTCCCTTCGACTCGGCAGCCGCCTTCGGCTACTGCAACTTCAACTCAGTCATCGCCACAACCACAAGTCACATCAGCGCAGCTACCGAAAAAGTTTCCTTCGACCCCACAGTCGCCACAAACTACTTCACCTCAGCAAACAAGTCAGTTCACGCCAACCAAGAAATCACCTCAAGCCGTATCGCCGCAGCAACAAGCAATCTTTTCTCCGACTCGACAGTCACCTCAAGCCGTATCGCCGCAGCAACAAGCGATCTTTTCTTCGACTCGACAGTTACCTCAAGCTAAGCTAGTTCCGCAACCAACCAATGCTGCACCCACTCAGCAACCAACTATCTCTGTACCTACTAAGCAACCAACAAATGCTGCATCCAAGCCAAAGCCTCCCAGTGAAGCAACAAATGACAGTGAACCGCCGCCTAGAGAATCAATAAAGACTTGCTTTTTCAGGGACGGAATTCGTAGAGTCGGTAAGTTCACGTGTAAAACTGTGTTTCAGCATAACATTTACCGGTACCTATGTACGCACGACTCACGAGCATATTTTTGGTTGCACTTTAAACGATTCTGAATCAAATTATGAACAAATCGCAAAGAATAAAATATTAGCCCACTTTGCTTTAGACTACGTCCTTGTCTGGGAGGAAGACTTGAGAGACACAGAAGATTATTTTTCAAAGAAAGCGGCGATGCATAGAAAGAAATTCGAGGACAATCTTATCGAAGTTGGCGTCGAGATTGAACGGGTTTGTTAGAACATTCGTTTTTATTTAAACATTTCAATGTAATAATACCAAATAAAACAACAATATCTGATCTGTAGGAGACCTGTATTAGTTCGAAGAAAAAGATCCATTTTGTAAAACTGTTTGTCTCTTGGACAACAATGTGCTACTACGCTGAATATCTTGGCTTTCGGGCGCCTCTGGAGGTGAGAATCTTCCTATTCGAACGCTTTTTATTCATCATTCTATTTACTACTATCGTTAACTTTTCATTTTGGATCTGTTTAGGAAGTGGAAAACCGCGACGACGGCTCGGAAAGATCTTCGTCATTTTTCAGTCGTTCGAGATCCAGCGAATTGTTCAGCAGTCCGTTGGAAGCAAAGAGTATGAGCAAACAGAAGCAATTCTACACTTGCGCGTTCTCGGCTGATAAAGCTACAAAGTGAGTCGCAGTCGTCGTTTTTATTAACAATAAATTAGCGCCTCGAGACTATTATTATACTGTTTGCGCATAGCAAATTTTCACCCCGTACGCTCTCCAACGACTCCAAATTTAACCTTAAGGTACATCGGCATCAGTAACAAGGATACCTACTTTAGGCCGACGCAACGCTTCGAAGTGGCTTTCGAGCTGCTGGGCACACAAATCTACGGTAAGAAAGACCAGTCCGAGGTCGGTCTGGACAGCATGATCAGGAGAGGTATCTACTCCTGCGCCTATCCACCGCATGAGGTAAGTGCAGCTATAGGCAGTAAAACATACTTTAATCATGTAAAAAATTATAAAATACTTTAACTGTCCTTACTTTGAGCTCAGTGGTTATAAAGCGTCTTATTCTAGCGAGTTGAACCCAGCACGGGTTCAATGCGCCTATGAGGGCCCAAATCCCTAGACACCGCTGTGTGTACATGTACAGGCCTGACGACGATGAGGAGGTCAGAGCCGCGGTACACCCTGTGCGAGAGCGTGTCTGCTTGTTTTTCCTTGTGTGTGCTCAGGGGTCAACGTAATTGAGCAATGACCGTTTAAAACTGTGGACAATAATTCAGGGCTCGTCAAGCACCCCGGCAGGCCTGAGACCCGAGCAGATGAACGCGCGTCAACTACTGCACAATTACTGGGCCCGCTGGAAGCTCTGGTACAAGTTTCAACCGCTCGATCACATTCGCGACTATTTTGGCGAGAAAATTGCATTTTATTTTGCCTTTATCGGTAATTTAAATTCTCTCTTAAATCGTTTCTACTCACTTTAAAGCTTTCATAAGATTAGCGGTGATGATTTTCATGGGAAATTTAATTTGAAATATTTACGAGTATATGCATTATAGGTTACTACACAATGTGGCTCGTACCTGCAACTCTGGTCGGAATGGTTACATTTCTGTATGGAATTGGCACTATCAACAAAAGCACGGTTGCGTAAGCAGAAGTTTAATAGTTTTTTTTAGTTATGAGTACGCACACGAATGTAGAGTCTGTAGAATTCTCCAATTCTGTTTGTAATCTACGTGTCCTGAGATTAGTGCCCTGATTAGATTGCAGATTGAGTGACATGGCCGGTAGATTAGTGACCTGATTAATTGAATGGTGAATTACTAGCTTTATCAATTATCTCCGACCACTCGATTTTCAGACACGAAATTTGCGGCAGTAAAAAATACTTCAAAATGTGCCCTCTATGCGAGAATATACAGGCCTGCAACTACTGGTACTTGAGTGACATTTGCACGTACATTCGAGCTTCTTACGTATTCGACAATGTTGCAACGCATTTCTACGCCATTTTCGTGTCCGTCTGGGGTGAGTTTTGGGATGGGTTGATTTGAGATGGTTTGTTTGGGGAGTGGTTGATTGGGGAGTGGTTGATTGGGGAGGGGTTGTTTGGGGAGTGGTTGATTGGGGAGTGGTTGATTAGGGAGTGGTTCATTGGGGAGTGGTTGATTGGGGAGTGGTTGATTGGGGAGGGGTTGTTTGGGGAGTGGTTGATTGGGGAGTGGTTGATTAGGGAGTGGTTCATTGGGGAGTGGTTGATTAGGGAGTGGTTGATTGGGGAGTGGTTGATTGGGGAGTGGTTGATTGGGGAGTGGTTGATTAGGGAGTGGTTCATTGGGGAGTGGTTGATTAGGGAGTGGTTGATTGGGGAGTGGTTGATTGGGGAGTGGTTGATTGGGGAGTGGTTGATTGGGGAGTGGTTGATTAGATAGTGGTTGATTGGGGAGTGGTTGATTAGGGAGTGGTTGATTGGGGAGTGGTTGATTAGATAGTGGTTGATTGGGGAGTGGTTGATTGGGGAGTGGTTGATTAGATAGTGGTTGATTGGGGAGTGGTTGATTGGGGAGTGGTTGATTGGGGAGTGGTTGATTAGGGAGTGGTTCATTGGGGAGTGGTTGATTAGGGAGTGGTTGATTGGGGAGTGGTTGATTGGGGAGTGGTTGATTGGGGAGTGGTTGATTAGATAGTGGTTGATTGGGGAGTGGTTGATTGGGGAGTGGTTGATTAGATAGTGGTTGATTGGGGAGTGGTTGATTAGGGAGTGGTTGATTGGGGAGTGGTTGATTAGATAGTGGTTGATTGGGGAGTGGTTGTTTGGGGAGTGGTTGATTAGGGAGTGGTTGATTGGGGAGTGGTTGATTAGATAGTGGTTGATTGGGGAGTGGTTGATTGGGGAGTGGTTGATTAGATAGTGGTTGATTGGGGAGTGGTTGATTAGATAGTGGTTGATTGGGGAGTGGTTGATTGGGGAGTGGTTGATTAGATAGTGGTTGTTTGGGGAGTGGTTGTTTGGGGAGTGGTTGATTGGGGAGTGGTTGATTAGATAGTGGTTGATTGGGGAGTGGTTGATTGGGGAGTGGTTGATTGGGGAGTGGTTGATTGGGGAGTGGTTGATTGGGGAGTGGTTGATTGGGGAGTGGTTGATTGGGGAGTGGTTGATTGGGGAGTGGTTGATTGGGGATTTGTTGATCGGGGATTAGTTTTCTAATTAGACATAGAGATCTTTTTTGACTGGTCCCGACTGAGTTAAGGTGAAATTATTATGTTAATTTTTCACTATGCTGCCGCTGTTTTTCAAATGGAATTTTTAGTCAAAAAAGAGAACTTTTTGATTTTTCTGTGATAATGAAGACTAAATTTTACATTAGCCAAATCTCACCCGTAAAGCGTACGGATTCCTGAAATTCTGGAAACGCAAAACGGCCAGACTGGCTTACCAATGGGATGTGTTGGATTACGTTGAGATGGAGGAGCGGCCGAGGCCCGAGTACGCGTCCAGATGCACCGAGTACGAGGAGGATCCGATAACGGGAAATATGGAGCCGCATTTTCCATCTTCTAAAAGGCGACTCCGAATACTGATTGGAGTGTTGAGTCTGATGGTAATGGTGAGTAAGCTGGCTTTATTTGGAGTTTTGATGAGTCAATACAGTGCAGAGTGGGGCCAGATCAAAGAGTCTGTATACAGAGTGGCGGTAGATCAAAGAGTCTGTATACAGAGTGGCGGTAGATCAAAGAGTCTGTATACAGAGTGGCGGTAGATCAAAGAGTCTGTATACAGAGTGGCGGTAGATCAAAGAGTCTGTATACAGAGTGGCGGTAGATCAAAGAGTCTGTATACAGAGTGGCGGTAGATCAAAGAGTCTGTATACAGAGTGGCGGTAGATCAAAGAGTCTGTATACAGAGTGGCGGTAGATCAAAGAGTCTGTATACAGAGTGGCGGTAGATCAAAGAGTCTGTATACAGAGTGGCGGTAGATCAAAGAGTCAGTGCAGAGTGCAGCGGTGCATCAAAGAGTACAGAATGGCGGACGAGGTAGATCAAAGAGTCTAGACAGAGTGGCGGTAGATCAAAGGTGTCTGAAATTTGCTATCATATCTGCAATTATCTGTCAACAACAAATATTCCAGATGATACTATCAACAGCCAGCCTAATCGCAATGCTGATGACGCGGTCATCGATTCTGCATGCGCTGTTTAATAACGAACTCGTCCGTTCTCGCGCCGTCACGCTGGCAAACGCGTCATCAGCTTGCGTCAATTTGATCATCGTTCTGGCGTTGGAGCTGATTTATGAAAAGATTGCTTTTAATATCACTGAATGGGGTAAAGGCTACTGATTTATGTTTGTTTTGGAGGGCAGGGTGGTTGACGCTCCTGATTCTAACAAAGATTGGACTTTAGAGATTGTGCGATGCAGGCCAAAGGCACAGGGTGTGTACACTAACTGACGATGCTGAAGGTCAGGGTCCGCTGTGCACCCTCTGTAGATTGAGTGTCAGCGGAGTGGGTCCGCCTGCCTGCCTGCCTCCTCGAAACTCATGCAGTGCAAATTCACTTTTACCGCTTCTGCAGAGATGCATCGAACGCAGACTCAATTCGAGAACCAAGTAATATTCAAGGTGTTCGTCTTTGAAATATTCAACCACTACTTGTCAATTTCGTACATTGCTTTCATCAAAGGAAAGTGAGTGACTGCACTTATAATTGGATCTTGTACTGGATTTTCAATCACTAATTTACTCGCGAGTGAGCATAAAATTCATAAATTGCAGCGTGGTGGGAGAGCCAGGAAAATACAATGAGCTGTTCGGAAGTCGCTTGGCCGACTGCATCAACGGCAGCTGCATGTTCGAGCTGACCCAACTGATGGCCATCATTCTGATTGGCAAGCAGGTTGCCGTGCAGATTATTGAAATGTTGATCCCGTAAGTTTTTACCATAGCCCAGTGGTCTGGAGCGGCGCTCTGGTATGCCAGCGGCCCAGACTCGATTCCAAATGCAGTCACATTAATTTGGGGCTGAATTGGAATCTCGGCTTGGCTCTGCTCGTGCGATTAACGGCATTGAGAGCCAACATCCAAGGCGCAGTGAAGTGTACAATGCCTAACGATAAATAAAGTTAGGGCCGCTGTACACTCCTGTGTGAGTGTGTGCCTGCGTACGTATCCGCGCGCTTGTGTGCCTGCTCAGGGGAGTCGGTGGAATGGGCAGTAATGCCTCTCGCCGGTTGTGCGACAATGTCGCTTAAAGTGCGCCAGGGTGCACAACAGCCCCCTACCGCTAACTACTGAAACTGAAACAATTGTTTTGTTTAGCATTGGGAAGTATCTTAAGACACAGGTTGCAGTTGTTAAGCTTGAAATCTTGAATCTTCAAAGCTCACACTGTGTGGTTCTGACCCAATTACTTTATAATATTTTCTTTCTAGAAAGCTGCTTACATTCCTCCACATCGGCTCTACCGGCCTGCAAGCAAACCAGCTGCCAAACGCCAGCCAGTCGTGGGACGCTGACTACATGCTGATTCCGTACGACACTGGTCTGTTCATGGACTACTTAGAGCTCATCATGCAGTTCGGCTTTGTCACCTTGTTTGTGCCGGCCTTCCCGTTGGCGCCACTGTTCGCGCTCATCAACAATTTGGTTGAGATCCGCCTTGACGCCAGGAAGCTGGTAATCGGCACTCGACGGCCTCTGCCAGAGCGAGCTCAGAGCATCGGGATTTGGTTCTCAATGATGAAATTTGTGGCTCACGTGGCGGTTATTTCTAATGTGAGTTTTGAAGAGTAATCAATGTCGGGCAATGCAGTCAGACTCAAGGCTCAAGGCTCAAGGCACAATATAGGGCAGGCTCAGTAGTGAGCGCGTCCGACTCTCGCGCTACGTTCCCTGGTTAGATTCCTACATTCATTTGGGGCTTCTTGCGTGCACCAGAGTTTGACCTGAGGAAAGTTGTCGTGCGATTTACAGCCATGGAGGCCAACCACCAGGGCACAGCGAGTACACATGCAAAGTGCACTTAGAAAGTCAAAGGGCCGCTGCTGTACACCCTGTGTGAGCGTGTGTATGAGTGCCAGCCTGCGTACAGTATTGGCGCGCTTGCATGTGCTCAGGAGTCAGCGGAATGGGCAGAATCACCGTCAGCGCTGGTTGCGGGACGATGTTGAAGACGTTCACCGGGGTGCCTGCAACGCCCCTGAGAAAACTTTTCATGCGTTAGAAAGAGACTGGTTATCGATGTTTTCACACTAAACTGCGAGACGGCAATTTAAACGTAAAGTTTGAGGGTTCACATTTTGCAAGTAGGTTGAGGTTTTCCAATTAACCTGGGAAAGGAAGACTATTAATACAGCTGCCTTGTCATAACGGAATTCCGCCGGAAACTTTGCTTTATTGCCGGGTTCTGGAAGCATTTTATAATATCGTCAGCTTGAATAACACTCGTGAATCCACATTGGACAACTGCAAAAGACATGCGTGCAGTTTGCTATGCCTTCATTCACTCGTCCCCGTTTCAGGGTTCTCTGATGGCATTCACATCAGAGTCGTTAGCTATCAGCGTCTTCAGACCTGTTTACGGGGGTGACTTGGGCTTCAAGAATTACACCCTGAGCTGGGCTCAAGCAAACACAACGTCTGAGCCGTGTCGGTTTAACATGATACCGAATAACACCGAGTACTACTGGAAACTGCAGGCTATCAGAATTGTTTATATGCTGTTCTTTCAGGTGAGAGATTATGCAGGCTTTATTTACGAATCCAGAGTGAGGTGGTGGTGGCTGACCAATCAATCCAGAGTGAGGTGGTGGTGGCTGACCAATCAATCCAGAGTGAGGTGGTGGTGGCTGACCAATCAATCCAGAGTGAGGTGGTGGTGGCTGACCAATCAATCCAGAGTGAGGTGGTGGTGGCTGACCAATCAATCCAGAGTGAGGTGGTGGCGGCTGACCAATCAATCCAGAGTGAGGTGGTGGCGGCTGACCAATCAATCCAGAGTGAGGTGGTGGTGGCTGACCAATCAATCCAGAGTGAGGTGGTGGTGGCTGACCAATCAATCCAGAGTGAGGTGGTGGTGGCTGACCAATCAATCCAGAGTGAGGTGGTGGCGGCTGACCAATCAATCCAGAGTGAGGTTGGTGGTGGCTGACCAATCAATCCAGAGTGAGGTGGTGGTGGCTGACCAATCAATCCAGAGTGAGGTGGTGGTGGCTGACCAAACATTCTAGAGAGATGTGTATCAAGATTAATGAGTATAACCAATGAAGCTAATATATAAACCTCACAAAAAATCTTCACATGCAGCAAGTCGTGACCCTATTGACCAGTGTGATGAACTGGTTTATACCAAACATTCCCGAAGACTTGAAACGCAAAATAAAACGACAAAAATACTTGGCTAAAAAGGCACTGATGGACCGCGAGATGATAGGCAGGCGACACAAGAGAGCGGCCTTTGTTGCCTAGCCGTGTGTACAGCAATGCTTAACCTATCTGCTAGAGTGTGCAATATTTAACTTCAATTCCAATGCTTATTTCCCGCTTATAATATTGTAATTAACAATAACTGCAATTATCGATAAAATAAATGCAACCTTTTATTACTTCGGTTAACTCGTGCTTCGTGTTTTGCTGTCGTTACCATTTTATTACTTGACTCTAACAGAAATTGACTAAACCCTAAAGTGTAATCCATGTTAATGGAAAGGCGCGCAATAACCCGATCTTGGGAGGTTGGCAGAGCAACTGAGGATCTGAGAGGCTGGCCCAGCAACTGAGGATCTGAGAGGCCGGCCCAGCAACTGAGGATCTGGGAGGCCGGCCCAGCAACTGACACTCTGGGAGGCCGGCCCAGCAACTGAGGATCTGGGAGGCTGGCCCAGCAACTGACACTCTGGGAGGCCGGCCCAGCAACTGACACTCTGGGAGGCCGGCCCAGCAACTGACACTCTGGGAGGCCGGCCCAGCAACTGACACTCTGGGAGGCCGGCCCAGCAACTGACACTCTGGGAGGCCGGCCCAGCAACTGAGGATCTGGAAAGGCCGACCCAGCAACTGAGAATCTGGGAGGCCGGCCCAGCAACTGACACTCTGGGAGGCCGGCCCAGCAACTGACACTCTGGGAGGCTGGCCCAGCAACTGAGGATCTGGGAGGCTGGCCCAGCAACTGAAGATCTGGGAGGCTGGTTGCCCAGCAACTGAGGATCTGGGAGGCTGGCCCAGCAACTGAAGATCTGGGAGGCTGGCCCAGCAACTGACACTCTGGGAGGCTGGCGGTGGTCAAGTCTGAAATTCCAGCATAATTTTTTTTCAAATTTACTTGCGTGAACACAAAAATAAATATTCTAACACATTGATTTGTTTCACAGATTTCATAGCACAAAGTTCTTATTCGAAAACTTCAAAGCTGTATCCTGATGCGTTGATTTTATTGAACTTGTCGGATTTGGGGGTATTGAGTTTGTCGTCGGGGAAAAAGTGTTTCAAAAGCCGATAGATAGGCAAACAGAAGAAAAAAATAAATTTGAAGAAGTAAAGCATGAATATGGATCAGGACCCTGTCTGATATCTTTAAGCTGCAGGCTACTGGGAAAACAAAAGCTGCGACACTTGAAAAAATTTTTGTCGGCAGAAACATATTTAAAACAAGAATAAAAATATAGAGATAGTGCACGCTTATTCTACTTACACAGAGAGAGAATATCAAGTAGCATAGATGCTTATTTGAAAAATAATACGAGAATATTTAGAATTATTTTAAAAAAATCTAATTTTCTTCTACAAATTTTTGTTTCGCAAAATTCCTTTTCTAAGAATGATTGAAGAAAAAAATGTTTTTGTTTCTGATAACGACATACAATAAAGGCGAAATCACTTCTTAATGTCAGTATTAATGATCTTGTAAAATATCATGCAATATAGAGTCAAAATCAGAAATCCATTTAACTAAAGATTAGTTGTTTGAGAAGATGTGATTCTTCTTATAATTGTGATAACAGGAAGCCGATGATGAAAATAGATATAAAAACTGAGATTAAGCGATTAAATTGATAATTTGTTGCCAACCACACTTTTAGCAACTGACGATCTGGGAGGCTGGCCCAGCAACTGAGGATCTGGGAGGCTGGCCCAGCAACTGAGGATCTGGGAGGCTGGCCCAGCAACTGATGATCTGGGAGGCTGGCCCAGCAACTGAGGATCTGGGAGGCTGGCCCAGCAACTGAGGATCTGGGAGGCTGGCGCAGCAACTGAGGATCTGGGAGGCTGGCCCAGCAACTGAGCATCTGGGAGGCTGGCCCAGCAACTGAGGATCTGGGAGGCTTGCCCGGCAACTGAGGATCTGGGAGGCTGGCCCAGCAACTGAGGATCTGGGAGGCTTGCCCGGCAACTGAGGATCTGGGAGGCTGGCCCAGCAACTGACGATCTGGGAGGCTGGCCCAGCAACTGACGATCTGGGAGGCTGGCCCAGCAACTGAGGATCTGGGAGGCTTGCCCGGCAACTGAGGATCTGGGAGGCTGGCCCAGCAACTGAGGATCTGGGAGGCTGGCCCAGCAACTGAGGATCTGGGAGGCTTGCCCGGCAACTGAGGATCTGGGAGGCTGGCCCAGCAACTGAGGATCTGGGAGGCTGGCCCAGCAACTGAGGATCTGGGAGGCTTGCCCGGCAACTGAGGATCTGGGAGGCTGGCCCAGCAACTGAGGATCTGGGAGGCTGGCCCAGCAACTGAGGATCTGGGAGGCTTGCCCGGCAACTGAGGATCTGGAAGGCTGGCCCAGCAACTGAGGATCTGGGAGGCTGGCCCAGCAACTGAGGATCTGGGAGGCTGGCCCAGCAACAGAGGATCTGGGAGGCTGGCCCAACAACTGAAGATGTGGGAGGCTGGCCCAGCAACTAAAGATCTGGGAGGCTGGCCCAGCAACTGACACTCTGGGAGGCTGGCCCAGCAACTGATGATCTGGGAGGCTGGCCCAACAACTGATGATCTGGGAGGCTGGCCCAGCAACTGAAGATGTGGGAGGCTGGTGGCCCAGCAACTAAAGATCTGGGAGGCTGGCCCAGCAACTGAAGATCTGGAGGCTGGCCCAGCAACTAACGATCTGGGAGGCTGGCCCAACAACTGAAGATGTGGGAGGCTGGCCCAGCAACTAAAGATCTGGGAGGCTGGCCCAGCAACTGACACTCTGGGAGGCTGGCCCAGCAACTGATGATCTGGGAGGCTGGCCCAACAACTGATGATCTGGGAGGCTGGCCCAGCAACTGAAGATGTGGGAGGCTGGTGGCCCAGCAACTAAAGATCTGGGAGGCTGGCCCAGCAACTGAAGATCTGGAAGCCTGGCCCAACAACTGAAGATCTGGGAGGCTGGCCCAGCAACTGAAGATCTGGAGGCTGGCCCAGCAACTAACGATCTGGGAGGCTGGTGGCCCAGCAACTGAGGATCTGGGAGGCTTACGTTTTTTGAAGGCTTCAACAGAAAATCCAATCAAAGTCTCATAAAAATGAAAGTAAATTTGATATAATTAGCATAGCATGCGTGTAATCAATAACTGAAATCTATAAAATTTCAACGTCAATCATTACTCCTCATTTTTCCAAATCAATCAGTCCTCAGTCTCGTTAGAAAAGCCGGCAATCCAGATGGTTAGTGCGGTGCACAGCACGCCGTACACCAGCAGGCAGAACCGGTCGCACACAATGCCCAACAGGCGCCATTTGTCGCTGTTGCTCAGCTGTTTGGCGCCACCGTTGCGGCTGGGCATGAGCTGCCGCCTAGAGAAAGTGAACAGCCTCCAGCCGCCATCGCAGCGGAACTGCAGTCCGCACAGGCCAGCCAGAGACAGGCAGGCCAGCAACAATTTCGGCGGCGAGAACTCGTCGCTACGCAGACTGAGACTGTAGCTGAGTACGGTGCTAACATTAGCCAGTGCTACTAACAGGACACACATGACAAAGTATTGGCCAAGTATGGGGACGCAATCGCCAGACCTGGGTATATTGTCAGCCAGCATCAGTAGGAATACAACCAGCGACAGAAGCAGTGTGGTTACGTAACCGATTTTCTCTCCGGACTCGGCTGGCAACAGGTAAACTAGCAGGGCTAGCCAGGTGAGCAGAGCGCATGGAAACACCATGTAGGCCTGGTTGGGGATTAGCGAGATTTGTACTACTGATTAGTACTATATATTGTAGGATAATAAATGTCACAAGAGTCAACTCTTGTCACTCTTGTCACCAGAGTCGCCGCCCCCCCCCCTCCCCAGAGTCACTAGTGAGTTGCTTGACTATTTAGCGATTCTTGACATAGAAACGTTTTTAACGGGCCTGAGTGCTTATTAAATTTTATTATTCCGACCCTGGATGCTTATCTATTGATTATTATTCACAACCCTGGATGCTTATCTAATTATTACTTTTCGGACCCTGGATCCTTATCAAATTATTATTATTCACAACCCTGGATGCTTATCAAATTATTTTTATTAACGACCCTGGATGCTTATCTAATTATTATTATTCACCGACCCTGGATGCTTATCTAATTATTATTATTCACCGACCCTGGATGCTTATCTAATTATTATTATTCACAACCCTATATGCTTATATAATTATTACTTTTCGGACCCTGGATGTTTGTCAGATTATTACTTTTCAGACCCTGGATGCCTATCTGATTATTACTTTTCGGACCCTGGATGCTTATCTGATTATTATTTTTCGGACCCTAGATGCTTATATAATTTTTTTCGGACCCTGGATGCTTATCAAATTATTATTAGTTACCGACTCTGAATTGTTGATCGATTTACTATTATTTACGACCCTGGTAATTATTATTATTCACCGAATCTGGATGCTGATCTAATTATTATTTTTCGGACCCTGGATGCTTATCTAGTTATTCACAACCTGGCAGCAGCCCCCTGACCCACCTGATGATAGAGCGGCTTCCTGCGCAGCCGCAGCTGGAAGGTGACCTCGGTAAACCAGGCCGGCTCGGCGCTCTCATTCAACCCAACCTTGCGCTGGACAATTTTATTAAACGCCGGGAAGCCTTCAACCAGCCAGGCTCCGTTGCTAGCCGCCTTGAAAGCGTGATCGGCCCCGGTTCCTGAGTCCACTTTCTTCCTCAGGACAAAAGTTCGATTATCTTTGCTCCACGAGGCGAACGTGATGTTGCAGCGCTGCTTATCGAACGGATAAAGGCGGAGGTCTACCCTGCAGAAAGTGTTAATGAGCATCTGGGAGCCGAGCTCCATCATGCCGTCATATCTAACCCTAGCAGTCGACTGGCCAAGGACGCCAAGAGCTTCGGCGAAATTGCCGTGCAAAGATTCGAAGAACACCAAATCCGGATGCCAGATCTCAGTGGCTTTCACAGCGAAACTCGTCACGTTGTGATAGGCAGCCGGGTCCCAGGTGAGGCGACAGTCTCGCCAGGTTGACTCAACCCATACATCTACCTAGATTGGGGATTGGACTAATTAAAAATATTTGTGCCATTAAGAGATGGCAAAGTTAGACGGGTAACAGCGCGTTGGAGCGATAAGATGGTGTGGTGAGGGAAGGGGTTGAAGCACATCTGGGTTGAAGACTGGGCTGCGTACATTGGAGCGATAAGATGGGGGTGGTGGGGGGAAGGGGTTGAAGGCTGGGCTGCGTACACTGGAGCGATAAGACGGGGTGGTGGGGGAAGGGGTTGAAGGCTGGGCTGCGTACACTGGAGCGATAAGATGGGGGTGGTGGGGGAAGGGGTTGAAGACTGGGCTGCGTACATTGGAGCGATAAGATGGGGTGGTGGGGGGAAGGGGTAGAAGGCTGGGCTGCGCAAATTGGAGCGATAAGATGGGGTGGTGGGGGATGGGGGGAAATGGGGGGAAGGGGTTGAAGGCTGGGCAGTGGGCAGCGCTTATTTGAGCAATAAGATGGGGTGGTGGGAGGAAGGAGTTGAAGACTGGGCTGCGCACATTGGATCGATAAGATGGGAAATGAAAAGGTTTAAAGATTCGGATACATGTTGGGGTTCAGATGGACAGATGAGATATAGACAAAAATATTTTATCAATATTGGTATTTAAAAATTGAAATGCACTTACAGTGAGCATCTGAGTTGGCTCTTCCAGGTCATAGAGCTGGTACAGAATCATATCCTGGCCAACGTGAAGTTTTTCACCATGATTGCATATTGGCATTGCAGTCTTAAGATAGGTATTTGGGTTAAGAACATTAGCTAAGAGATCTCCATAGACTGTCTGAGGAACTGCAGACAATACTGGAGAAGCAGTCGAAATAAACAAAAGACACACAAGCTGGCAGATCATTTTTCAACATCTATATAAAGATTTTGCTTTTCATGAATGAGAATACAATAATCTAAATATTTGTCATACAGAAATTAAATAATCAGTGCCAATAAAATGGATTATACTTTTTGTGTCAATTCAAAATTATATACATACTCAACCTAAAAAATGCAAATTTAAATTTAGTTCTAGACTCAAATAAACTCACTTTTTAGTTATAAAAAAATTCAAAAAACAATCAAAATATTATCATAATTGTTAGCTTTGAAGTATAAAATATTTCAAGAGTATAATTCTTTTATAATTGGTTAGACTACTTAGAACTAAAATAATTATATTTAAGTTGACTTGGTTTGCATGGGTACAAACACCTGTAGAAACAGGTTTAAGATTCGATTTAGGTGCAGTTTTTCTACTCTCTTGCCCTCCCACTTGCTTATACTCTGTGGTAGGATGATATTGATCTAAGGTGGTAGGCAATACCTAGCCATAGTATCCCATTGATATCAATTTTGCCATGGATTGTTAATTTTTTGCTGTCATACTAACTCAAGTTTACTTGGGCAGTATAGCTCTGATAGATGTGCCTCATATATTGTAAAGGCACTACATGAAAAACTATAGAGTCTTGGACTTTCAATGCAATATAATAGGCCTAGGCTAATAAATATGCAGTGTCTGCTAGTATACTTTGAAAACATTGCTTTTGGCATTGAACTCAACATTGATAAGGAAAATTAACAAGAGGCCCATGTGACAACAAAAATAGATCTTAAAAATGTAGCAACTAGCTAAAATATATAGATATTTTACCTATAAAAGTAAGAAATCTAAAGTTTTTACCCTAAGTTAGAAGATAGGTACAAAATCATATGTGCAACCTCCAAAATTCAGTTAGCCATGTGATTTAGTTTTAACAAAAATGTGACATTTTAAAGCAAAATTAATGCAACTTTGGGTAAATGGCAGGAGTAACTGACTGTCTTATTAAAGCAAAATGCCTCATCATCTACTTATTACTACTTGGGTATCTATTTGGGTGGGTATTTTTGCAACTTATCTTGGTTGGCCACCAAATCAGTTGGCCAGATCAGCTAACTTGGCTGACTGTTGCATATGAATGCACAAAATTATGAAATGCCTAGGCGCAGTGAAGGGTGAAATAGAATAGCACAATGGAACTCCTAGTTAGCTATTAGAATGGCAAACAGAAGCAGCTTTAAGATAATTAATCAACTGTCAAGCAGGGTTTTTTTTTGTGCGCAGAGTGTGCGTATGCACCCTAAATTTTAAAATCGCACCCTGAAATTAAAAAAGTAGGTGCGGTTTAGGTGCGGTCTTATAACCATTTTTCTTTAAAGGCTTAACCATGCTTAAGCTATTTTTTATGCACTGCCTTTAAATATGAAACAAAATAACTCTTTAAATCCTATTAAGTCATATAGGCAATATAGCCTATAGCTATAGCCTTATGTAAGATATTAAAATATACATTCCCAGTTGTCTGAACTGTGAGCAATGTGAGGGTTTCACGAGAGATATTCAGACAAAGGCTCCCTAAAACACGCCCCACACCGGGCCCCGAACTGCTACACATTATAACATTTTTTGTCAATGCAGTATTTGATTGCAAGGAAAAGTTAAAATAGTAATGGAATAAATATCTTTATTTATTTTTTTAAATATTATTATTTTTTATATTCTCGTTTTCATTATTAAATTATAATATTATTATTTTATTAATATTATTATTAATATCACTTATTGTTCACCAAATTTTATATTTCAAAGTAAAAAAACTAAATTTAATAAAAACTTGAAGCTTAACAGAAAATGCATTTTGAAGTGTCTTTAGTTATAGTCCAATTTGTTTTAATGTGTAGCGCTGCAGGGCGGTGCGGGGCGTGTTTTAGGGAGACCCATTCAGACAGACATTCAAAATGATTGTCTGTAACTTCAAACAAAATTGACCCGCTTCAACCATCTTTTTGGCAAATACTTACGCAAGTGTTGGGCGTCGAATAAGCTTTAATTTATTAACTGAAGTAAAAATCCTTCTGACATACATTGATTTAAAAATTGCTTAGCAACACTAGCTCTGATTAGAAATCGCTTTACTGTTGACTAAAATTGTTTTGATCGTAGCAGCCTAAAAGCAGATACTGGATTTAAAAATGCTTCGATTTACTCTATACGCATGTCTCAGCTTTAAAATGACACCTCAGGCGTCGCAAAAGACAGCCTTGATGCTGAGATATTCGACACTAAACATGCATTGCTTTGCGCAATCTCACATTCAGAAATTTCACTGATTTTTTGTCGATATTTGTGCAGTTGCCGTGTCCTTGTTTTTCATCAGAATCTTGTCAAATTCTAGTCATGTCTATACGCATGTCTCAGCTTTAAAATGACACCTCAGGCATTGCAAAAGACAGCTTTGATGCTGAGATATTTGACACTAAACATTGCTTTGCTCAAACTCACATTCGGAAACTTCACTGATTTTTATTCAATATTTGTTCAGATGCTTGTCTACTTCTCCATTTATTAACCATCGCATGGAGCCTTGCTAACGTACAAGTGTATGTAGTTACAGTAAATGGGGTTTTTGTGACTCACTTAAACTTGTTTACGCATTCTGCAGCTATTCGCCGCCTTTCATTGGAGTGATTCATGGAGTCCAGTTGATAAATTTCCACAAATTGGACTGCTTCTACGTCAGATCTCAACATTTGGAACCGTCCTTGAACTATTTCAGAGTTAAGTGAGCTAATGGCATCAAATGGAAGGCTAGTGCTCGTACTTGTAAGCGAAGCAGGTTCACAATTGAAATGGTTATATTCATGGCCATGGGATCTAAACTGATCTGTTTTACTTTCACGATCGCTTTGGTCTCAGAAGGAGCAGCAGTTGATGGACTGAGGTGAGAAGAAGATGTGTCACGACTTGAGCTGTTTTTAGAAAATATCTTTATCCAATTAAATATTTTCATGCGGCTCCTTAGGTTGTTCCGAATTCCGAGTCTAGAAGTCAAGACAGAAAAAAAGTTAAGAACTGCTACTGTAGTCCGTAGGGATTGGAAAGCTTAGCAGTACATTAGAAATCGCCAGTTCAATCTAAAAAGTTTGAAGTACATATAGCTATTGGGTTGCAACAACAGTAGAAAAAATTTTTCCTTTTTATTTTATTCCCACCGCTTACCTCATTCCGATTTGGATAGCAGAATTGCCACGCAAAAAAAGTAAAAACATAACAATAAACTATTTGCTTCATATTAATTGCCACTGACTGTTAATAAACGCGACGTCAATTTCTCTCAATAACAGTTGGAACATGTTTCTCGTACACTCGTATATTTATTTGAACCGCAAAGCGGTGAAAAAGTCATGATTGGTTGCCATATGTACAAATGTACACTCACAGACTCACTGACTCAGGTACAATCTATGCAATATAAAGGCAGGAATCATTAAAAATCAAATACTTAAGACAGTTTAAGAGAAGTCCAGGTTTAAACTGGACATGACTAGAATTTGACAAGTTTCTGATGAAAAACAAGGACACGGCAACTGCACAAATATCGACAAAAAATCAGTGAAATTTCTGAATGTGAGATTGCGCAAAGCAATGCATGTTTAGTGTCGAATATCTCAGCATCAAAGCTGTCTTTTGCGACGCCTGAGGTGTCATTTTAAATCTGAGACATGCGTATAGAGTAAATCGAAGCATTTTTAAATCCAGTATCTGCTTTTAGGCTGCTACAATCAAAACAATTTTAGTCAACAGTAAAGCAATTTCTAATCAGAGCTAGTGTTGCTAAGCAATTTTTAAATCAATGTATGTCAGAAGGATTTTTACTTCAGTTAATAAATTAAAGCTTATTCGACGCCCAACACTTGCGTAAGTATTTGCCAAAAAGATGGTTGAAGCGGGTCAATTTTGTTTAAAGTTACAGACGATCGTTTCGAATGTCTGTCTGAATATCTCTCGTGAAACCCTCACATTCTAAACAAGACTCAAGAGAAATTGCACTCTGAGCCTTAAAATCGCACCTTGAAATTTGGCACAAGGTGCGATTTCGCACCTTATCTCTGGCGAAAAAAAAAACCCAGCTGTCAAGTCAAATTTAAATGGCCAAATCTAATAAAGCCTCTTTCCATTTCAGTGAGTAGCAAAATCCCGCCACAGGCAATGGCGCTCAAACCAGCTAGGAAAAGCAAACCAAGGAGAGGCCCAATTTAAACTGCAATTATATCAAAGAGCAACTGGCCCATGGCATGTACCAATGATGTCAAGAAGAGCAATCAGCCTGTGGCACGCATCAGAACCTGGCAAACTTCAGAAGAGAATTGCACAGCCCACCCACAGACTTCTATCCAACCCAAAGCTATCTAAGAAGGCGAGATCAACCCCAAATAGCTTGACAACAAAGAGAGAGAGAGAAAGAGGACTGTATAATCATCCATGGACAGAGTTAAGAGACAGAAAACATTAGCTCTTTTTCTATTTAATCTTTCTATCCTAAATTTTATCTAATTCAACACATAGATTTGCAAAACCTCAAATAATCTCTAACCCACACACTTAGCCACCTACTAGAACCAACTAAATTTATATAGAACTTGTTTTTTATTTTTGTTGCTTAAAACCCCCGCCATTGCTAACTGTGCAAAGACACCCCACTGGTGGTGAGGGGGGGGGGTTAAAATGCCAATCTGTATAAAATAGACACCCATCTCAAACCAGAGTGGTGCTTTTTCTTTCTTGCACAGTTTTCAGATCTCAACTTGCTCATTTTGTATTGGTCTCTGGATTATCCAGTTGGCTAAAATCTAAGTCTTAAAACCAATTATTTGCCTTAAAAGTTACACAAAGCAAATAAGGCCTATTCATGATTCAAATTCAGCCTAGATACTAGAGGATCCTATCAGTTTATATGGTTTTCTTTGGTGGCCTAATAAAAGAAATAAAGAGCTATAAGAACCGCTTTGCTGGTTATGTGGTGTAGGCTGGCTAGCCTAGAGTAAAGGAAATTCTCATATCGCAACTATCGTTCTGGCCACCTTTTTGTGCAACATTATAAGAGGCTAGCTGTGAGGAGGCATCAACGTTCTTGTAGTGTGATAGCTGATGATTTCTTTATAGTAAATCGTCGTCATGCAATTGCTGAGTTAGTACGATGTGTCACTTTTCGATTTAGTTGCACCATCCAGGGAAGAACCTATATTTACGAGGATCCAGTCCAATCGCCTACTAGGATTCGCCTGTTCGCCTGTAGTCAGAAAAATTCGTACGAGCGCGTAACTCAGGTCGATCAGATCAAATATATTTAACTGTATGATTTTTAGAGGCCGGTTTCCTAGAAAAAATACACCACATATATTTATATATACATGTACGTGTACACGTACATAGGAGAAATAAATTTTTATCTGAAGTCTCAGACATCAATTGTTGCATTTGATCTGGGCCAGTGAAGATTACAATGATCTTTTGATTTACATGGAACATGTGTTCTTCAGCTGTGAAAGTTTCATGGCCACATGTTGAATTCGTGAGGGGAGACTTTTTTAGGTGTACTTAACAATCGGCCGGATTCTCTCTAGCTACTGTACTCAAGAAAACTCAACACTTCCTGAACATAAATCTGGGCATCCAGTTTAAGATTAGAAAGAATATATTTAGCTTCCTATAGCTATGGGGTTCGAGTGCTGCTTTCGTCTTTATATGTATGTATTCGTTTCTTATTGTTCGTTAAAGCTGCGGTGTCGCGGTCAGTTTGATCAAGACGTCTCCTCTTCTGAGGGCCCTGTGTGAAATTAAAATGCTTTCTGAAATATTTGGCTTCTGTGAAACCACACTTGTATTATAGTATATTTTGCAGGGAAATAACGTGTAAGTAATTCATTGAGTGCAAAGCTACAAGCTCAAAAGTGCATGATAATGTCAAAAGGTCAGCTTTTGGTTTTTGACAAGGTTGAAGGGGCAGAGTTTAGGTTGCTACTAGCGAAAATACATATGTAACACTATTGCTGCGATTAGTGCCTTTTGCGAAATGGTTGCCATGTATGGTGAAATGAATTATTCATGTGGTTCGCGTTTGACAAAGTTCGCGCGTTTGGGTGACACACTCCATGGTACTGATTGATTAATTCCTTGAAAAATAGCATTTTTGGGTCAGCGAATTCCTATGATTTGATTGGCTGCGAACTGCGAGACAGGTGAGCGTACTTTTGATAGGATGTTTCATAGCATTAACAATTTATGTTTGTATGATTCTACATATATGTGCATGCAGTAGTGTTTTCGCATGTGGATTGAACAATGAATTTAGGAGGGCATAAAGTTAAACGCGTGGCATTTCCCGCGCTTTGATTAAACTAAGAACTAATTAGAAGCACGACGTGCATAATTCTAACAAAAGAAGAATAGATAACACCAGAAAAAACAACTATAAATCATCTAAAATTTACATGAAACATTATATGTAGCTTTTAAATATTTACTGTAGATTTAACATCGAACACATACAATACATGCATTCTATAGTATATGAATAATTTGTCATAAAGTTTTCTACGAGCGTAAATTAAACGTATATGTACTTGTAGCATGCAGCTCATTAATTTCAGCAACTGCTTTTGACTGACTGGTTTTGACTGACAGCTGCGCCAAAATGACTAATTATTTATCTCAGTATATAATTTTGGTAGGGGGGGGGGGTATACATGTATAGGGCAGGTCAAGCCTATTGATCAATTCAGTGTTCACTGAAAGAGCTAAATATATTCTACATATATTGGTCTTTGTTGACGAATCTATACACAGTATATGAATGCACGCACAGAATCGTGTAGGCTATATATAACATGAATATAGACAGTCATAGTCTGAGTAATTATTACATTTTCAATAGATATTAATAGTCAGGTTTTATAATTGGATTAAATCTATTTTTAGATTGAGGAGTCATACATGCAGTTTAGGGGGGGGGGGCGGACCCCCGCAATCGGCTCCAGAAAAAGTGCGCTCCTCCAAATGAAGAGGCAGCCAAGCTTGACGAATGACAGAAGCTCAACTTTTGCCACCTCTATTTGTACGTGGCATCTACGGCCTGGGAGCCTAGAGCCGGGCGCCAACCAAGAGACAGGGGCGCCAACCAAGAGACAGGGGCGCCCACTAAGAGACAGGGGCACCAACCAAGAGACAGGGGCGCCCATCAAGAGACAGGGGCGCCCACCAAAAGACAGGGGCACCAACCCAAAAACAGGGGCGCCAACCAAGAGACAGGGGCGCCAACCAAGAGACAGGGGCGCCCACCAAAAGACAGGGGCACCAACCCAAAAACAGGGGCGCCAACCAAGAGACAGGGGCGCCAACCAAGAGACAGGGGCGCCAACCAAGAGACAGGGGCGCCAACCCAGAGACAGGGGCGCCAACCAAGAGACAGGGGCGCCAACCCAGAGACAGGGGCACCAACCCAGAGACAGGGGCGCCAACCAAGAGATAGGGGCGCCAACCAAGAGACAGGGGCGCCAACCCAGAGACAGGGGCACCAACCAAGAGACAGGGGCGCCAACCCAGAGACAGGGGCACCAACCCAGAGACAGGGGCGCCAACCAAGAAACAGGGGCACCAACCTAGAGACAGGGGCGCCAACCAAGAGACAGGGGCGCCAACCCAGAGACAGGGGCACCAACCCAGAGACAGGGGCGCCAACCAAGAGACAGGGGCGCCAACCAAGAGACAGGGGCACCAACCCAGAGACAGGGGCACCAACCAAGAGACAGGGGCGCCAACCAAGAGACAGGGGCGCCAACCAAGAGACAGGGGCACCAACCCAGAGACAGGGGCGCCAACCAAGAGACAGGGGCGCCAACCAAGAGACAGGGGCGCCAACCAGAGACAGGGGCGCCAACCAAGAGACAGGGGCGCCAACCAAGAGACAGGGGCGCCAACCCAGAGACAGGGGCGCCAACCAAGAAACAGGGGCACCAACCTAGAGACAGGGGCGCCAACCAAGAGACAGGGGCGCCAACCAAGAGACAGGGGCGCCAACCAAGAAACAGGGGCACCAACCTAGAGACAGGGGCGCCAACCAAGAGACAGGGGCGCCAACCAAGACACTAAAAATTGATATTCCTTATCTGCAGCGCCCTCCAATTAAAATTAGTGCGTGCGTACGCCACTGCACCTCTCCCTAAGAGACAGACAGACAGAGAGGCAGACAGACAGGCAGACAGACAGGCACACAAACACACAGACTCCAGAAGCGGGCTGGGATGAAGCAGAGATAAGAGCACCAGGAGAAGTCAGTTTCCAGATCGAATACCTCCCTTCCACTCACCCACTCTCGGCACCGAGAAGCTGAGGTCAAAGTGCAACAGTCGGTCCAAGTTCTGAGAGGCTCGAGCAGCCTCAAGAAATATATTTTACTTTTATTTTGCCGACTCGGCCGATGGTTGATGAGGCCAATTTTCCCGGGAGAGAGGGAGCCAAACTCCAGCTTCCCGAATCGAATCCCACAGAGATATATATTTTCCCTTACAGAGTTGTTTTGTGTCTGAGTTGCATGGCAACTCTGCTGGCGCCAAAATCCTCAGGGATTCGAACTCCCGTCAAGCCAGCTGCATGTGACCGCTCGACTGCCCTGGGATTTTTTCCTGTTGGAAGAGAAATCATTACCGCAGAAACTCGATGATTCCATCTTATCGAGCTTCTTGCAAGCAGATATTTTGGAATGCCTGATAAAAAAGTGCATTTGGAAAATGTGAATTCCTATCGTATGCGCATGCCGTACGACTCGGAATTACGTATACACTATGGAGTATTGCAGACAATAATTTTAGCCACCCTGACATCTCTGACACCCCAGCTACTGACATCTCTGACACCCCAGCTACTGACATCTCTGACACCCCAGCTACTGACATCTCTGACACCCCAGCTACTGACATCTCTGACACCCCAGCTACTGACATCTCTGACACCCCAGCTACTGACATCTCTGACACCCCAGCTACTGACATCTCTGACACCCCAGCTACTGAATTTTCTGACACCCCAGCTACTGGCATCTCTGACACCCCAGCTACTGACATCTCTAACACAGCTACTGACATCTCTGACACCCCAGCTACTGGCATCTATGACACCTTAGCTACTGACATCTCTGACACCCCAGCTACTGACATCTCTGACACCCCAGCTACTGGCATCTCTGACACAGCAGCTACTGACATCTCTGACACCCCAGCTACTGACATCTCTGACACCCCAGCTACTGACATCTCTCTGACACCCCAGCTACTGACATCTCTGACACCCCAGCTACTGACATCTCTGACACCCCAGCTACTGACATCTCTGACACCCCAGCTACTGGCATCTCTGACACAGCAGCTACAGGCATCTCTGACACCCCAGCTACTGACATCTCTGACACCCCAGCTACTGACATCTCTGACACCTCAGCTACTGGCATCTCTGACACCCCAGCTTACTGACATCTCTGACACCCCAGCTACTGACATCTCTCTGACACCCCAGCTACTGACATCTCTCTGACACCCCAGCTACTGACATCTCTGACACACCAGCTACTGACATCTCTGACACCCCAGCTACTGACATCTCTGACACCCCAGCTACTGACATCTCTGACACAGCAGCTACTGGCATCTCTGACAAACCAGCTACTGACATCTCTGACACCCCAGCTACTGACATCTCTGGCATCCCAGCTACTGACATCTCTGACACCCCAGCTACTGACATCTCTGACACCCCAGCTACTGACATCTCTGACACCCCAGCTACTGACATCTCTGACACCCCAGCTACTGACTTTTCTGACACAGCAGCTACTGGCATCTCTGACACCCCAGCTACTGACATCTCTGACACCCCAGCTACTGACATCTCTGACACAGCAGCTACTGACATCTCTGACACCCCAGCTACTGGCATCTCTGACACCCCAGCTACTGACATCTCTGACACAGCAGCTACTGACATCTCTGACACCTCAGCTACTGACATCTCTGACACCCCAGCTACTGACATCTCTGACACCCAGCTACTGGCATCTCTGACACCCCAGCTACTGACATCTCTGACACCCCAGCTACTGGCATCTATGACACCCCAGCTACTGGCATCTCTGACACCCCAGCTACTGACATCTCTGACACAGCAGCTACTGACATCTCTGACACCCCAGCTACTGACATCTCTGACACAGCAGCTACTGACATCTCTGACACCTCAGCTACTGGCATCTATGACACCCCAGCTACTGACATCTCTGACACCCGAGCTACTGACATCTCTGACACCCCAGCTACTGGCATCTATGACACCCTAGCTACTGACATCTCTGACACCCCAGCTACTGACATCTCTGACACCCCAGCTACTGGCATCTCTGACACAGCAGCTACTGACATCTCTGACACCCCAGCTACTGACATCTCTGACACCCCAGCTACTGACATCTCTCTGACACCCCAGCTACTGACTTTTTTGACACAGCAGCTACTGACATCTCTGACACCCCAGCTACTGGCATCTCTGACACCCCAGCTGCTGACATCTCTGCTACCTCAGCTACTGACATCTCTGACACCCCAGCTACTGGCATCTCTGACACCCCAGCTACTGGCATCTCTGACACCCCAGCTACTGACATCTCTGACACCCCAGATACTGACTTTTCTGACACAGCAGCTACTGACATCTCTGACACCCCAGCTACTGACATCTCTGACACACCAGCTACTGGCATCTCTGACACCCCAGCTACTGACATCTCTGACACCCCAGCTACTGACATCTCTGACACAGCAGCTACTGGCATCTCTGACAAACCAGCTACTGACATCTCTGACACCCCAGCTACTGACATCTCTGGCATCCCAGCTACTGACATCTCTGACACCCCAGCTACTGACATCTCTGACACCCAGCTACTGGCATCTCTGACACCCCAGCTACTGAGTGTCAGACATCTCTGACACCCCAGCTACTGACATCTCTGGCATCCCAGCTACTGACATCTCTGACACCCCAGCTACTGACATCTCTGACACCCCAGATACTGACATCTCTGACACCCCAGCTTACTGACATCTCTGACACCTCAGCTACTGGCATCTCTGACACCCCAGCTTACTGACATCTCTGACACCCCAGCTACTGACATCTCTCTGACACCCCAGCTACTGACTTTTTTTGACACAGCAGCTACTGGCATCTCTGACACCCCAGCTACTGGCATCTCTGACACCCCAGCTACTGACATCTCTGACACCCCAGCTACTGACATCTCTGACACCCCAGCTACTGACATCTCTGACACCCGAGCTACTGACATCTCTGACACCCCAGCTACTGACATCTCTGACACCCCAGCTACTGGCATCTATGACACCCCAGCTACTTTCATCTCTGACACCCCAGCTACTGACATCTCCGAAAACCCCAGCTACTGACATCTCTGACACCCCAGCTACTGACATCTCTGACACCCCAGCTACTGACATCTCTCTGACACCCCAGCTACTGACATCTCTGACACCCCAGCTACTGACATCTCTGACACCCCAGCTACTGACATCTCTGACACCCCAGCTACTGACTTTTTTGACACAGCAGCTACTGACATCTCTGACACCCCAGCTACTGGCATCTCTGACACCCCAGCTGCTGACATCTCTGCTACCTCAGCTACTGACATCTCTGACACCCCAGCTACTGGCATCTCTGACACCCCAGCTACTGGCATCTCTGACACCCCAGCTACTGACATCTCTGACACCCCAGATACTGACTTTTCTGACACAGCAGCTACTGACATCTCTGACACCCCAGCTACTGACATCTCTCTGACGCCCCAGCTACTGACATCTCTGACACCCCAGCTACTGACATCTCTGACAAACCAGCTACTGACATCTCTGACACCCCAGCTACTGACATCTCTGGCATCCCAGCTACTGACATCTCTGACACCCCAGCTACTGACATCTCTGACACCCAGCTACTGGCATCTCTGACACCCCAGCTACTGAGTGTCAGACATCTCTGACACCCCAGCTACTGACATCTCTGGCATCCCAGCTACTGACATCTCTGACACCCCAGCTACTGACATCTCTGACACCCCAGATACTGACATCTCTGACACCCCAGCTTACTGACATCTCTGACACCTCAGCTACTGGCATCTCTGACACCCCAGCTTACTGACATCTCTGACACCCCAGCTACTGACATCTCTCTGACACCCCAGCTACTGACTTTTTTTGACACAGCAGCTACTGGCATCTCTGACACCCCAGCTACTGGCATCTCTGACACCCCAGCTACTGACATCTCTGACACCCCAGCTACTGACATCTCTGACACCCCAGCTACTGACATCTCTGACACCCGAGCTACTGACATCTCTGACACCCCAGCTACTGACATCTCTGACACCCCAGCTACTGGCATCTATGACACCCCAGCTACTTTCATCTCTGACACCCCAGCTACTGACATCTCCGAAAACCCCAGCTACTGACATCTCTGACACCCCAGCTACTGACATCTCTGACACCCCAGCTACTGACATCTCTCTGACACCCCAGCTACTGACATCTCTGACACCCCAGCTACTGACATCTCTGACACCCCAGCTACTGACATCTCTGACACCCCAGCTACTGGCATCTATGACACCCCAGCTACTGACATCTCTGACACCCCAGCTACTGACATCTCTGACACCCCAGCTACTGACATCTCTGACACCCCAGCTACTGACATCTCTGACACCCCAGCTACTGACTTTTCTGACACAGCAGCTACTGGCATCTCTGACACCCCAGCTACTGACATCTCTGACACCCCAGCTACTGACTTTTCTGACACAGCAGCTACTGACATCTCTGACACCCCAGCTACTGACATCTCTGACACCCCAGCTACTGACTTTTCTGACACAGCAGCTACTGGCATCTCTGACACCCCAGCTACTGACATCTCTCTGACACCCCAGCTACTGACTTTTCTGACACAGCAGCTACTGACATCTCTGACACCCCAGCTACTGGCATCTATGACGCCCCAGCTACTGACATCTCGAAACCCAAAGTTCTCTCTTTGCTGGTTCCCCGTTTCCATAAATCTCTTCCATGGCAGTCGGCCGTCTGTGAAGACAACAGAACTGCAGGGACTGAAACACGCACGTAGCGAGGAAAGACTTGGATGGTCAGGCAACAGAAATGCTAGACATTCAACCCGGCAACAGCTGCTTTTGTCTAAGTCCCGACCAGTCTGGGTAGTAACGCCGCTAGCACAGCTGACAGGCAAACCGTGGAGTTCGGATCCCCAGTATATTCTTGCCAGAATATTCTCCAGCAATCACGGATCTTTGAAAACGGTTCAGCACTGCACGAAACGAACGCGGCAGTACGTTTTATGGTTACAAAAACTTGCGGAGCTTGAAACGTTGACTGCGGACAAGAGGCTTTGTAAAAAAAATACATGACTTAGGATTGACTTGTTAAGCTTGATGCAGATACGAATGCGTGCAGCAGACTGCTTTGAATTGCAAACTTCAAGGAATTCGATGCAATAAAACCTTTAGCCTGGGTGCAGATAACTGAACTAATAATAGACTTCTGAATGTAGCTTACAGGACCGGAAACAGTAGCCAACTGGATCGGAAACAGTAGCTAACATGACCGGAAACAGTAGCTAACTGGACCGGAAACAGTAGCTAACTGGACCGGAAACAGTAGCTAACTGGACCGGAAACAGTAGCTAACTAGACCGGAAACAGTAGCTAACTAGACCGGAAACAGTAGCTAACTGGACCGGAAACAGTAGCTAACTGGACCGGAAACAGTAGCTAACTAGACCGGAAACATTAGCTAACTGGACCGGAAACAGTAGCTAACTAGACCGGAAACAGTAGCTAACTGGACCGGAAACAGTAGCTAACTGGACCGGAAACAGTAGCTAACTGGACCGGAAACAGTAGCTAACTGGACCGGAAACAGTAGCTAACAGGACCGGAAACAGTAGCTAACTGGATCGGAAACAGTAGCTAACTGGACCGGAAACAGTAGCTAACTGGACCGGAAACAGTAGCTAACTAGACCGGAAACAGTAGCTAACTTGACCGGAAACAGTAGCTAACTGGACCGGAAACAGTTGCTAACTGGACCGGAAACAGTAGCTAACAGGACCGGAAACAGTAGCTAACTCATAACTAGACCGGAAACAGCAGCTAACTGGACCGGAAACAGTAGCTAACTGGACCGGAAACAGCAGCTAACTGGACCGGAAACAGTAGCTAACTGGACCGGAAACAGTAGCTAACTGGACCGGAAACAGTAGCTAACAGGACCGGAAACAGTAGCTAACTCATAACTAGACCGGAAACAGCAGCTAACTGGACCGGAAACAGTAGCTAACTGGACCGGAAACAGCAGCTAACTGGACCGGAAACAGTAGCTAACTGGACCGGAAACAGCAGCTAACTGGACCGGAAACAGCAGCTAACAGGACCGGAAACAGTAGCTAACAGGACCGGAAACAGTAGCTAACTGGACCGGATACAGTAGCTAACTGGACCGGATACAGTAGCTAACTGGATCGGAAACAGTAGCTAACAGGACCGGAAACATTAGCTAACAGGACCGGAAACAGTAGCTTACAGGACCGGAAACAGTAGCTAACTGGACCGGAAACAGTAGCTTACAGGACCGGAAAAAGCATCTAGCTATCCGGATAGCAGCTATCTGGAAAGCAACAGTGAAACGAGACAATAAAAGACAGCTTTAATAAATTCATGAGAACAGTTGCATTAAAACATTAAAATCATGCAGTTTTCGAATATTTGCACGCAAGCGTTGATGTAGAAGCTGTGGCGTGAAAATGGCAGATTAGTTTTAGCGCCAACTTTATTGAAGCGCGCGTGTCTTTGATAAAAATGAACTGTCAGATAGTCAATAAGTTGCGACAGCTGCTTTAGGGTTTCTACTGAATGGCATCTAAACTCCAGTTAGGTCAATCCTTTGTTGGAACCCTCTGCACTTGGTCCTCCAACCATGGTTCTCCCTCTCTCCCTCTCCATACTCTACCTCTCCCTATCCCTACTCTACCTCTCTCCCTATCCCTACTCTACCTCTGTCCTTATCCCTACTCTACCTCTCTCCTTATCCCTACTCTACCTCTTTCCCTATCCCTACTCTACCTCTCTCCCTATCCCTACTCTACATCTCTCCCTATCCATACTCTACCTCTCTCCTTATCCCTACTCTACCTCTCTACTTATCCCTACTCTACCTCTCTCCTTATCCCTACTCTACCTCTCTCCTTATCCCTACTCTACCTCTCTCCCTATCCCTACTCAATAATTTTTTATGATTTTCTTCAAAATCCACATTAAAGCCTCAAGTAGCACAGCTGCGATGTAATTCTTGCATCGAGTTAGATGAAGATAGAATAGAGACTGCCAATCAAATCAATGGGTGAGGCACTAAAAATCCCAACAGCCTGGGTGTGAAGGGATTCCAGAAAAGCGTTGAAGCAGAAACTGAATGCTGTGCTGGACTAGACTGGATCAAGGCCTGCAATCCTGCTGCTCTCCCGCTGCTGCTGTTGCTGTCATGGAAAATTCCATTTTTGCTCTACTCTGAATCATGATTCACGCTTAAAATCTGACTATCACTTCATTCTCACTTTCTGTGATAGTACGAGTAACTATACTCGTGTGTTATTTCTATTGAAATTGGTTGGGCAATATATCACTTTTTGTCAGTTGTCTCTTTCTTCATTTCTCTCACTCTCCTCTCACTCTACTTGTCTCACTCTTCTTCTCTCTCTCCTTCTCTCACTCTCCTTCTCACTCTCCTTCTCTGACTCTCCTTCTCTCACTCTCCTTCTCTCACTCTCCTTCTCACACTCTCCTTCTCTCCTTCTCCTTCTCTCACTCTCCTTCTCTCACTCTCCTTCTCTCACTCTTCTTCTCTCCCTCTCCTTCTCTCACTCTCCTTCTCTCACTCTCCTTCTCACTCTCCTTCTCTCCTTCTCCTTCTCTCACTCTCCTTCTCTCACTCTCCTTCTCTCACTCTCCTTCTCTCACTCTCCCTCTCTCACTCTCCTTCTCTCACTCTCCCTCTCTCACTCTCCCTCTCTCACTCTCCCTCTCTCACTCTCCCTCTCTCACTCTCCCTCTCTCACTCTCCTTCTCTCACTCTCCCTCTCTCACTCTCCTCTCTCAATCTCCCTCTCTCCCCATACAGCAGACTTCAACAGCTGCACGGAATTTACAAGTTTAAGCATCACCGATTCAAGTCTCGACACTGCAATCCACTCCCACAGATTAGCCACAGATTAGCCTAATCCCCTTAATCTGTCAGTCATGCGACCATCGGAACTCCTCAAGAGCAGAACTCCACTGCTCAAGTATGAATAGATGAATAACCCAGTAATAAGCAGTAAGTATATAAATGTATATATGGGAGAATCTTGGTTAATTTAATTGAGTAATTTGCATCCCAAAAGCTCTACAGCGATTGCGTCATACGGTTTAGGAATGAGAGAGCGGGGGGAGAGAGAGTTCGCCCGGCACTCTGATTGGGTCTCTGGGATCCTTGATTTTGAGGAATACAACTAGCTAAGATTTTCTATCCGTGCTCGGAATTGATAAAAAGCCAAACGGTCAAAAGTAGGCACCGGTTCATTATCTCTCATCGTGAGCATGGTGACTCACCCTAAACTTGATCGATGGCTGATGGATAACACTGTTAGTTATATTGGCTTCTGACTCTGGCTTATTTGTATCTGATAGTAAACCCCAGCATTTCACTCAATTGTAACCTCTCATCTCAGTCGGCTATGCTCCACTGACACTGTCTCACCCTGTGTCCCAGTCTCACCCTGTGTCCGCGTCTCACCCTCTGTCCGTGTTTCACCCTCTGTCCGCGTCTCACCCTCTGTCCCGGTTAGTAATTTTTTGATACAAAAATTTATTGTGCTTAGTAGAAATCTTTCGCTACTTTGCTTTTCTAAGAAAGGCAACCATTGATTTATGACACTTTATTCGCAAGAAAATGTTCCGACAATGCAGAATAAAAGCATTGAGTTAGTGCAAACTTTTCTTGAGAAAGTTATTTCACTCTCATGGCCTCTCAATTGCGCCATTTGCACAATCAGAGGGTAACCATTTGCACCCCTGACTGACAGTCAGACAGACAGACAGACAGACAGATAGACAGACAGACAGACAGACAGACAGACAGACAGACAGACAGACAGACAGACAGACAGACAGACAGACAGACAGACAGACAGACAGACAGACAGACAGACAGACAGACAGACAGACAGACAGACAGACAGACAGACACTAAGACAGACAGACAGACAGACAGACAGACAGACAGACAGACAGACAGACAGACAGACAGACAGACAGACAGACAGACAGACAGACAGACAGACAGACAGACAGACAGACAGACAGACAGACAGACAGACAGACAGACACTAAGATAGACAGACAGACAGACAGACAGACAGACAGACAGACAGACAGACAGACAGACAGAAAGACACTAAGACAGACAGACAGACAGACAGACAGACAGACAGACAGACAGACAGACACTAAGATAGACAGACAGACAGACAGACAGACAGACAGACAGACAGACAGACAGACAGACAGACAGACAGACAGAAAGACACTAAGACAGACAGACAGACAGACAGACAGACAGACAGACAGACAGACAGACAGACAGACACTAAGACAGACAGACAGACAGATATAGATAGATAGATAGATGGATAGATAGATAGATAGATAGATAGATGGATAGATAGATAGATAGATAGATAGATAGATAGATAGATAGATAGATAGATAGATAGATAGATAGATAGATAGATAGATAGATAGATAGATAGATAGATAGATAGATAGATAGATAGATAGATAGATAGATAGATAGATAGATAGATAGATAGATAGATAGATAGATAGATAGATATATAGATAGATCTTCTTTCGCAAAGCAGGCAATAGCAAAGCAACAAGCGATCGATTTGACGTCTTTTTCCATCCCTGTTTGCTCGCATTCTCTAAGTTCTAAAAGCAGTTCTCCAGTTTCTGAAGCACCTCGCAGCAACGACCCGCCCGGATAGCAATAAGCCGATCTGATTGGACTCGGGCAGGAAAGGCCATGCATGAGTGCCGGCTCCCTTGATCGCTTTCTGGCAGAAAAACAACTCGTTAATTTCCTGCACTGCTTTTGCCGCGGCCGCAGAAAAAACTACACAAAACAAACAAGAGGGCCATTATTTCGTTCTGCATAAATGCAGTTGTTGTACTTTATGCAGTTTTTTGATTTATGGGCTGTGCTGCATCTTGCTTTCTGCTTTGGATTACATATTACTACATGTTCGTTGATGACTTCATCTCTGCTATCTCTGCATGACCAGGAGAGGTAATAGCATGACCAGAGAGGAACTAGCATGACCAGAGGGGAACTAACATGACCAGAGAGGAACTAGCATGACCAGAGAGAAACTAGCATGACCAGAGAGGAACTAGCATGACCAGAGAGGAACTAGAATGACCAGAGAGGAACTAGCATGACCAGAGAGGAACTAGAATGACCAGAGAGGAACTATAATGACCAGAGAGGAACTAGAATGACCAGAGAGGAACTAGAATGACCAGAGAGGAACTAGCATGACCAGAGAGGAACTAGAATGACCAGAGAGGAACTAGAATGACCAGAGAGGAACTAGAATGACCAGAGAGGAACTAGCATGACCAGAGAGGAACTAGCATGACCAGAGAGGAACTAGAATGACCAGAGAGGAACTAGAATGACCACAGAGGAACTAGCATGACCAGAGAGGAACTAGAATGACCAGAGAGGAACTAGAATGACCAGAAAGGAACTAACATGACCAGAGAGGAACTAGCATGACCAGAGAGGAACTAACATGACCAGAGAGGAACTAGAATGACCAGAGAGGAACTAGAATGACCATAGAGGAACTAGAATGACCAGAGAGGAACTAGCATGACCAGAGAGGAACTAGAATGACCAGAGAGGAACTAGCATGACCAGAGAGGAACTAGAATGACCATAGAGGAACTAGAATGACCAGAGAGGAACTAGCATGACCAGAGAGGAACTAGAATGACCAGAGAGGATCTCACTCACTGAAATCTCAATCATTGAAACCCCACTCACTGAAATCCCACTGATATCCCACTCAGAGATATAGATATCCCACTCACTGATATCCCACTCACTGATATCCCACTCACTGATATCCCACTCACTGAAATCCCACTCACTGATATCCCACTCACTGAAATCCCACTCACTGATATCCCACTCACTGAAATCCCACTGATATCCCACTCAGAGATATAGATATCCCACTCACTGAAATCCCACTCACTGATATCCCACTCACTGATATCCCACTCACTGAAATCCCACTCACTGAAATCCCACTGATATCCCACTCAGAGATATAGATATCCCACTCACTGAAATCCCACTCACTGATATCCCACTCACTGATATCCCACTCACTGATATCCCACTCACTGAAATCCCACTCACTGATATCCCACTCACTGAAATCCCACTCACTGAAATCCCACTCACTGAAATCCCACTCACTGATATCCCACTCACTGAAATCCCACTCACTGATATCCCACTCACTGATATCCCACTCACTGATATCCCACTCACTGATATCCCACTCACTGATATCCGACTCAGTGAAATCCCACTCACTGATATCCCACTCACTGATATCCCACTCACTGAAATCCCACTCACTGAAATCCCACTCACTGATATCCCACTCACTGATATCCCACTCACTGAAATCCCACTCACTGATATCCCACTCACTGAAATCCCACTCACTGAAAACCCACTCACTGAAATCCCACTCACTGATATCCCACTCACTGAAATCCCACTCACTGATATCCCACTCACTGATATCCCACTCACTGATATCCCACTCACTGATATCCCACTCACTGATATCCCACTCACTGATATCCCACTCACTGAAATCCCACTCACTGATATCCCACTCACTGAAATCCCACTCACTGATATCCCACTCACTGAAATCCCACTGATATCCCACTCAGAGATATAGATATCCCACTCACTGATATCCCACTCACTGATATCCCACTCACTGAAATCCCACTCACTGATATCCCACTCACTGAAATCCCACTCACTGATATCCCACTCACTGAAATCCCACTGATATCCCACTCAGAGATATAGATATCCCACTCACTGATATCCCACTCACTGATATCCCACTCACTGATATCCCACTCACTGATATCCCACTCACCGAAATCCCACTCACTGATATCCCACTCACTGAAATCCCGCTCATTGATATCCCACTCAATGATATCCCACTCACTGATATCCCACTCACTGAAATCCCACTCACTGATATCCCACTCACTGATATCCCACTCACTGAAATCCCACTCACTGATATCCCACTCACTGATATCCCACTCACTGATATCCCACTCACTGATATCCCACTCACTGATATCCCACTCACTGATATCCGACTCAGTGAAATCCCACTCACTGATATCCCACTCACTGATATCCCACTCACTGAAATCCCAATTACTGAAATCCCACTCTCTGCAATCCCACTCGGAGAAATTCCACTCAGAGAATTCCCACTCGCTGAGTCAGTCTCCAGTGACACGCAATTGGTAAGTAAAAATATTAATAAAACACTTAATTGAACATTTTCGCTTCGCAGCAAATACGCAAATTTATAGTTGATGAAACGACGAAATCTCATAACAATTGCATATAATTATGATAAATTTATGGCAATTGGTCCCTACTGTATTTCGCAGTTATACAGTAAGCAACAGACGAGAGTTTACAGTTGTGAACTGCAGAATACTAATATATATTTAATGTGGAATTTTCTGGAATGCAGACGTAATTAAACAAAGAAAGTTTGTGCCTGTCTCTTGGTGGGCGTCCCTGTCTCTTGGTTGGCGCCCCTGTCTCTTGGTGAGCGCCCCTGTCTCTTGGTTGGCGCCCCTGACTCTTGGTTGGCGCCCCTGTCTCTTGGTGGGCGCCCCTGTCTCTTGGTGGGCGCCCCCTGTCTCTTTGTTGGCGCCCCTGTCTCTTGGTGGGCGCCCCTGTCTCTTGGTGGGCGCCCCTGTCTCTTGGTGGGCGCCCCCTGTCTCTTTGTTGGCGCCCCTGTCTCTTGGTGGGCGCCCCTGTCTCTTGGTGGGCGCCCCTGACTCTTTGTTGGCGCCCCTGTCTCTTGGTGGGCGCCCCTGTCTCTTGGTGGGCGCCCCTGTCTCTTGGTGGGCGCCCCCTGTCTCTTTGTTGGCGCCCCTGTCTCTTGGTGGGCGCCCCTGTCTCTTGGTGGGCGCCCCTGACTCTTGGTGGGCGCCCCTGACTCTTGGTGGTCGCCCCTGACTCTTAGTGAGCGCCCCTGTCTCCTGGCTGGAGCCATTGGCTCTTGGTGACAGGGATCCCTGTCTCTTGGTGGGCGCCCCTGTCTCCTTTGGCTTGAATTTGGAGGATTAAAAATGCCCCTCAAAATGCATTTCCAGGATTTGGGCCAATCAAAATGGACGATTTTATTACTCTTTCACTTTCTGACCATCTGAAGGTCATTTGAAACCTCGCTCGCAAATGCACAGCACACAGTATGCGATTGGTTCAGAGTTGTTCGAAAGCCGAAAGTCCTGTATGGAAAACAATTCATTGCTGAAAATAACTCTTATGGCCCATTCTGCTCATTCCGCTCACTCCTGAGCACACACAAGCGCGCCAATACTGTACGCAGGCACTCATACACAGCTCACACAGAGTGAACAGCGGTCCTGACTTTCTAGTTGTCAGGCATATAGACATGTCAGGGACCGAACGTGGGGTCGTTATCTATGGTTAAATAATGATAGAAAAAATGCATGCATTTTCGCGTATAATTAGCGTCACATCGATTTGCTAATAATTTAATAATCCATTTATGAATGAAATCGAAGTTGCTTTATGAGTATACTTATCAATCAAACTCAATTTAATAAATTTTCTGCTATTTTGATCGCGAATGTCGAACTCAAACAGAAATTGAATAATGCAAGAAAATATTCTAATACGAATTTTTGGGTTTTTAAAAAATTAAGTGAAATACTCGAGTTTAAAGTTAAAACAAAAAAAGATTTTTAAACTGCAGGTTCATTTCAAATTACTTTAAAGGGTGGAAAACAGACAGGGGGCGGATGAGACAGGGTCGGGCGGATAACAGACAGGGGGAGGATAGCAGACAGGGGGAGGATAACAGACAGGGGCGGATAACCGACAGGGGCGGATAACAGACGGGGGCGGATAACAGACAGGGGGCGGATAACCGACAGGGGGCGGATAACCGACAGGGCCGGATAACAGACGGGGCGGATAACAGACGGGGGCGGATAACAGACAGGGGGCGGATAACAGACAGGGGGCGGATAACAGACAGGGGGCGGATAACAGACAGGGGGCGAATAACAGTCAGGGGCGGATAACAGTCAGGGGGCGGATAACAGACAGGGGGCGAATAACAGTCAGGGGGCGGATAACAGTCAGGGGGCGAATAACAGTCAGGGGGCGGATAACAGTCAGGGGGCGGATAACAGACAGGGGGCGGATAACAGACAGGGGGCGGATAACAGTCAGGGGCGGATAACAGTCAGGGGGCGGATAACAGACAGGGGGCGAATAACAGTCAGGGGCGGATAACAGTCAGGGGGCGAATAACAGTCAGGGGGCGGATAACAGTCAGGGGGCGGATAACAGTCAGGGGGCGGATAACAGTCAGGGGGCGGATAACAGTCAGGGGCGGATAACAGTCAGGGGGCGGATAACAGTCAGGGGGCGGATAACAGTCAGGGGGCGGATAACAGACAGGGGGCGAATAACAGACGGGATTCCAGCGGAAAGTAGAAAAGCTTGGCAAAATTAGTGGCAAAAAAGAGAAACAATGCAGTTCAGAGTTTCTATTCGGCAAGGCAGATCAACAGCGCACTAGAAAGCAATTGCTGTACAGTACAGCAAGTGTGGATGTACAGATTACATAATCTACTTGAAGCCTACAAATTGTTAACTCAGAGTGATTGACAGTTGAATTGAAAGCCGCTTTGGTGGGTAGCTGCAGCCACAACAAAAAGTACATTTGAAATGTACAAAAATTCAGTTTAACTTAACGGCAGGGGGGGGCATTGATAGAAAAAACATTAACTAATCTCTGTTAGGGGTGAAATTCTTCTCCAACTTGTCAGGGTGAGTTTCGTCTCTAACGTTTCAGGGGTGAGATTCGTGTCTAATGTGTCAGGGCTGAGATTCGTCTCTATCTTGTCAGGGCTGAGATTCGTGTCTATCTTGTCAGGGCTGAGATTCGTCTCTATCTTGTCAGGGCTGAGATTCGTCTCTATCTTGTCAGGGCTGAGATTCGTCTCTATCTTGTCAGGGCTGAGATTCGTCTCTATCTTGTCAGGGCTGAGATTCGTCTCTATCTTGTCAGGGCTGAGATTCGTCTCTATCTTGTCAGGGCTGAGATTCGTCTCCAACTTGTCAGGGTGAGATTCGTCTCTAACGTTTCAGGGCTGAGATTCGTGTCTAATGTGTCAGGGCTGAGATTCGTCTCTATCTTGTCAGGGCTGAGATTCGTCTCTATCTTGTCAGGGCTGAGATTCGTCTCTATCTTGTCAGGGCTGAGATTCGTCTCTATCTTGTCAGGGATGAGATTCGTGTCTAACGTGTCAGGGCTGAGATTCGTGTCTATCTTGTCAGGGCTGAGATTCGTCTCTATCTTGTCAGGGCTGAGATTCGTCTCTATCTTGTCAGGGCTGAGATTCGTCTCTATCTTGTCAGGGCTGAGATTCGTCTCTATCTTGTCAGGGCTGAGATTCGTCTCTATCTTGTCAGGGCTGAGATTCGTGTCTATCTTGTCAGGGCTGAGATTCGTCTCTATCGTGTCAGGGCTGAGATTCGTCTCTATCTTGTCAGGGCTGAGATTCGTCTCTATCTTGTCAGGGCCGAGATTCGTCTCTATCTTGTCAGGGCTGAGATTCGTCTCTATCTTGTCAGGGCTGAGATTCGTCTCTATCTTGTCAGGGATGAGATTCATATGCTGAGATTCGTACACACTAATTCTGTAATGAGCATGAGATTCGTGGATAACTCCACAAGCGCTTCTGTATAACATAAAACCACTAAGCCGAGTCTATGATACAAAACCCTACAGAACACATACGTGAGCAAAATGTTTATCACACATTGTACTTCAATCTTGGATTGCTAAAGTCCAAGAATTCGTTGCTATTAGCGGCCGTGGCGACCACAATGCCGCCTCCGCCTCCGTTGACAACGCTAGCCGATGATGGCAGCTTCAGCGGCAGAGTTGGCGGCTGCTGCTGCTGCTGATGCGGCGGCGGCGGCAGATGCAACGGATGCTGATGGTCCAGACGGGGCACGTCGTATTCGTGCTGCGACAGCGAGCCCGTCTGATGCGGATGGTGCAGGCTGTAGCCGTAGGTGGTCGCGCCAGCGTAGCCAGCGGCGCTGGCAGGCAGCCAACGCTTCCGGTCGCGTCTCCGATACCACCTGGCGAACTGGCAGCACAGCAGGAAGGCCAGACTAGTAGTCAGGAAGGTGCCAATCACGGCGACAATCATTTCTAGCAGAGTGAACTGTTTAGCGGCGTAGTAATCGGATTGGTTTAGGCCATGCCGATCGACTGGTCGGGTCTTGTCGTCAACTGGCTCGGGGATGAGCGCTACGGACGGATTTTTGTCATCATCGTCAGCTGGCAGCCGAGCCGGGGTCATTCTTGTTGTTGTCGCGGCTGGGTTCGTTGGCCAGCGCAGGCTGACATTGATAGATGCGGAGTGACCGTCAGTTGCTGATGCGTACACTATCAGCTGATCCTTCAAGCTGCCCGGACGACGGCGCAGCGTCTTGACGAATCGGGGACCGTTTGGAGCTGGTAAAGTGACTTCGGAGATTGCCAAGTTCCGGTAGGACCAGGCGATTCTCTGAGCTGTTAAAGACTGGCTGGCCTCGCCGTCTGCTGAGCACTCCAACAGAGCGGAGTCTGAGGACATGCGAAGGTCAACGCCGGAGATCCGAGGCGGCGGGCAGAGAAATTTCGACGGCTCAACTTTGGTGAGCTCGATGTCCATCAGGCTGAATGGCGACTTGCAGGTGGGCAGCTTGGATATCTGCGGGTGTTTTGCAAGATTGCTAGTAGTATACTATACACCATGGTTGAGTACAGGAGCACGATGATTGAGTACTGGAGCACGATGATTGAGTACAGGAGAACGATGATTGAGTACAGGAGCGATGATTGAGTACAGGAGAACGATTATTGAGTACAGGAGAACGATGATTGAGTACAGGAGAACGATTAAACAGGAGAACGATGATTGGTACAGGAGACGATGGATAGAGCATGAGATAACATTCAAGATGAGCTTTTAATTGAGCACAGGAGCACTTTGACTTGAGCAGTGATCAACATGACTGATTTTTCCGAACTTCTTAGCTCCGAAGTCAGCCTCACTTACCCTGTAAAGACGGGATATGTTGATATTTGATTTTGACTGTTTCGAACCAGCCTGAAATTTAGAGTACATAAATAACAATTGTAAAAATTGGGAAATCTTTGACTAACTAGGATTTCGTTTGAGCTCCGCTCGATCCCATGGGACCTCGAAGTCTCAAAAAAGCTGCTCCTATCTACCATCTCACTTTATATCGTACATATAAAGAACGTAAAGCTTATCCCTAAAACCAATCAGCTGCCATGTCAAGCTTGCTTTAACTCTAACTCTACTATTCTCAAGATTGATGAGAGCGATTTGTACCAATTTGATTTTACTGGAAGCTGTGTGGCAGTTCAGTAAGAAAGTGCATGTTAAAACCATTAGTCGAACTTTTCAGCATCAATAGTGAGAAAGAAAAATGTTTACTCTGAAGTTGCCGCCAATAGCCCACCACTGTCACTGTTGCTGCTGAAGCCAATTTTTTACTGAAGTCATCCTGGCGCTCCTTGTCCTTACTGACACCATTCTCGCGCTTCTTGACGTCACTCTAGCCCTCCTTACTTCCTTACTAATGTCACTTACTAGCGTCACTTCTTACTCTAGCACCCCTTAATGACGTTACTCTAGCATTCTTACTAACGTCACTCTATCACTTCTCACTGACGTCACTCTAGCACTCCTTAGTGACGTCACTCTAGCACTTCTCACTGACGTCCCTCTAGCACTCCTTAGTGACGTCACTCTAGCACTCCTTAGTGACGTCACTCTAGCACTTCTCACTGACGTCCCTCTAGCACTCCTTAGTGACGTCACTCTAGCACTCCTTACTGACGTCACACTAGCACTCCTTACTGACGTCACACTAGCACTCCTTACTGACGTCACACTAGCACTCCTCACTGACGTCACACTAGCACTCCTTACTGACGTCACACTAGCACTCCTTACTGACGTCACACTAGCACTCCTTACTGACGTCACACTAGCACTCCTTACTGACGTCACTCCAGCACTCCTTAGTGACGTTACTATAGCACTCCTTACTGATGTCACTCCAGCACTTCTTACTGACGTCCCTCTAGCACTCCTTCATTCAAACGTCATTCTGAGGCTCCTCACTGGCATTATCCTTGTCCTTAGTGACGTCAACCTAGCGTTCCTTGTATGACATCATTTTTGCCCAACATTTGGTAACGTCCTCCTTGCGCCACTACTCTGTCACACCCTTAAACCAAAAGCATCCATGGATCCCTCACAATTAGCTGTCACAAAATAAAATCTAATTTGAACTTTTCTAGTAGATTTTCTTCTTTTCTAAAAACATACAACCGCACCCAGGTAACAAAAAGTGCAAGCATTACGCGCAAAGAAATCTCAGCGCTAGACAGCACAGAGCCTCTTTAGATGCACCGTAAACCGGATGTGGAAGAGAAGACGGGGGCAAAAATCAGTCGAAGGAATTCAGTACTGAACCACAAAGCCGCGGTAATAGCGTCTGCCATCCAGACAGAGCGCTTTTAGAAATAGAAGAAACAGGCCTTCGGAGCAATCAGGATGATGAAGCAGATCTAATGGGAGCTTGGCTGGACTACTTTCAGGAACCGCTACCCTAATATCCTATAGCCGACGCCCAACCTTCCCGCCTACCAACTAATTGCTGATACCCGAACGGGAAGGCAATTCTGCCAAAACTTCAGCCCCGCGAAAGAAAGTTGCTGATGCGCCGAAAGAGAAAAGTGAAAGAACAACGCGAAGCCGGATAGCTAGGTAGATAGGTAGATAGATTCTTATAAAGATTCGCGGAACTTGAGCGTATAACAAACACAGGGTCTGAACTGCTGCAATGTTGTGCACTGTGCAGGTAGGCAAATGACTAGCAACCTGTAGGCATAAAATAGGTACCCAAATAGCCTGCAACAGGCCTCGATGACGGGTCGTGTTGTTGTTGTTGCTGTTGTTGGAAGGAAACAGCTACATGCAGCCGCTGTTAAATCTCCATGGCAGGCATAGGTGATGAAAATTGAAAATAATTTCCTACAGGGCATATTGCACCTGGGGCCAGTGCTTATACATACCTGTATATGGCAAAGGCAATGGAAGTAAACAAACCCCCTAAGGTTTGGGTTCAACTTTCAACTGGAAAATGTAAAAATTGATGGCACGTTGTGCATTGATCTTGAATAGTTTCCTGGCATTCTCATCAATTATGCTAATTATTAGATAAACAGGTGCTTTCAATTTTATGCTTAAATAAGAAAAGTAGAATTAACTGCGAGAGGCTTAAGGGGCTAAACAATAGAAATAGCACCTTGCTAACATTTTTGGCTAGGACTCAAAATGGTACATTTTTGGTTTGAAGAGGGACTAAAGGTCAAGATGGTGTTGAAGAGGGACAAGAGGTCAAGATGGTGTTGAAGAGGACAAGAGGTCAAGACGGTTGAAGAGGACAAGAGGTCAAGATGGTGCTGAAGAGGACAAGAGGTCAGATGGTGCTGAAGATGACAAGAGGTCAAGATGGTGTTGAAGAGGGACAAGAGGTCAAAGATGGTGTTGACAAGAGGTCAAAGATGGTGTTGAAGAGGGACAAGAGGTCAAAGATGGTGGTTGAAGAGGGACAAGAGGTCAAAGATGGTGTTGAAGAGGGACAAGAGGTCAAAGATGGTGTTGAAGAGGACAAGAGGTCAAAGATGGTGTTGAAGAGGGACAAGAGGTCAAAGATGGTGTTGAAGAGGGACAAGAGGTCAAGATGGTGGTTGAAGAGGGACAAGAGGTCAAAGATGGTGGTTGAAGAGGGACAAGAGGTCAAGATGGTGTTGAAGAGGGACAAGAGGTCAAGATGGTGTTGAAGAGGGACAAGAGGTCAAGATGGTGTTGAAGAGGGACAAGAGGTCAAAGATGGTGGTTGAAGAGGGACAAGAGGTCAAAGATGGTGGTTGAAGAGGGACAAGAGGTCAAGATGGTGTTGAGGGACAAGAGGTCAAAGATGGTGTTGAAGAGGGACAAGAGGTCAAAGATGGTGGTTGAAGAGGGACAAGAGGTCAAAGATGGTGGTTGAAGAGGGACAGAGGTCAAAGATGGTGGTTGAAGAGGGACAAGAGTCAAAGATTTGGTTGGGAGGGAGAGAGGTCAAAGATGGTGTTAGATGGTGATGGTAGTTAAGAGACAAGAGGGTAGGTTGAGATAAACAGGTGTTTGATCAAAATATAAAGAGAGAGACAAGAGGTCAAGATGGTGTTGAAGAGGGACAAGAGGTCAGAGATGGTGTTTGAAGAGGGACAAGAGGTCAGAGATGGTGTTTGAAGAGGGACAAGAGGTCAGAGATGGTGTTTGAAGAGGGACAAGAGGTCAGAGATGGTGTTTGAAGAGGGACAAGAGGTCAGAGATGGTGCTGGAAGAGCGACAAGAGGTCAGAGATGGTGTTTGAAGAGGGACAAGAGGTCAGAGATGGTGCTGGAAGAGCGACAAGAGGTCAGAGATGGTGCTGGAAGAGCGACAAGAGGTCAGAGATGGTGCTGGAAGAGCGACAAGAGGTCAGAGATGGTGTTTGAAGAGCGACAAAAGGTCAGAGATAATGTTGGAGGAGCGACAAAAGTATGTAGGAACCGCAACATCAAGCAAATTAATAGTTACGCGCACAGACACGCCCTAGCAGTCGATACAATATGCACCGAAAAATTTTGTAGAAAAACTGCAGCATATAGAAAATAGTATCAGCAAAATGGCCTACAGACAGTGATGGATGGGTATTAAGCTAGGCTCCAAAAAAGCTACATTGAATGGGCTAATTTCATCAACTCAAACGCTAGTGATGGCGCACAATTGTATAGATTGTATCATTTTATCATCAACTATACATACGAGTCATGGTAGAGGCGAATAATGCATAAAATTAAGCCAATCGAACCCAATTATCCCACCACTGATCACAACAGCCAATATCCCCCATGGGGATTGAGGCAATTGTGCAGTGAGCGATTCCACCACACCATTTTTTTCGCTGAGATAAACAAATTCCAACTTAATTTCAATTCAGGATGGATTTGGTAGGGTCAATTTTATGCATTCAACATGAGCATGGTTATTGAGAATCATGGCATTCATCATGGCATGAGCTAAAGAATGGTTATTGAGAATCATGGCATTATTGAGAATCATGGCATTGAGAATTATGGCGTTTAGAATATGGCATATGGAATCATTGAGAATCATCATGGCATTGAGAATCATTGAGCATTTATGGCATGGCATGAGAATCATGGAATTCAGAATCATGGCAATGAGAATCATGGCATTGAGAATTATGGCATTGAGAATCATGGAATTCAGAATCATGGCAATGAGAATCATGGCATTGAGAATCATGGCATTGAGAATCATGGCATTGAGAATCATGGAATTCAGAATCAGAGAATCAGAATCATGGCATTGAGAATTATGGCATTGAGAATCATGGCATTGAGAATCATGGCATTGAAAATCATGGCATTGATAATCATGGCATTGAGAATCATGGCATTGAAAATCATGGCATTGATAATCATGGCATTGAGAATCATGGCATCTGAGAACCATGGCATTATTGAGAATCGTGACATTATTGAAAATCATGGAACTGAGAATCATGGCATTGAGAATCATGGCATTGAGAATCATGGCATTGAGAATCATGGCATTGAGAATCATGGCATTGAGAATCATGGCATTGAAAATCATGGCATTGATAATCATGACATTATTGAGAACCATGGCATTATTGAGAATCATGGCATTATTGAAAATCATGGAACTGAGAATCATGGCATTGAGAATCATGGCATTGAGAATCATGGCATTGAGAATCATGGCATTGAAAATCATGGCATTGATAATCATAGAATTGAGAATCATGGAATTGAGAATCATGGCATTGAGAATCATGGCAATGAGAATCATGGGAATGAGAATCGTATGTATATAATGATTGTATTGACAATCTACCTTTGGTTTCTAAGGCTAATAGACGTGGCTGGTATCATCGACTGATAACTATTATTAATGAACAAAAACTATAATTACATAGATACTCGTTGTAATATACTATAATTACAATTACAACGACACAAAAACCTTTTTTGTAAAGAATTGAGACATGAATTTCTATAACACTCGCATATAGCATGTGACAATGCGAGCTAATTTACGTCTAGAGGGTAGTAGGATATCTCGCTTGATATACTATATGCCAGTAATAGTGTTAGTGGCAACCGCTGTCGATCGTGAGCACATCCATCTGAGAGGTAATTGATTGGGGAGTGATGAAGGGCCGGGGAGCTTATTGAGAACTCGTTGAGTATTCAGTCAGCGGAAGAGAATTTGGTGTTGTGGGATGTTGAGAGCCTTGAGACGAGGGTTTGAGCACAAACTGAAGAAACAAAGTCCTTTCCGATAACCCTTTTGGCATCATAATTGGAAGGAATTAGGCGTGCAAAACCGGACCCTAGGGGCATGGGCCTAGGAGGGGTTCGCGCGTCTGCACTGAATCACCTTTCCTTTCTTTCGTACTGAGTCTTGATGGCAAACATTGCGGGCATGGAATAAAATCTCCCTTCGGCGCTAAAATCTCCCATTCATTCGGCGCTAAAATTTTACATTCGATGCTGAACTCTTCATTCGACGCTAAACTTTAGGGCTAAAAAATGGCGCTAAAATATTGCATTCATTCAGCGCTAAGATCCTCCATTCGGCGCTAAATTTCCCATTCGGCGCTAAAATCTTACATTCGGCGCTAAAATCTTACATTCGGCGCTAAAATCTTACATTCGGCGCTAAAATCTCCCATTCGGCGCTATAAATCTCCCATTCGGTGCTAAAATCTCCCATTCGGCGCTAAAATCTCCCATTCGACGCTAAAATGGCGCTAAAATTAGCAGTTTATCAGTTTAGCAGGACAACAACATCGCAGTGCTACCTATATTTGGCTAGCTTTCTTCGAAAACAAATTTGAGCCGAAAAAAATTCATTGTTAAATAATCTTTCAACACTTTATAACAACTTTTAAAATACCTTTAAACTAGAAGATAAGCATAAACTTTACGATTAATACATACGACTCCACATGCCGCCAAAGTAAAGTTAAAAAAGAATTGCTTACCAGAAATATTAGGCAGAAAACTGGCTCGGACATTGTTAGTCGCTCGATTTGTTGTTGATTGCGTCAATTAGCTACAATGTCGAATCCGATTAGCTAATGCCGTCATGTGATTGATTGACTTTAAAGGCAATGGATATAATATGAAGCATAGATACTCTCGAGTTATTATTGTTGCTTAATACTAAAGTAACAGGATTTCACTAAACTAACCACTCCGGTCCCTTCTAATTCTCTATTTTGGATAACTGTGCTGCATGGCCTGTGTTAGCTTGTTTGGCGTCTTTTTATTTTCTTACGGCCAAAAATGGGGGGCTGAAGCGAAAGCCGTTTGTTATAATCTAGGGAGAGGGCTTCGTGCTGGTGGTTCTATACTATAGCTGTCCACCCTTTGAGTTATAAGAAAGGAGGGTCCGCTCCTATTGGCTGCACAGGCACTCTGATGGGGTGGTGGGGCTGGGGTGGTGGGGCTGGGGTGGTGGGGCTGGGGTGGTGGGCTGGGGTGGTGGGCGGCTTGTTGGACGGGACGGCAGCCACTGCCTTTTTCTAACACGTTTTACAATAGCTAGCTAGCAGGTCGTCTTGCAACCCAACCCTCAATCTCAGAACCCCCCTTGTCGCCCTCAATAAAACTTTCTGTTATCTCTACAGTTCAGAGAAGCCGGCCTATACCAGAAAGTTCTCATTTTAATTGTTTATTAACTGAAAATTGAAAAACTTAATTGAAAAATTTGTTTTTACTTTGTATAATTTGAAATTTAAATGGAAAGTCAAATTCAATAAGTAAAACAAAGCATATCTGAATTTAAATTAAACTGCTAGATTATTATACGAACATGATAGCAATAGACAGCTAGACTTAAGAAGGTGAAGAAAGCAGGAGTGAGTCTACTCTTCACACTCCACAGCCTGCAACTACTCTATTTATGCGAATTATGAGTAAATGCACATATCACAGTGCGTAGTTTTAACAATTGAATTATGCTGCGTTCGCGCATAACGTTGGACTGTACTCCCGATTTTATAGATGGGCGCGCGTACAGACCCAACTGCTGTGCTGCCTGCGGCACCTTCCTATAGGCTATATACTCGTACAGCACCTCGCATTTTACTTGAATTTTATTTGCAACTCGCAACGTCAACTTCATCTTTACGTTGCTTTGCATTGGATATTATCTTCCTTTTTGGCGGGGCGACGTGACATTTCATAGCGAGCAGGGCGCCATTTCATTTTAAGTGGGAACACCATTTCATTTTAAGTGGGGCGCCATTTCATTTTGAGCGGGGCGCCATTTCATTTTAAGTGGGAACGCCATTTCATTTTAAGTGGGGCGCCATTTCATTTTGAGCGGGGCGCCATTTCATTTTGAGCGGGGCGCCATTTCATTTTAAGCGGGGCGCCATTTCATTTTAAGTGGGAACGCCATTTTATTACACATTAGAATAAGAGCAAAAAGTGCGATAAATGTGTACAATAGAAAACCAAGTAAAACATTGCTTATATTAAAAGTGAATGATCACTGACCAAGGTGTTGCCAGCGTCATGAATGATTTATTAGAAAGTCGTTTCCACCTTTGACTTTCCTTTAATCCACATGCACTAAAAGTATGCACATAGATTGAGAAATAGAAGAAGACTAGAATTCATAAAGAACAACGAACAAGGATAGAATATGAGATAGAACAAGACTATTATGCAAGATAGAACAAGAGTAGAATACAAGATAGAACTTGAGTTGAATATAAGAGAACCGGTGCTCTGAAGGGATGGTTATTGGGACCTACCAATCACAGAAAACTTGGAAGAAGAAGAAGAGTAGAATACGAGATAGAACAAGAGTAGAATACAAGATAGAACAATAATAGAATACAAGATAGAACTAAAGTAGAATGTGTCAGAGATGTCAGTAGCTGATGTGTCAGAGATGTCAGTAGCTGGGGTGTCAGAGATGCCAGTAGCTGGGGTGTCAGAGATGCCAGTAGCTGCTGTGTCAGAAAAGTCAGTAGCTGGGGTGTCAGAGATGTCAGTAGCTGGGGTGTCAGAGATGTCAGTAGCTGGGATGCCAGAGATGTCAGTAGCTGGGGTGTCAGAGATGTCAGTAGCTGGGGTGTCAGAGATGCCAGTAGCTGCTGTGTCAGAGATGTCAGTAGCTGGGGTGTCAGAGATGCCAGTAGCTGGGGTGTCAGAGATGCCAGTAGCTGCTGTGTCAAAAAAAGTCAGTAGCTGGGGTGTCAGAGAGATGTCAGTAGCTGGGGTGTCAGAGATGTCAGTAGCTGGGGTGTCAGAGATGTCAGTAAGCTGGGGTGTCAGAGATGCCATAGCTGGGGTGTCAGAGATGTCAGTAGCTGGGGTGTCAGAGATGTCAGTTGCTGGGGTGTCAGAGATGCCAGTAGCTGGTGTGTCAGAGATGCCAGTAGCTGGGGTGTCAGAGATGTCAGTAGCTGGGGTGTCAGAGAGATGTCAGTAGCTGGGGTGTCAGAGATGTCAGTAGCTGGGGTGTCAGAGATGTCAGTAGCTGGGGTGTCAGAGAGATGTCAGTAGCTGGGGTGTCAGAGATGTCAGTAGCTGGGGTGTCAGAGATGTCAGTATCTGGGGTGTCAGAGATGTCAGTAGCTGGGGTGTCAGAGATGTCAGTAGCTGGGATGCCAGAGATGTCAGTAGCTGGGGTGTCAGAGATGTCTGACACTCAGTAGCTGGGGTGTCAGAGATGTCAGTAGCTGGGGTGTCAGAGATGTCAGTAGCTGGGGTGTCAGAGATGTCAGTAGCTAAGGTGTCATAGATGCCAGTAGCTGGGGTGTCAGAGATGTCAGTAGCTGGGATGCCAGAGATGTCAGTAGCTGGGATGTCAGAGATGTCAGTAGCTGGTTTGTCAGAGATGCCAGTAGCTGCTGTGTCAGAGATGTCAGTAGCTGGGGTGTCAGAGATGTCAGTAGCTGGGGTGTCAGAGATGCCAGTAGCTGGTGTGTCAGAGATGTCAGTAGCTGGGGTGTCAGAGATGTCAGTAGCTGGGGTGTCAGAGAGATGTCAGTAGCTGGGGTGTCAGAGATGTCAGTAGCTGGGGTGTCAGAGATGTCAGTATCTGTGATGTCAGACACACCAACATACAAATGTCAGGAGTCAGAGACTCCAGGCATCCGGGTGCTCAGGCTTGACTGGGGCCGAGACCATTCGCATTTATTTAATACTTGTCTGGTTCATGAGAAGCAATATTTGAATTTATGCATTTAAGTTACTGAGTAAGCTACTACACGTACGGTCGCCTTGATTCATTTAAAAACTGCTTGAACCCCTAAGCAGTTACATACACAGTGCACAGTAAGCTGGCACAATGAACCGTTTCATAATTCACCTTAAAACTTCTGTGAATTCTACTTTTCTCAGAGAAGCGTCAAGACTTGAAATTTGTGAATAAAGCTTTATAGACTTTGGCTCCTTTGTGTGGTACGGCTTCTTCTAGCTAGCGGCTGAATTGCTAGCAAAACTTCCGGTGTTTTTTGTTGTAATGCTACTAACTGCATTTCTTTCTTTAAAGTCAATCCGTTTTGTTAAATCGCAATGACCTAGACGCTTATGGCACCAATCAGGGTGTCATTGTGGCGCTAATCTGAGTGTCATTGTGGCGCCAATCTGAGTGTCATTGTGGCGCCAATGTAGGCGTAATTGTGGCGCCAATCTGGATTTAATTGTGGCACCAATCTGGATGTCATTGTGGCGCTAATCAGGTTGAAATTGTGGCGCCAATCTGGGTGTTATTGTGGCGCCAATCTGTGTGTTATTGTGGCGCTAATCAGTTTGACATTTTGGCGCCAATCTGGGTGACATTGTGGCGCCAATCTGGGTGACATTGTGGCGCCAATCGGGATATCATTATGGCGCCAATCTTGGTGTAATTGTGGCGCCAATCTGGGTGTTATTGTGGTGCCAATCTGGGTGTTATTGTGGCGCTAATCAGGTTGACATTGTGGCGCCAATCTGAGTGTAATTGTGGCGCCAATCTGAGTGCAATTGTGGCGCCAAAAAGCTTCCATTAGCCAAGAGGGGCATATGCGGGCATTAAAAGCTTAGCTAGAGTATCATTACGTGTCACTCATTTTACTCATAAAGATAGAAAAAAATTGAGCATCAGATGAGTAAACTTAGAGTGTGTGTAAGAATTACTGTATAGCTCTTTATGCCTGCATCAGCCTGTATATTTTATTCTATATAGAAATACAAAATAGAGTAAAGAGTGCAAAGAGCAGAAGTGCTTAGCTTAATAAATGCTTACCTACCTAATGTGCCACTTTAGTGAGCAATTATATTAATTTCATCAATTTGATTGACACCTCATTATTTCCTATATTTGTAGCTCTCTATTATAGCAATGATAGCAGTAGCATTCGGTGCATACTGTGTAATCAAGGTACACTTATAAATGCATCTTTTGCGGGCCACTTGAGATACTTCTAACTCAATAATATACACTGTTATATAGCGTTTCATAACAGCTTACTGCACTACAGTTTTGTGTTTTTAAGCTATATATTACAAATATTACAAACTCGGGATACCAAATTAAAAAGCACGATGCCATGGCTGAACATATAATATCTGTGTGCTATTAATTCATGCATATGTCGCTAGTAATCTCTTTATTCAGCCTTACTAAATAAGCATTTGGGAGGCAACGCAGACAAAATCTGCCGCGTGGCTGCATATGCTGCAGGAAAAAGCATTGCGGGCAATTCACTGCGGGAAAATCTTGTGCCTTCTCTGATCCACAAAAGTGGCAGAAATCTATAGACTCGACAGTGTTCACAGATGAATCAATTTTTGCCGAATGCGATCATAACCGCGTCAAAATGTGGCGGCTCCAAAATGAGTGCCTGTCTGCGGCGCCAAAATGAGTGCCTGTCTGCGGCGCCAAAATGAGTGCCTGTCTGCGGCGCCAAAATGAGTGCCTGTCTGCGGCGCCAAAATGAGTGCCTGTATGCGGCGCCAAAATGAATGCCTGTATGCGGCGCCAAAATGAATGCCTGTCTGCGGCGCCAAAATGAGTGCCTGTCTGCGGCGCCAAAATGAGTGCCTGTATGCGGCGCCAAAATGAATGCCTGTCTGCGGCGCCAAAATGAATGCCTGTCTGCGGCGCCAAAATGAGTGCCTGTCTGCGGCGCCAAAATGAGTGCATGTCTGCGGCGCCAAAATGAGTGCCTGTATGCGGCGCCAAAATGAATGCCTGTCTGCGGCGCCAAAATGAGTGCCTGTATGCGGCGCCAAAATGAATGCCTGTCTGCGGCGCCAAGATGAGTGCCTGCAGCGGTGCCAAAATGAGTGGTATAACAACAACACCGATTCTCAAAATAATGTACATGTTGAATTCTTGGCTTTGCATGTCTGATTCCCACCATAAATCCATGGCGACCGCCCCCTAGCTGGTATCCACACCAACTGAGGGAAGGGACAGAGAAGGGACACCACTGAGAGATGATGTTCAATTGGTCTTGCCGCAGTCGGTCTCAATGGTTTAGCAAACTGCATGGATGACAGAGTGATCGCCTAGCTTTGGAGTGATTGGAGCCTACATGTAGCTTCCCCGAGGGGGATTATATTGACTCAAACATTACAAACAAGCAATAAATAATTAGAGGGGAATTATTCAGTGTTGTCCCATGGGAATCGTGATTATAGCGAAACTGGAGGATAAAACTAGCTGTTAGTCGCCGGGGATATCATCAAATGCTAAGAGTAATAGTCCATGTAATAGTTCGTCTTTTATCATTTTGGCAAATATTTATTTCACTCAAATTTTATGAATAGATTTCCTCACCTGTTTTTTTTTCAAATTTTCAAAATGATGTTTGCAATTGTTTTCTTAATCCAGAAATTTCCTACGTACAAAATATGTGAGAGATGATTCGTTTTATTATGACAATTTTTGTTCAGGTCAACCGATTAACATGCAAACTTCTTTCACTTCTTTCAAACTTCTTACAACGCTTGAACTGCAACTCTTTCAAATAGCCAAGCTGAAACTAAAGAGTGCAAAAATTCTCCGAGATTTTGTACTTTTCGTTTTATATATAGCTACATCTACACACATGTACGTAGGTGTTAAGCTACATGTACACACGCAGTGTGTTTACATGCCTGGGTAAAGCTAATTCTAGCCAGCTAAATTGTTAAATAGCCATTGTACCATGACCTTTGTGCCCGCTGGGCACTTATTCTTGCCTTTTAATGACATAGACTACATTTAAGCCCGCTTGCAGGACTTTAATGCTTTAAACTTAATTTAATGGCAAATTAGCGGGCAGTTAATGAAATTTAACGCCCGATTATTCTGTCCCACTTTGCCGAGGACACATGTGTATGGCACAATAATAGTATTGTACTATTGAGCACGACGAAACCATGCAGTAGATCACGGAAGCTGGGGGAAATCGGCTTTACCGCTATAGAGTTGCCATCACGCATATGAAGCATAAACAAAGTTCCCTTCCCCTGCTCTTTACGGGTGCAGCCCATTTCGGCGAAGATGAATGTTTAGTTTACAGAGATGCACATTTCGGCGAAAGAAAGTTTCAAATATATATACCGTTTTACATTTAAAAAACTCATAACTTAGCTATAGCTATGCACATGCAAAGTGCAATCGATGGATGGATATGGGGGCGGGGGCTTGGCGCTGACTCCATTCCAACACATCAATTTAAGCACTAGAATTGATTGAACACTATTTAAACAAACACAATGGCACTGCTGGATTATTACTGTATGCTCAGTTGTTCATAAAAACCACTTGACTTTTCTGTAAAAAACGACTTACAATAGAACTCTGCGTCCTGCAACTATGAATGCACCTAGCGATTTATGTCTTCTCTGTGAGAAAATTGTAAGCGCTCGTCAACATGCCATCAGCTGTGACGGATGTGGTGGATGGCAGCATCGAAAATGTCGAACAGGGATTTCGCATCAACAATATGTCCAGATACAGAAAGGTACGGATATAGCTTGTCAGTGCAGATGTGCATACATTGTTTTTTCATTGCATACTATATTTTATTCTGTACATGTGTACATGCACATATAACCCTAGGCGAGCTACAGATAAGTTGCTGGTGCCAGCCATGTGCCAATCGAGAGCCGCCCAATCAGGAGCCGCTGCTAGCAGAGCCACCCAATCAGGAGCCACCGCTAGAAGAGCCGCCCAATCAGGAGCCACCGCTAGCAGAGCCGCCCAATCAGGAGCCACCGCTAGCAGAGCCGCCCAATCAGGAGCCACCGCTAGCAGAGCCGCCCAATCAGGAGCCGCCGCTAGCAGAGCCACCCAATCAGGAGCCACCGCTAGCAGAGCCACCCAATCAGGAGCCGCCGCTAGCAGAGCCACCCAATCAGGAGCCACCGCTAGCAGAGCCGACCAATCAGGAGCCACCGCTAGCAGAGCCGCCCAATCAGGAGCCGCCGCTAGCCGAGCCACCCAATCAGGAGCCACCGCTAGCAGAGCCACCCACTCAGAAGCCAACGGACTTCAACATTATTGAAGCAGCTTCCAGCAGAAAAAAACCTGTTTTATTACATGTAGTTAATGGACAGTTTTCTTTCGTCCAGTCACGGATCACTGAGCAGACTACGTATTGGCGCTGCGTTGTTCGCAATTCACACATCATGCCGAGCAACGCGGTCGTGTCCAGTGTGGGGGCAAATTTCGACAAGGACCAAGTGGGCATTGTCATCCGCCAGAAAATCTACCGATAGAGAAGCGTCTAGTGCGCCAACGCGTTGAGGCAAGAGCGCAGGAAAACGTTTTTCAGTCGGCGGCACAAATTTCGCGTGAAGAGGTTTTGCGTGTTGCTGACCAATTTCAGGTAAGCGAAAATACATAAACTACATGTACTGCTACTTTATAGAACTTTGTACTAACATGTCCGAGGACTGCTAACTGCATTGACAGCTGTGGAATTGAATCCGTGTGGCCTCATGTGCAACGGCACTTCACCCAAGCCATATGGCGACTTGTGCAACCCTTGGTCTCCGACTCGACTCGTCGCTGTTGATGCTCAGCTGATGGCACAGGGACAGTTGCGTACGACGATTTCAGCGCAAAAGCACAGCGAAAGCGCGACTGCGTATATTTTTAGATCTGTGGCGGGAGCACCGCTTGTCTGCGCTCAACTGAGAGCTTGTTGGAGAAGTGTAGTCGCCTAGATGCACCCTAACTTTGTGATTGTGATGTAATATGACAATGAATAGATTTAATTTTACTTTAACTGTTTTAGCGCAAGTGACTTTTAATCGTATTAATCAATTTTAATTGCCAAATTTGTTCATTTTAATTGTTTGTATCATTTAGACACCATTTTTTTAATTTGTTACTTACTCGCATTACTCGCACTCTCAAATAACTCTTCGCCGAAGTGGATCAATTTTAACAAATCGTTCGCCGAAATGGCCAGCTTTCGCCGTTTTTGAATTTTGCCGAAAATTCCTTCGCTTAAGTGGGTTGAATTCCTCTTTGCCTGTGTCACCTAATAGGTCCAAATGAAGTTATGCACTTGCATAATAACCGCGTTGTATTAAAGGCTTATAAGTTTCCATGATGTCCATTCAATCGCCATTCAGGTCATTGACAAGCATTTCACTACCCATTAACACGCACGCGGGATGCGTGCTATTGTCCATATAGACAAAAACATTACTTTAACGAGTTTATTAGATGACCCAAATATTAATTATTAAATGAATATTTTTAAATTTATAATTATAAGTTATAAACAACAACTACTTATAGCATGAACATGAGGGGGAAATGTCTAAAGCCATAGTTTCTCTCGAAGAATTAGTCTTTTTGATAGATACGCCTTACTCAAACACAATGTAAAAACAAATTGTTGTTGCCGTCAATGCTAACACGAATATTTCTTAGTCGGACAGGCCTCGATATGAACTGGCCGAGGAACCGGCTTGTCAATTGATTGTGGGGTGGCATTATTGCAACTGGTGATCGTCATCACTTGCGCGCAGACAGTAGAACTGATAGAGCCGCTCGCATTAGCAGAGAAAGACGCCTCATTGGACGGCATTGTGCTTGTGCTTGAAATATGCCGGCTTAGTGCACAGTTCACTGCCTTGGAACTCCTGAACAGACTGCGGTCCCGGCGCCTGGTTAAATACCTTTTGACCGTCTTCTCACATTTCTGGCCGGTAATAAGCATTATGTCTTGCAGCGAATGGCCAGCGGCGACTAGATCGCACACTCTAGTGACTCTGTGGGAGAATCAAAGGAAAGTAATTTTATATGAACTATTTAAAACTAGCTCGTATTTATATACCATATCGGAAAACGAAATTTACTTACCTAATACAGTGATTAGTGTAGACCTTGCTTAGACCGGCCTTCGCACTCAGATTCTTCATAAATTCTTGAAGGAATCGATATCCTCGAGCGGTCTTCTCGGAGAAACGGTACGGTTTTCAGGTTGTCCTTGAAGAGGCTTCGGAAAAAACGATAGCGAAGCGCAGGGCCTAAACGGGTATATTTATTCAAATATACTGGGGGGTGCAAGATAAGACAGGGGGTGGGGTGGTTTCCGCAACTGAGGAAAGAGGTGAGAACTGAGAGCCAATCAGAAGGCAGCGAGGGAGAGAGATAAATGACATAACAAAATTGAACTATACAGATTCTACTGAGACTGCGTGTTATTGTCTTTCTCGATCATAAACAACTATAGCCTATTTGGAAACACTAGTCAATGCACTTTTCTGCAGTCGGGATGCATGATATTGGAATAACACGACTCGCGCCTACCGGCGCTCGCGTGTTATACCGATATCATGCATCCCGACTGCAGAAGAATATACCATTGATATATCTTCGATAGGTAAACTTCCGTACATTTTTCCGGAATGATATAACGATATCGGATACAACTAACATGACTGTTATAGCGCATTACTTTAAACTACTCCAACAAAGAGCTTTTTTAAGCAAATAAATAGATCCACCTCGAGCAGCCGAGCTCCTAGTGTGAGAAGCTAACTTGAGAAAGAAAAGGACCCCATGTGCAGAGCTGGAGCTTGAATGTTATCGCCCGTTTCATGTCAAATAATCAATTTTCCGTATTTTAAACTTGTTTTGTGTGTCTCTGTAGGTAGTGCCTATCATTCAGTAGGCCTAGTTTGTGTAAGGGGTTGACGGTCATTTCGTCTGCCGCCTTTTCGTCTGCCGCCTTTTCGTCTGCCAATATACGATATAGTCGTTTCGTCTGCCAATATATATAATATATAAATCGGAATAACTAATTATGCCATCAAGCTTCGCATGGAAGTGTAATGTAAATGTCTTATTAATTGTAATTTATTATAATGCTAGGATTTTTCTGAAAGTTCCGGAGCTAATATGTTGCATATAAATACACAAAGCCAGAAGCAAGTATCTCCAACCGTTTAGTTTCCTTCCAACTTTCTTTTTACAAATAATTGCAAATTTTTTAAAATTGTAAAATTTTGTAAATTGTAAACTGTAAAATTGTAAAATTGTAAAATGTTTTTTACAAATTACGCATCAAGGACCACTAGAAGTTACGTTGTAACGGTAACTTCTAGTGGTCCTTGTTACGCATGAGTCCATGGTGAAAAAATTATCGATAACACCACTTTCTCAGAAAATAACTTCGCATCGATGCGTCGTAGAAAATGAAGAAAAACAAAATGTATCAATAAGAAAACATACTTAAAACTTGCTTATACTAATTTATTTTAATTCCCTACATAAAAAATACTAAATAAGTGAACCAAAATAAACATAAATAAAAAAGTCGTTTCGTCTGCTACAATTCTTTGGCAGACGAAAAGGCGGCAGACGAAATGACCGCAGACCGTGTAAGGGCCTAGACCTATTACTAAATATGTGGTTAGATTAGGCCGCCTACCTTGGACTGACTAAGCCTATTCTATTGAAGTTAATATAGGTTTCTTTGCTGGACAGGGCATAGTCAAGACATTGTCTCATTCTCACTGCTTAAAATGAATTAGAGCCAAGTCAAAACTTAACCAATCAGTGATTTATGACTCTATGAGCTATGATGGGCTATGGCCACTTTGATTTGAAATGGAAGAACTGGTGCACTCTAGGCCTACATTGCTGGACACAGCTTAGATAAATAGAATAAGCCTAGAATACTTGATACACAAACTTATATTAATAGATCTTTGACTTTGTTTAATGCTTTGGTATATATACCTTTGCAGCTTTGGCTTAGTGTAGGCCTATATTAGGCCTAATTGTAGGCAATTTGTAAATATGCTGACATATGTAATTTAAATAAACCTTTGGCTTTGTATTTTGCTTATATGAAATTGAATAGGGCTTATATATACCATTAGGCCCTAAGATATTTTTGAACTAATGGATCGGCCTAAACAAATTTGCATTAATAATTTTGTAAGTTAATAAAAAACTTATTGTTAGTGGGCCTAAAATGCCTAAATAATCTCTTTGTTTATGACTATGATCATGCAAATATAACAATTTCTTACTAATGAACTTTAATAATAAATTAAAATTGTGAACTTTATTGGTTGTATATTTAAGCATCAATTGCTTTGATTCATTTCTTTCCCAATCTTTTATAATTTTCTATTGTGCCAGCTAATGCTATTGAAACAACCTTCCTATTTATATTTTATTATAAACTATTTGGCTTTCAATTATTAACTAATTAGTTCAATTTTCAAATAAATAAGGTAATTATTTTAACATATGCTTACTTTTAGTAGTATTGTACATACAAGTTTAAAAAAATATTATTTATATTTGCTAAAAAGATGGAAAATCAAAGACAGTGTATATCCCTATTAGAAAAATTTTCAAAAACCCACAGATGCGATACGCAACATGGGTGCCAAAATTGTACCAAATTTTGTTGACTGGGGAGGGGGGGCGACGCGACACCAATGTCTATTGACCAAATGACTAGGGGGGAACATTTACTTAAATTGACAATTCCCGTTCTGCCATTCACTCCTGAGACTGAGACCATGAGGTGAGGGATGAGAGTATTCCTTTCAATTTCACAGAAAAAAATGAAATTTAAAAACAATAAAAAATAAAACAACAACGATACAGCAGTTAGAAAAACAGCACATGTATTGTAACTAACAAGTATTACTTGTTACTTGTTTTTCATAATTCATAGCAGGCTAGCAGCTGGCCTAGTGGTCACTTCATCTGAGTTCAGTTCACTCAATTCTCAATGTTTGTCATTAGCAAAAAAATGTCAAAATCAAAACTAGAGAACAAGAAACTTTAACTTCAAGTCCACAACAGCAAATATTATCTATTCACATGTTATATTGTAAATGACTTAAAAGTAAGTTGAAACAAAAAAGAAGAGGATAAAATTAAAAATTACAAGAAGCTCATTTTTGACATAAGGACATTTACGTTAACAAAAACCTGGAAAATGAAGACCCAGATACAGTTTCTGACTATATGTTCATTAATTAACTGACAACTGCAACAGTGTTGCAACACTACCATTACCAAACAAAACCATGGACTCTGCTATGGCGATGTGACACCAGCTGCTTGATGACTCCTCCACAATGCAACACCACCTGCTAAAGATTCCACCGCAACGTGACACTGAAAAATTTTGTAAACGCAATGGACACGTGTCCGTGATTTGTCAGCTTATTCTCTCAACCACTCTCATGCTTGGGCGCAACCTTGGGATTCACTTGGCTATTTCTATTGGCAACACACACATGTAAGTTGCTATTGGATGGAATAGTATTCATGTGACTGCTCTCAGCCAATAGCGACTTACATGTATATGTTGCCAATAGAAATGGCCAGGTGATTCCCAAGGTTGCACATGTATGACCACTCTTAGGCTTAATTGCAGTATTTGGGCTAGTAGAATTTGAACTAGAAAAAGATTTTTCTTCCTGAATCTTGAAATTGACTATGTAAAGCCATTATTAGAATATAAATGAATTAAGATCAAATTTTTATATACTTCTAGTTTTTGTAAACATTTTAAAGTTTTTATAAAGGTATCTTGATTTTCCTATATAGAATAGTTCCAAGAATATATTTATAATAAATACTAAACTTTAGACAAAATGCTTACTTTTTTTTCTAAATCTATTTTAGTATTAAAAATATTAAATAAGACCAAAGAGACACATCTGAGATGCTTTGGACACACTAAGAGACACATCTGAGCTGCTTTGGACACACTAAGAGACACATCTGAGATACTTTAGACACACTAAGAGACACATCTGAGCTCAGTGAGCTGCTTTGGACATACTAAGAGACACATCTGAGCTGCTTTGGACACATTAAAGATGCTTCCAACACATCTGGCTAAGAAAATATGATTTTTCAAATAAAATCCAAAATGAAAATTGCAGTCAATCTTAGTTTAAAAGCCTGACCAACAAGCTCAGCCATGGGTGGAATGTTTGCTAAACTATTTGATGGCCTCTTTGGCAAGCGGGAGATGCGCATCCTGATGGTTGGACTCGACGCCGCTGGCAAGACCACCATTCTGTACAAGCTGAAGCTGGGCGAGATTGTCACTACTATACCCACCATCGGGTTCAATGTGGAGACTGTGGAGTACAAGAACATCTCATTCACCGTTTGGGATGTCGGCGGTCAGGACAAGATTCGCCCGCTGTGGAGACACTATTTCCAGAATACGCAGGTAGGTTTGGGATTTGGGATCAAGATTGAGTCTCTAGGACTAGGGGTCAAATTAGCTCTCCTAGGGTTTAGGGGGATTAGGTTTGGGATTGGAACTCTGAGGGATTAGAGATCAGGATTGGCACTCTGAGGGATTCGGGATCAGGATTGGCACTGAGGGATTTGGGATCAGGATTGGCACTCTGAGGGATAAGGGGATTATTGAGGGGATAAGGGATCAGGATTATTGAGGGGATAAGGGATCAGGATTACTGAAGGGATAAGGGATCAGTATTATTAAGGGGATAAGGGATCAGGATTATTGAGGGGATAAGGGATCAGGATTATCGAGGGGATAAGGGATCAGGATTATTGAGGGGATAAGGGATCAGGATTATCGAGGGGATAAGGGATCAGGATTATTGAGGGGATAAGGGATCAGGATTATTGAGGGGATAAGGGATCAGGATTATTGAGGGGAGGGGATAAGGGATCAGGATTACTGAAGGGATAAGGGATCAGGATTATTGAGGGGATAAGGGATCAGGATTATTGAGAGGATAAGGGATCAGGATTACTGAAGGGATAAGGGATCAGGATTATTGCCCGCTGGAAAATAGGGCAGGATTTCGGTTCGGATTTTTTTAATTTCGGCCGGACATTCTCTGCATCTGTTCAGTGGGAGAATATCCGGTCGTTTCTTCGGATAAGTGACGCCAACTTTACATATCCAGATGCTTTGTTCGGATATTGTAGTTCTGTATCCGGACGAAACATCCGGATATGTACATTGAATCCGGATGTAAGTCCGGAAATGTATCCGGCTATAAGGCCGGATTGAAGCCACATATCCGGATGTTTCATCCGGATATCACGTTTTTATCCGGACGAAACATCCGAATATGTGCATTGAATCCGTACGTAAGTCCGGAAATGTATCCGGCTATAAGGCCGGATTGAAGCCACATATCCGGATGTTTCATCCGGATATCACGTTTTTATCCGGACGAAACATCCGAATATGTGCATTGAATCCGGACGTAAGTCCGGAAATGTATCCGGCTATATCGTGCCGATTTTCACATTAATTTAGTTTTCCAAAGGATAATGCAGCATAATCTGCTGCTTCGCTCGTACGGATAGATTCTGTTAATTCAAATGAATAAATTGTAGCAATTCTTTTGTGCATTTTAGTTGACAAAAAGGGAAAGAATGTTATTATATTTAATAGTATATTATATTTATATTTAACAAGTAGTTAAACGCAGTTAGAGGAAAACAAGTAGTTAAACGCAGTTAGTGGAAAACAAGTAGTTAAACGCAGTTAGAGGAAAACAAGTAGTTAAACGCAGTTAGTGGAAAACAAGTAGTTAAACGCAGTTAGTGGAAAACAAGTAGTTAAACGCAGTTAGTGGAAAACAAGTAGTTAAACGCAGTTAGTGGAAAACAAGTAGTTAAACGCAGTTAGTGGAAAACAAGTAGTTAAACGCTGTTAGTGGAAAACAGCTACACTTTCAATTCAGTAGCAAGTGAAAGAGAAGCATTTTAATATATTTTTCAAGCCAAAGCTCATTTTATTGGCTCTTACCCCCGCTTGAACCCTCCACTTGCGCATTTCCACACTACTCCCCGCCCATCCCTAATTTTTATTGTACACTACTGCTGAACTAATTAGCGAGTTGTTTACGCCTGCAACTTTTTATGCTTCTTAACTTATCAAAGTCGTTTCAACTGCCTCCTTATTTTTTATAAATAACCTATGTATTCTTCTTTGCTACTGAACTGAAAGTAGAAAGCTGCTTTGCAAAGTATATATGCCGGAGTGGCTCATCTAGTTATTCTAGTATCTGTGGATACAAATAGAAATAAAAAGATAAGCACAATTAGTGGGAACAAGTAGTTAGTAATTAGTGGTTTCCAAAAAGGACGTGTAGAACGTTTGTTATTGAATTATGCAGTAGTCGTTGGCTGTTTAGCTGGTGTTTCCTGCTCCGGCTCTATCTGCTCTCTTCTCCTTTTGTTACGCGCCTTAGTAGCTTCATTCTTTTGCTTCCGATCTTCCTCAGGCTTTGAGTTGTAAATGGAAGTTTCGCGACAACGTTTAAAACAATCGTGAACATCGTCCTCTTCTAGTGTCACGCCTTTTCGACTGCAGTAGGCAGCCACGAGCTCTAGTTTTGCTGAATTGGCAGCATGAACGCGTGACCCAGGGGCTCCACTTCCACGGGAGGCGGCGCGGCGACCTGAAAACGTTGTCGTCAAAAATTCTTCATTTGAAAAGACCGCGCGAAGAATTCGGCGAATAAAAGCGAACTTCGTCCGTTGCAGCTTCCTTTTTTGCTGTTCCGTCGCCTCCGTTGTTTGAGCACCCCATCGTTGCTGCATGGGCAACAGCTCAGTTAAATTTTTCTCTATGGCTGTGCGGTCCTGCAACGTGACAAGTAAATTTGCAAACTCCGCGTCCGTCTCTGAAATCGGCACGAGATTGCCAGATGACGTGTTCGGGGCGACAGCAGGCTGTTCTAAAACAGCCTGCATGCTTCGATGTAGCGCGTCAGTCTGTCCCGAACTGAGGCTGCCGCGGACGTAAACACCAGTTGCAGAACGTTGCTGGGATTGATGCTCTGGCGGCTGCAGGTCCGTTGACTGGCAATTATTGTTCTCGTCTTCGCCGGTGGCAGCGTTCTCGCCGGGCAAATCGCCAATGACCCGAAACAATTCTTCGGCGAAAACGCAGGATTGGTAACAGCGCTTATGCATGCGTGCTACGACCTGCTTAATTTGCAACAAGGTTGCATCGCTAGTCCCAGAATCGCATCGAAGTGACTCATCGCAGCCGCGGGCCTTCAGCTGGTCGATTTCTTCGTCCGCTTCGGAAAGTTTTTGCCGCGCTTGCCTGAGTTCTTGGCCTAAAGGAGATGTACGAAAGATAAATGAGTAATTTATAGTCATTTGATTTAAGCTTATCGTCAACTGATACCAGACTTACGAAGCGAGTCCTCCACTTTATTTTGCTCGTTAATCTGCTGCAACATGTTGGTGCAGGATGGGCATCTGATGGCAGCTGGAGTCTCTGAAGGACGCTTCGCCAAGGCTACAGCCTCCTGGGCTGCCGCAAGCGTTCCGTGAGGGCCTTTCCATATCAAGCCTTTGTAACGCGTTCCGACGCGAATGTCTTTTGCTGGCACCACAAGAACACGCATATTGTGGGCCAGATCGCCTTTTTCGTCTTCGTGGCGGCCAATAATGTGGCCCTCCTGCACTGGCCCGTATTGGATGACGCCGTTGGCTGACGCGTCATATTTAATACACCAATAACGGGATTCATCCTCTTTTCTACTACTTTTAAAGTCGACATAATTGGGCGGAAGCTGTCGGCGTTTGGAAGTTGCAGCTGTTGAAGTAGAAGATGACGCTGCTGCGCTACCTTTTCCTCTCATTCTTTAGCAATCTCTGAAACAGTATGCCGCAATTACTGTATGAAGTAAACAGTAGGTGTTTGTAGCTATTCGCCTGCAAATGTTCGTAACTAACTGAAACTCTAACTGAAAGCCTACTACTGAAAGCCCAGCTGTCGTGTTCTATACCTGCTTTTCGACCTGGTCAAGCTGCTCACGAGATCTCGGGGGACATCAAAGGACATGTGACACTGGGTAGTAGGCCTCAAGTGTGTTGTAAAAAGGAAATATGCAATACAGGACACTACAAAGTACAAATACGAACTAATGACGATGACGATGCAGTATGTGCTACCTATTTATGTAATGCTTTCAAATGTATCCGTACATACAATATATCTCATTGATAAAAACCCGTTATTTAATGTTGATGGAAAGGGAATGATGCTTAATATATATTATAGTAAATTATCTACTCTCGATATTAGGTGCAAGAAGTTATGACGAAACGCCGAAATTGATCAACTACTAATAAAAATTTGTTACATGCAATTGTTGATATATAATTAGTACATATTAGTGGTTAAAATTACTTGTATACAATTAGTTGCACTCAATTAGTGGTACACAATTAGTAATGGAAAGTTAAGTGTTAACAATTTGTTACAACTACTACATACTAGTGGTAAACAGTTACTTTTATATAATTATTTGCACACAATTAGTTGTACACAATTAGCACTGTACACAGTTGTACACATGTGGCATAGACAGCACTTGCACAAAATTAGTAATACAGAATATACAAATATACTACACGAATTTTTTATTCGTTCATACTTCGTTTGTGTAGATAGTTGCCTCTGATTCAGCTGCTACAGCAGCGAGTATTTCATTCATGCCATCGTCAGCCCAGTGTCTGGCACCACCAACATAGTCGTTGTATGAACATACGTTGATTGTTTTCGCAAACACTGGCGATGCTAGCGTAGGTGTTTGGGTGTCACTCTTCGATTGAGCATTATCGGCGCTCTTCCAATCTTCTAGTTCTTCAATCGCCAGTCTGGCTTCCTGTTTGTGCAACAGTTACTGTGTAATAAAGAACAGAACTCAAGTGTCAGAGGGTAAGGAAAAAAATAAGTTCCGATTTCCAACCTGCAATGCTACTTCGACGCGCAAAAATGCCACCGCAACTTTTTCCTCCAGCTGTGCTTTCACATGCTGAGCACTCGGTGTAGTAGCAACAGCTGTAGCGGAGGCAGCACTCGGTGTAGCAGCAACAGCTGTAGCGGAGGCAGCACTCGGTGTAGCAGCAACAGCTGTAGCGGAGGCAGCACTCGGTGTAGCAGCAACAGCTGTAGCGGAGGCAGCACTCGGTGTAGCAGCAACAGCTGTAGCGGAGTCATCATCGCAGAAAAGGTTCTCAAAAAGGTGCTCGCAGCTGTCAGCCGCAGCACCACTACCAGCAAAGGTCGCAGCACAGGCAGCATCGGCGGTCGCAGCAGCAGCAGCCGCTTGTCGGGAAGCCGCATAAGTTCGCTTACTTAACCACCCTGTGCAATTAGAAATTTCTCTACTATGTCTTTTCATAGTACTCGCTGCAATGAATTCGAGAGGAGTGAAACGAGTTTGAACTAATGAAAAGTCGGCACGCAACGCGTGCGGTCGCGATAACTGTAGCTGAATGTATTACAAAGGCTAGAGATACTAAGAATAAAAAGCACAGGAAATTGGCAGGATTTGTAACACAAATAAAGCTACCACTGAAAGATGAACTTTAAGTATAAAACTAAGTAAGTATATAAGTAGTTTAGGAGCAATACGCTAGTCCACTTAAGTACGAGGACAACCGAAATAAACAATTCAAATTGGTGTACACTGTCTTGCGGCAGACATTTAACAGTAATAAAACGCATTTAGCCCATTGGAAGCTGCACGTGAGGTAGCAGAGCGATGTGCGTTTCGGACACCGCACAGCAGCCAACTATCTCATTGATGTCGACTTCTTGAGTTGGTTCAGGCAGAGTGTCAACGAATGGATCACACAGAAGACGACGCACATGAGCAAACCGGCATCCACGATCCTGAGCTTCATCAGGAACACCTGACAATTTATAGAGAGGTTCCTCCACTGCGGGGGGAACTTCCACTGCGACATTTTGCACAGCAACGCACAGCCGACCATCATCTGTGTTGACAATGGATTTCAAACGAAGGAATTCAAAAGATAGGTCTTCGCGATGTTGTATGGCTACAAAACAGGAGACGCGACGACGGTTGCGCATTTGCAATTTAAATGTCTCGACAAACAGTCCATTGTCGAATTCAGCAGCCATCCAAAATCGCCCTTGAGTTTGTCTCTTTCGTTGCGCCACAACACTTCCGAAGCGTCGGAACGCACGGCACGGTCTTGTATTCGCTGACGCTTCCAGGCGAGACACGCATGCAAAATCTTGGTCAGCCGCAAGCTGCCGTTCGACAGTGTTCACCAGCTCGACGTCAAGCAAGCGAGAACCATGTAGAAGCGTTTTGAGACGGCAGTGCATCGACTCCATGAGTCCAGCAGACTGTTGGTGCACAGGTCCAGCTAGATATGCGTAGTCCGTCATATGACTGCACACTTGATGAGCATTGTAAGACTGCGCTCGAACGGAGTACAGGCGAGCCAGCGCTGCAAACACGTATCGGAGTGTAGTACGCACGTGAGGTAACTCACTTTTTGGCCCGTTCTGAAGGCTAAGCCAGAACATCGTGGACGAAAGCACTTTAAATAAATTTAAATGATCGCTGTAGCGAACCTCAAGGAATGAATCTAATACCATAGGGCCATACACTAGAAGCCAGGCCTCGTATTCGTGTCCACGGAACCTTTTCAACTCAGCAAGTCGGCGTGGGATTCGCTGAATAGCTTGTGGAACTTTAATTCTTGCAACCTGAAATTAAATTATGTTCAAATAAGCAACACGCGACAAGCAAAGTTCAATTAGGAACTAAGTAATGAAAGAACGTACCTCACTGTCTACATCCAGCAGCTTGCTGCTCAAATCAGGTTGCAAAACATTCGGGTCAGACTTGTCTCGCCTGATAAGAAACAGCTGAGACAGCATCTGCTTAGCCGGGCCGGACAAAAATTGATGCAGATAGCATGGTGGCGTGGCCTGAATATAGTCGAATCCGAGTATGCCACTCAGAGGGGAAGTGAACTTGACTCCCAGAGTATCCCCTGCGTCACGCAGTCCGGGGTGGTGTACTCTTTCGGCCTGGAGCGCAGCTACTGCATGTGTGTCCATTAGTGTTCTCACGGAGGGTTCCATGCACCCTTTCGCTCTAGCAGCGTTTAGCATTGCAGGTGTGATATCCGTGGGATAATACCGACCGTATCCTGACGGTTGAGGACGAGTTTTTATGTAGCATTTATCACATCCATACACTGAGTTGAAACGACGCATTCCAAGAGCATCGGCCCGAGCAGGAGCATCAAATATTGCCAACATGGGATGGAACCGTAGCCGATGTGCTGTACCATCGCCGACAGAAACACCTGACGTCCGCAGTTTATTCAGTTCTTTGGCGATAATGGGAATAAACGATGCTGCCTGGACCTTTACCTTTCCGGCCCAGAGGCCGCACAGTACTACGAACTTCCACTGAAGTCTCGGAATCACTTCAGTGATGGTGAGGTACACTGGGCACACTTCTGTGTGGCTAGTTGAATGCACAGAAAAACCATCGCAGCACAAATTATACGTCAGATCGGATCTACGTCGGATGTCGACACCCTGAACGAACTCATTGTACAGAGTACTTGTGGCGTAGTGTAGTCGATTGGCATCCATTAACGCCAGATCTTCCGGCCAGACGACGTAAGTCAGCAAGCCATTGCTAATCTTTTGTTGGAGCTGCGCTGCGAGGTCGAATGACCAAAAATGGGCAGGACCGTCTAATGTGTCACAAGTCGTACACGGGACGTTCCGACCCGGTGATGTACCACCACACTGAGTACAGACAGAATAGCATTTCGTGGACCCGTGCACAGCTCGAGTCGCAACTGCTTTGGTAAGCTGCGAGTATTTGAATATCGACCGTGGAAGGTTGCAGCCTGGAAATATTTTGTGCAGCGTAAGCAGCAGGAGTTTCATGTCGGGCCTCTTTATCTTGGCTGCTAAAGAAAATGTCTCAAGAAGCCTTACAGCCTCGCCCAATGAGGCTGATTTGCCTTCGAATAGCGGCACCGATAAAAAGGCACTGAGGGCTTCCTCTGCTTGGGCATCGTCGCCTTCTTCGTCTGCTTGGGCATCGTCGCCTTCTTCTTCGTCTGCTTGGGCATCGTCGCCTTCTTCTTCGTCTGCTTGGGCATCGTCGCCTTCTTCTTCGTCTGCTTGGGCATCGTCGCCTTCTTCTTCGTCTGCTTGGGCATCGTCGCCTTCTTCTTCGTCTGCTTGGGCATCGTCGCCTTCTTCTTCGTCTGCTTGGGCATTGTCGCCTTCTTCTGCAGCCTCATGGCCATGGTCGAAAATGTCGGCCGCATACTGAACATCGCCGACAGCATCATGAGCATCGTCGACAAGGTCGGCAACACCTTGAGCACCGGCTTGGACGTCCTCGGCAACATTGTCTAGCCCTTCCATGAGCCTGCGATGGCGTAATTCGCGCATTCTGCTTGCGCTGCCACTGCTGCCTGCTTGGGCTACTGCATTTTCCTTGCGTCTTTTTATGCCACGCCGATAGTCAGACATGTAATTTCGCATATACGCTCGCTGCTTTTCTGCCTCGCTGTTCTGATCCATGTGTGCGTTAGTAAAAGTAGCTGAAAATTTGTTGAATGCATTTCATGCGTCACTATTATTTCTACATGCATACAATTTGCCTAAAAAATTACCTCACTATTATGACTAGGAGACGTATATGTATACATACTATGAAAACCGATTACTCGAAAGTAAATATTCATCTATATTTTGCAAATCAATCTTGCTGCCTATTCAATATCCAACTGTATATCCATATCCTAATATTTCAACTTGTTTAGCTAACAGCAATTTTACTACTTGATTAAAGGGCAATAACTGAAAATAAAAAACTTAAGTCCAGTGTTCAAGTAGCTTTCATTGACATTGGTGCCGAATTGTATTTGCACACAGGAAAATTTCAGACACTTAATTTTAGGCATTGCAGATAAAATTTAGTCAGGTAGTTGTAACTGGAAATTCAGTGACCACATTAGCTCTCATGGACAGCTTTCTAAAATCCAGGGTTGATGTGAGCGAAAAATTGAAGAAGGCCATATATGCATTGAAAAAACAGTGCGGTAAGTATCCGAACCAAGAGGTTTGGTATCCGGATGAAAAGTCCGGAAATTTTTGTCCGGATAAGTCATATATCCGGGTGATAATCCGGATATTCGTCCGGATACGACTTGTCCGGATATAGTAGAGTATCCGAACCAAGAGGTTTGGTATCCGGATGAAAAGTCCGGAATTTTTTGTCCGGATAAGTCATATATCCGGGTGATAATCCGGATATTCGTCCGGATACGACTTGTCCGGATATAGTTCGGATAAAATGTCATATCTGGACATATCCGGCCGTTCATTCGGAAAAGTGCCCCTATCCGGATCCGGATACGCTATATCCGAACCAAATATCCGTCCCTATTTTCCAGCGGGTGAGGGGATAAGGGATCAGGATTATTGAGGGGATAAGGGATCAGGATTATTGAGGGGATAAGGGATCATTGATCATGCACAAAACATTCAATTTGCAGGGCCTGATCTTCGTAGTAGACAGCAATGATCGCGAGCGAGTCGGCGAGGCCCGCGAAGAGCTGATGCGGATGCTGAACGAAGACGAGCTCCGTGACGCCATCCTGCTGGTGTTCGCCAACAAGCAGGACCTGCCCAATGCCATGAACGCTGCGGAGCTCACGGATAAGCTCGGACTGCACTCGCTGCGCAACCGCACCTGGTACATCCAGGCCACCTGCGCTACGAACGGAGAGGGTCTGTATGAGGGCCTTGACTGGCTAAGTAATACGCTGAAGTCCAAGGCTAGGTAAATCTGCGCTGAGGGTAACTAGTGCTCAGGCTTGTTGAAGAGATCCGACTTTTGGGATTGGGGATTTGACTTTTATAATAAGATATGCAAGTATTGGGGTGTCACTATTTTACTGCTGCAGGGTTTTTAAGTGGCCTTGGAAATTGTTCAAATGCTTCAGGTGGGGCCTCAGGCTCTGCCCCCCCCAATCAGATCCTCAGATGGGGCCTCAGGCTCTGCCTCCCCCCCCCAATCAGATCCTCAGATGGGGCCTCAGGCTCTGCCTCCCCCCCCCCAATCAGATCCTCAGGTGGGGCCTCAGGCTCTGCCCCCCCCCCTAATCAGATCCTCAGGTGTGGCCTCAGGCTCTGCCCCCCCCCCTAATCAGATCCTCAGGTGTGGCCTCAGGCTCTGCCCGCCCCAATCAGATCCTCAGGTGTGGCCTCAGGCTCTGCCCCCCCCCTAATCAGATCCTCAGGTGTGGCCTCAGGCTCTGCCCGCCCCAATCAGATCCTCAGGTGTGGCCTCAGGCTCTGCCCGCCCCAATCAGATCCTCAGGTGTGGCCTCAGGCTCTGCCCCCCCCAATCAGATCCTCAGGTGTGGCCTCAGGTTTTCCCAGGCTTGCTTAGAAAGCTGGCAGTTGATAAAAGAATCAATTAAAATACGTCAATAGAAAAAAATCCTTTTAGAAGAGGATTTAAATATACGCCATAAAAACTGAATTGTCTGTAGTTTTTTTCATTTTTTCGTTTTATTAAAGTTGGTTTTTCGCTCCCTCGCTTACTCTGTCTTATTCTGTCTCTCTGTGTTCTCTTATTTCATTTACGAGTAGAGATGTTATAATACTATAATATTGTGTTAATATTGCTGTGTTTATGGGTGTCCGGTTTGTGTTTCCTATTACGCTTAATAAATGTTATTTATTTGTATTGTATTCTGTACGGGTTCAGTGTTCTCTGTCTAAAATCTCTTCTCTAGTCTGTGTAGCTGCCGTCTGTTCTTCGAAATTCCAAAGCAACCCTTGGCATATTGCGTTGTGTTTAAATAATTTTAACTAACTATTTACTAAGCTGTTTAATGTTAATTATTAAATAAAGCGGAATTTAAAAGAGGTTGGAACTTAAATGAAGGGGAATTATTAGTTATTATAGAAGCTGTGGCGTTGTTGTGTCACCAGTTAAACACTTCTTAGCGATAATGTCTTCTGTGCTTGATTCATATTTGTATAATACATGCACGCATGTTGCCAGGGTCTTCTAGAAGGAATGTCGATTAAATCATGATACAGATTACATACATTATGCATACTTGTACATGATAAACACATGATACTACTATGGACTGCAAAATCCGTTGATTTTGGAGGTGGGGTGGGTGTCAACCCTCCTCGCCTCTCATTGGCTGGCGCCCTGATCACTAGGTGATCGATACGCGTATCGATATCGGCGCTCGGCGCGCGCGCGCCGCAGGCCGTTCAGCTCTGTCCACGCACGGCTCCACCCCTGCCCGTGTCTCACTGTACACTGCTCCCTGCTGCATGGCTCCCTTGTGTGGCTCCCTTACCCAGAGCGTTTGCTCCCTATCTCCCTCCTGCTCCATATGTTTCTGTTCCCTCACACTACGCACGCGTGGCCTGCTCTCTGTCCATACACATCTCTGCTCCTCCACTCTATCCTCGCGTGGCCCCTTGACTGATCGCATGCCCCTGCATACCCTGCTTGCCTCTCTGTCCCCTGCAACTGGGGAGGGAGCTCTCTATCCTCTGTACGACTCTCTCTGTGGGGTGTGTGTGACTCACACTGCCTCTCTGTCCTAGCATGCGCCTCTCTATCCGGCTCCTGCAGCAGGCTGTGTTGTTCACATCTCTTTCCACCCACCCTCTGCCCGTACACGCTCACTGTACAGGGCTGCGTCAGCGTCGGGGTTAAAACTTCTCGCTCCCTATGCTTCAACAGTATAACAACCTAGTGGCTGGCTCTCTGTCCACCCACCCCTCTCTGCCCGTACACGCTCACTGTACAGGGCTGCGTCAGCATCGGGGCTGAAACTTCCTATACCCAACCGTGTAGTGGCCTAGTATGGGCGCGACCTGAGTTCGATTTCGCTAGTTGAGATGCGGGTGAGAGAGGGGAAGAGGCTAGGTGGGGGCAGGGTGTGAGGTATAGGGGGTCTGCGGGGTACGTATCGTTGACTACATATCGGGAGAGTGTACACCTGTATTGGGAGAGTGTACACCTGTATTGGGAGAGTGTACACCTGTATTGGGAGAGTGTACACCCGTACTGGGGAGAGTGTACCTTTGGCTCGGGAGAGTGTACACTCGGGCGCCTGCGGCATGGGCGTCTGCGGCATGGGGCGCCTGCGGCATGGGCGCCTGCTGCTCTGGAGGGTGGGTATACATATCGGGAGGGTGTACATATCGGGGTACATATCGGGAGGGTGGGCATACATATCGGGGTACATATCGGGAGGGTGCGCCTGCGGCGCTTGGCGCCACGCGCCTGCGGCGCGCGCGCGCCAAGCGCCGATATCGATACGCGTATCGATCACCTAGTGATCAGGGCGCCAGCCAATGAGAGGCGAGGAGGGTTGACACCCACCCCACCTCCAAAATCAACGGATTTTGCAGTCCATAGTAGTCATGATGCAGACATGATGCATACTTGTACATGATAAACACATGATGCAGGCATGATGCATACTTGTATATGATAAACACATGATGCAGACATGATGCATACTTGTACATAAATGATGTATACTGGATTATGCATACATGACACATATATGATGCATACTTGATTATGCATACATGATACATACATGATTGTAGTGTACGCCCCCTCTATGCCTTCACGCTTTTCTCTGACTAGCTTTCGCCCTCTTGTCCAACGTGCACTAGCACTGGCCCCGTCAACCATTGCGTAACACTGTAGCCGCACGTCGGAAGTGAGTTGATATAATAGCTCTAATATACGGTCCACGAGACCAGGTTTTTCGCCACACACAAGCGCACTACAATGGCGTGGCAAGCTAGCCTACCCACACCGCCGCCATTGAACTTGCGCGAGGAGCCCCATGCGGCACATACAAAGTGGAGCAAGTGGTTGGCTCAGTTCCAGCTGTTCGCCGCGGCCGCTGACATCTCTGACAAGAAGCGACTTCGCCAACTCCTTCTATACACAGCGGGCGAGGACCTACAGGCCATTGCAGCCGGTCTCGCCGAAACCGGAGATGACGTCGACAAGCTCATTAAGGCTCTCAATGAGCACTTCATCAGCCAGCTCAACTTGCCCTTCACACGCTACCAGTTCCGTCTGTGGATCCAGCAGACCGGAGAGTCCCTGGAAGACTGGCTGCGGCGGCTCAACGACACCGCAGACTGCTGCAAATTCGAAGGCCTCAGGGACTCTCTGATCCGCGACCAGCTGATCGCCGGCTGCAACTCCGAGCAGCTCCGCAGGAAGCTGCTGGCCATGGACAACGTGGACCTGGGCCAGGCGGTCCGGGTGGCCAGGGCCATGGAGGCAGCGGAGTCGCAGGCCAGCCTGCTGCTGGATTGTGCATACATGATACATACATGATGTATACTGCTGGATTATGCATACATTATGGTACTGTACATGCGTACTCAGGAGTCCGCGGAATGGGAGTCAGCGCTGGTTTGCGAGACGATGGCGTTGCGCCAGGGTTGCCGGCAGCCCTCCTACGAATGTACACTGCACATATGCTACAATATCAATACTGACTCGTAATTACATTAGCTTATCTTATCTTTATCAGCTCTGACATGTGTCTTCATTCACAGCGTCTTAGGCGGACGGCAATTGAAAAATTTTTATTACTGAATATCAGCTGAATTTATGCATGCAAGGTCTTTGATAGTCAAACTGAAAACTGCATGTACATCTTATAATCGATGAGATCAAGCATTTACATGTACATGTAGTATATATGCATGGCGGCCTAAGTCTCTATCAAAGCAGCTTGGCTACGCAGGAATTCTACATGTAATTTTAGTGCTCTTGGTGGGCGCCCCTGTCTCCTGGTGGGCGCCCCTGTCTCTTGGTTGGCGCCCCTGTCTCTTGGTGGGCGCCCCTGTCTCTTGGTGGGCACCCCTGTCTCTTGGTGGGCGCCCCTGTCTCTTGGTTGGCGCCCCTGTCTCTTGTTGACGCCCCTGTCTCTTGGTTGGGCGCCCCTGTCTCTTGGTTGGCGCCCCTGTCTCTTGGTTGGGCGCCCCTGTCTCTTGGTGGGCGCCCCTGTCTCTTGGTGGGCGCCCCTGTCTCTTGGTTGGGCGCCCCTGTCTCTTGGTTGGCGCCCCTGTCTCTTGGTTGGCGCCCCTGTCTCTTGGTTGGGCGCCCCTGTCTCTTGGTTGGGCGCCCCTGTCTCTTGGTTGGCGCTCCTGTCTCTTGGTAGGCAACAACCTCTCCCTACTCTGTGTCTCCTACGCCAGTGGATGCCTAACCTAGGGAAGCGATATCTTCGTGGGGGCAATAATAGGGTGCGGGGGCCGCGGCCCTGTGCGTGAACGAACGCCTCTGCATCAAAGAATAAAAATTAGACAATTGATACTGAATGAAAACGTCTGTAATTGCAGATTTACTTCCTTAATTATTTATAAACTTTCTACTAGAGTTCTCTGCTTTATAAAAAACACATTTCATTCTTTGAAAAATGACTTGACTTATCTGTGCAGCCTCGAGTGACTGAAAATATTTATTTAACTTTGAAACAAAATTGCTCAATTAAAAAATGGGATGAATGAGTGCTGCAGGTAGCTGCTATATTCAACATCTGAAACCTAATTTTTTGCGAGTACAACCAGCTAGTCGGCCTGCTAAATGCCTCCCATCAGCTGATGTCCAGCCGCCTCATTGTGCCGCACAACTGCCATCACGCGAATTCTTGGCGCTGTCGAAAATTTCGATTTTGTAAAATTTGAAACTGACGATGACTGAATCTTTGACTGCTGCTGCTGCTGCTGCTGCTGCTGCTGCAGAGGGTGGCTGCAGAGGGTGCTGAAAAGCGTGCGCTGCAGAGGCGGCACTCTCGACTGTTTCTGGCTCTGAGCGGGCGCAAAGTTTTCAGTCTTTGTTTTAATCAGACCTCGACCTCGCAACAGGCGACCGGACAGAGCGGCCGAGGGTGGCCGGGCCAGCAGGCAGGGATGCAGCGAAGCGGCCGGTTTTGGACGAGGATTGGCGGAGCTGGCAACCGGCTGAGTGAAGGAAACCGGGGATCCGTGTTGTTGGGAGATGTTAATTACTGATCTACAGACTGAAGTGCTAGGATATCTAAAGGCAAATGATAACATGATCTACAGACAAATTAGTCATCGATTTATTGACAGAAAATTCGAGGACTAAAAACAAGAGGATTTGGGAGTTGAACAGAAAAAATGATTTGGGCTCTATAGACATAGGATTCAGTCATCTATAGACAGATTGGAGATCTGCACGAGCTGTAGATCTGGAGATCTACATATACTGAATGCAGAGATCTACAGGCAGATCAAGAGATCTACAGGCAGGAGATACATAGAACTACATACAATATATTCAGAGATTTACAGCCATAAGATCTAGAGATCTACAAGCAAAAGATCTAGAGATCTTCAGGCAGAAGATCTAGAGATCTACAGACAAGATCTACAGATCTAAAGGCAGACAATCCAGAGATCTACAGGCAGACGATCCAGAGATCTACAGGCAGACGATCTAGAAATCTACAGGCAGGCGATCCAGAGATCTACAGGCAGACGATCTAGAAATCTACAGGCAGACTATCTAGAAATCTACAGGCAGGCGATCTAGAAATCTACAGGCAGGCGATCCAGAGATTTACAGGCAGACGATCTAGAAATCTACAGGCAGACAATCTAGTAATCTACAGGCAGACGATCTAGAAATCTACAGGCAGACTATCCAGAGATCTACAGGCAGACGATCTAGAAATCTACAGGCAGACGATCTAGAAATCTACAGGCAGACGATCCAGAGATCTACAGGCAGACGATCTAGAAATCTACAGGCAGGCGATCTAGAGATCTACAGGCAGGCGATCCAGCGATCTACAGGCAGACGATCTAGAAATCTACAGGCAGGCGATCTAGAAATCTACAGGCAGACGATCTAGAAATCTACAGGCAGACGATCCAGAGATCTACAGGCAGACGATCCAGAGATCTACAGGCAGACGATCTAGAAATCTACAGGCAAACGATCCAGAGATCTACAGGCAGACGATCTAGAAATCTACACGCAGACGATCTAAAGATCTACAGGCAGACGATCTAGAAATCTACAGGCAGACGATCTAGAAATCTACAGACAAACGATCCAGAGATCTACAGGCAGACTATCCAGAGATCTACAGGCAGACGATCTAGAAATCTACAGGCAAACGATCCAGAGATCTACAGGCAGACGATCTAGAAATCTACAGGCAAACGATCCAGAGATCTACAGGCAGACGATCCAGAGATCTACAGGCAGACGATCTAGAAATCTACAGGCAGGCGATCCAGAGATCTATAGGCAGGCGATCCAGAGATCTACAGGCAGACGATCTAGAGATCTACAGGCAGAAGATCCAGAGATCTACAGGCAGATGACCCAGAGATCTACAGGCAGGCGATCTAGAGATCTACAGGCAGACGATCCAGAGATCTACAGGCAGACGATCTAGAGATCTACAGGCAGGCGATCCAGAGATCTACAGGCAGGCGATCTAGAAATCTACAGGCAGACGATCTAGAAATCTACAGGCAAACGATCCAGAGATCTACAGGCAGACGATCTAGAAATATACACGCAGACGATCTAAAGATCTACAGGCAGGCGATCTAGAAATCTACAGGCAGACGATCTAGAAATCTACAGGCAGACGATCTAGAAATCTACAGGCAAACGATCCAGAGATCTACAGGCAGACTATCCAGAGATCTACAGGCAGACGATCTAGAAATCTACAGGCAGACGATCCAGAGATCTACAGGCAGACGATCTAGAAATCTACAGGCAGGCGATCTAGAGATCTACAGGCAGACGATCCAGAGATCTACAGGCAGACGATCCAGAGATCTACAGGCAGACTATCTAGAAATCTACAGGCAGGCGATCCAGAGATCTACAGGCAGGCGATCCAGAGATCTACAGGCAGACGATCCAGAGATCTACAGGCATACGATCCAGAGATCTACAGGCAGACGATACAGAGATCTACAGGCAGACGATCTAGAAATCTACAGGCAGGCGACCCAGAGATCTACAGGCAGGCGATCTAGAAATCTACAGGCAGACGATCTAGAAATCTACACGCAGACGATCTAAAGATCTACAGGCAGACGATCTAGAAATCTACAGGCAGGTGATCTAGAGATCTACAGGCAGGCGATCCAGCGATCTACAGGCAGACGATCTAGAAATCTACAGACAGACGATCTAGAAATCTACAGGCAGGCGATCCAGAGATCTACAGGCAGACGATACAGAGATCTACAGGCAGACGATCTAGAAATCTACAGGCAGACGATCTAGAAATCTACAGGCAGACTATCCAGAGATCTACAGGCAGACTATCCAAAGATCTACAGGCAGACGATCCAGCGATCTACAGGCAGACGATCTAGAAATCTACAGGCAGACGATCTAGAAATCTACAGGCAGGCGATCTAGAGATCTACAGGCAGGCGATCCAGAGATCTACAGGCAGACGATCTAGAAATCTACAGGCAGACGATCTAGAAATCTACAGGCAGACGATCTAGAAATCTACAGGCAGATTATCCAGAGATCTACAGGCAGACTATCCAAAGATCTACAGGCAGACGATCTAGAAATCTACAGGCAGACGATCTAGAAATCTACAGGCAGACTATCCAGAGATCTACAGGCAGACTATCCAAAGATCTACAGGCAGACGATCTAGAAATCTACAGGCAGACGATCTAGAAATCTACAGGCAGACGATCTAGAGATCTACAGGCAGGCGATCTAGAAATCTACAGGCAGACGATCCAGAGGTCTACAGGCAGGCGATCTAGAAATCTACAGGCAGACGATCTAGAAATCTACAGGCAGACGATCCAGAGATCTACAGGCAGACGATCTAGAAATCTACAGGCAGGCGATCTAGAGATCTACAGGCAGGCGATCCAGCGATCTACAGGCAGACGATCTAGAAATCTACAGGCAGACGATCTAGAAATCTACAGGCAGGCGATCTAGAGATCTACAGGCAGGCGATCTAGAGATCTACAGGCAGGCGATCCAGAGATCTACAGGCAGACGATCTAGAAATCTACAGGCAGACGATCTAGAAATCTACAGGCAGACGATCTAGAAATCTACAGGCAGACAATCCAGAGATCTACAGAAGTCTCTGAAGCAGATTTGATCGGCATCTACAGAAGACCGTGGAGTTTGCAGAATTTGCCGGGTACGAGCCGCAAATTTAATCTAACCTGTTTGGCTGTCTGTTTCCCCGCCGCTGCTGCCCCCCTCTGGCCGCACAGCTGGTTGATGCGGCGGTCCAGCCTCTGAAGCAGCTCGCTGGGAATCAGGCGGGATGCCGACTGCAAGCTGAATTCGATGCTCGATGCGGTGTCCCTCTCCTCAGCGTTCGCGATGTCGCAGTCGCAGCAGCATCTGGTGTCCGGAGTCCAGGTTCGAATCTCGCTGATTGTGGCGTGATCAGTTTGCTGGTCTTTTGCCACTGCTGTGCTCAACTTTTTAGGGGCGTTCGTGTTCAACAGTTTCCTCTGATCCGCTGCTTCTTCTTTCTGATCCTCTCCCTACCCTCGCTTATCCGCTCCCTCCCTCTCTTATCCGCTCCCTCCCTCTCCAATCCGCTCCCTTCCATCTAATCCGCCCCTCCCTCTCTAATCCGCTCCCTCCCTCTCTAATCCGCTCCCTCCCCTCTCTTATCCGCTCCCTCCCTCTCCAATCCGCTCCCTTCCATCTAATCTGCCCCCTCCCTCTCTTATCCGCTCTCTCCCCTCTAATCCGCTCCCTCCCTCTCTAATCCGCTCCCTCCCCTCTCTTATCCGCTCCCTCCCTCTCTTATCCGCTCCCTTCCCTCTCTTATCCGCTCTCTCTCCTCTCTAATCTGCTCCCTCCCTCTCTTCTGCTCGCCCTCCAGACAACTCCAGCTCACCTCATCATCATAGCCATCAGCATCAAGCTGCAGTTCGACAGCTTGCAGCCAGGTGTTAACCTCAGCCAGTGCCGCTTCCAGATCGATCTGTCCGCATTCGTCATCATTCTCAGCATTGCCTTGGCAATCCCGCAGTCGCAGCAGAGCCGACCTCGTCCTGAGCAGCAGGCCCTGCAGACTGTCGCCATCGTCACAGCTCATCACATCCGTCTCGTTGTGGGCAGTCAACGCGCTGGCACTCCTGCTGCAGTTGGTCTTATTCGAGCAGCCTGTTGCTGTCACAGTTGTCATGCTTGCTCAAACTATAATATTAAAGCTAATTTACTCTGAGCAGCAAGCTCTGTTGCGCAACTGGAATAAATTATCTAGCTAATTATGAGCACGTTAATTTAAGACACAGACTAAGGCTTGTAATTAAGTTTATTTTTAGCTGTCTACATAAATTTTCAATAACAGGGGTCAGCGGTCAACGCGTCCGACTATTAGAAAGTCATTAGAGGATTAGTCCAATCCTGATTCCTTAGTCAAAGGATTAGAAAGTCAGGATATAATACATTAGGTACCCATTATTCTTCTACTTTGGAAACTTATGCAATAGTTTATTCCTCTCTACAATATCTTGTCATGGTAGAAATCACATCTTGAGTGGATCAATGAAAAAGACGTTTATAGCTATGGTTGACAAATTTCGATGCATGTAAACAAGAATCAATAAACAGTTTTGCACGTTGCTGTTTTTATAAAGCCAAACGAAAATTGATTCGTACGGCCATAATGACAAACCAGTCACATACAGTTACTGTAGCTTGGATAGATTTGTGTATATATAAAAGACACAGGGAACGTCCTTCTGTGTGAGACTAGTTAGACTAGATAGATCACATGCAGCCGTGTGCAAAACTCTGCTCCAAGTGGCGCTCTGTAGCGGCCGTCACCTTCGGTCTGCTGCTGGGTTACGCATTTGTCGCGCAGCTGGTCGCGCTGCTGGACAAGCCAGCCAGGGACAGGCTACTCATCGCGGCATTGTTCAGCACGGTTGATAGCAGCCAGACTGCGCTGGCGAGTCAGAATGTGAATTTCACGACGAGAATTCTGCTGCCAACTGTCTGCACAAACCAGATCTGCAGGCGCGAGTACGTAGAGCATCTGCACAGAAGATACACATTTCCGATACCGAAGATTCGACACATCCTGTGGCGCAATGAATCCGTTTCGGCGTATTTCGCTGAGCAGCTGAGAACCTGGCACAGAATTCACCCTGACTGGACCTACGTGCTCTGGCGCGACCAGGATCTGGAGCCGTTTGTGGCCGCGAATTTCCCGGCAGTGCTGAAGCAGTTCAAATCTTTGAAACTGCAAATCCAACGGGTTGACTATATTCGCTACATGCTACTGCTCAAGGTTGGTGTCTGTTTGCTGTGCCACACAAAATCATCGAAAACTAAATTGCTGTTAAACAAGAACCAATTCGCCAGCCCTTGAGACCGTCAGGTTATTCAACGATTTTGCCAGCAGGTTGGATTTAATCAGCACGTCGATCACATGTGTCTGCATCAGCTCTGATTTCGTTAGTTACTGGCCTTCACCTAGACGGAGCTTCTGGACCTTCAACAGGTGGCATCAGGTGACTATGAACACCCTGTAGCGAATGTCTCTACATGGTGTCTCTGATCAAGAATCAACAGTGGGGAAGCCTCAACTGTATCTCAAGCATTCCGTCATCATCCCGACGCCGTCGCCTTCTTCTACGGCACTAGGCAGAGATACTGATTGAGGATACGCAGCAGTTGAGGCTGGCCCACTGTTGATTCTTGATCAGAGACATCAGAGACATTTGCAGCAAGGTGTCCATAGTCACCTGATGCCACCTGTTGAAGGTCCAGAAGCTCCGTCTAGATGAAGACCAGTAACCAACGAAATCAAAGCTGATGCAGACACGTGGATCGACGTGCTGATGAAATCCGACCTTCTGGCAGAATCGTTGAATATCCTGACGGTCTCAAGGGCTGGCGACTTGGTTCTTGCTTAAGAAACTGAGCAACAAAAAGCCAACACTGGAACACCTCAACAGTTCGGAGGCACGTACGCCGACCTGGACTACAGTCTGGTCCAGAGTCTGGACGAAGTTCGCCGCTTCCCTGCGGTGGTGACTCGAGAGCCGGAGGCGCACTCGCTGACGTTTCTCGGCCTGAACTGGCCAGTCAAGCCGCTGGCGAATCCGGCCTTCCTCATGTCGGCACCGAATCACGGCTTCTTCCGGTTTGCACTTGAGCAGCTGGCCATGGTGGATCCAAAGTTCGACATTCTCGGTTTTGCGGGACCGTTCGGACTCACAAGAATAATTGAGAAATACTCAAATCGAACACCGCTGACTAACAACTCCATGTCAACCGTTTACCTGCCACCGTCGTTCAGTTTCTATCCGTATTTGAACAACACCCTGAACAGCAGTTCAGCTGATTTCAGGAAATTTCGGGCGTCCAGTTTGGAAAGCGCCTGCAAGAGGATCGCCACAGGCTCCGAGCCAAAAGTGCGCCGTCTGCGCCGGGTGAAGAATCTCACTAACCTGTGCTCAGACGTGACGAATTTAAATCCAATCACGGACTCGTCCCAGCCAGTATTTGCCGTTCACGATGTGCGCAAGAGCGGACCAGTTTGGGACTACAACGGGCCCAAGCGACAGGAGTACCGCACTAATCTGGTAGACCTGAGGCGGATTGTGCCGGACCTCAAGCTGGGAGCGGATTTCAATGATTGGCTAGCTTGAATTGCTAGCATAGGTGTCGGAACCGGTGTGGGGGCCATGCATCAAGCAGGGGAGGCCGTTGACGCCTCTCAATAATGTTCTACTCCGATATTCATTACGCTCGTATGAAGGTACATTGCTGGATTTTGCTTGGATCAAGTTAGTTTGACCTTCGATACTCTTGATACGATAACAAATGAATGATACTCATCCTGCTCTACTAATAGTAGACATAGAACAACACTAATATTTGTGCGTAAATTAATATATAGCTATGACACTCGACATTTTCTGACTTAAACACTGTTATCTTTCTTCTGTCTTCAAAGAATCCTGGTCTTCGCGTTTAGTCAATTTTATTGTATAGCACATTTCAGTTGGTGCTTTTGTAAGACCCTCTTCTGAGTTGCAGATGATGTCCAGCACCTCCGACGATCTCTAAGGCCTTCACGACTTGACTTAGCTGCAGGGCTGTCCCGGAGGGGACACAGCGGGAAGGCGCGGGCGCCCATTCCGCTAAGGCCTTCACGACAGTCAAGACGATCGATTAACTTCGAGATATTTAACGCGTGAACTTCGGTACATTCAACCCGAAAATCTTTGCAAAATTCAACATAATTATTTTTGGGACATTCAATGCGATGATCATCGTGACATTCAACTCGATGATCTTCGGGACATTTAACTCGATGATCTTCGGGACATTCAACACATGATATTCGAACCATTTAACACAATGATCTTCGGGACATTCAACTCGATGATCTTCAGGACATTCAACAAGATGATCTTCGGGACATTCAACTCGATGATCTTTGGGACATTCAATACAATGATCTTCGGGACATTCAACACATGATATTCGCAACATTCAATACAATGATCTTCGGGACACTCAACACAATGATCTCCGGGATATTCAACTCGGTCGTCTTCGCGACCTTCAACAAGATTGTCTGCGGGACCTACAACACTATGATCTTTAAAACCTTCAACGCAATGATTGTGGGTACATTCAACACGTGACTTTTGCTACCCTCAAAGCAGTGATCTTCAGGAGCTTCAAAGCTGTGACCTTCGGGGCAGTTAAAACGATGATTTTTGGAATATCCACTGATCCGACGACCTTTAAGACCTTCCAAACGATGACCCCAAGAGAAGATAAATCCAATTTTAAATAAAAAATGTTTACGGCTGAAGCTATCAACAAAAATATAACAACATTTTACGTTATGAAAACAAGCAAGTGTCTTCTATTGAAAATGTATTAGTTACAGTTCAGACAAAATATACATATTTTCCACAGCAGAAGCAACAGACAAGCATACGAGTATTGTACGCAAACAGGGAAAATACAGTTTAAAGATGCAAATTTAAACACGTGTGCTGACAGACGCAACAAAAGCAACTTCTGTTCTCAGAAACAGCAACAAGCAGAAACAGCGCATTCTTTGCTGCTATGCTAGAGAAAGCAGACAATAACTAGATAAGCATACAATTATGAAGTTACATCCAATCACTGCCTGACAAGGTGAAAATAGTGAGTCAAGTGCAACGCAAAGCGGGCCTTTACGAGTGAAGTTACTTTGCTCTGAAGCCATCTGACCATACAGTAATCCAATCTATTTATGAGTGCAAAACCGGGGCTCTCTTGAAGTAAGGAATTTTTGGGTTCTGAACTTTAGATTTTCTGGATATATTCCAAAGGAGATTATCTGGGTAGATTCCAAAGACGATTTTCTGGGTAGATTCCACAGGAGATTTTCTGGGTAGATTCCACAGGAGATTTTCTGGGTAGATTCCACAGGAGATTTTCTGGGTAGATTCCACAGGAGATTTTCTGCGTAGATTCCACAGGAGATTTTCTGGGTAGATTCCACAGGAGATTTTCTGCGTAGATTCCACAGATTTTCTGCGTAGATTCCACAGGAGATTTTCTGGGTAGATTCCAAAGGCGATTTTCTGGGTAGATTCCAAAGGCGATTTTCTGGGTAGATTCCAAAGGCGATTATCTGGGTAGACTCCAAAGGAGATTATCTGGGTAGACTCCAAAGGAGATTATCTGGGTAGACTCCAAAGGAGATTATCTGGGTAGATTCCACAGGAGATTTTCTGGGTAGATTCCAAAGGCGATTATCTGGGTAGATTCCACAGATTTTCTGGGTAGATTCCACAGGAGATTATCTGGGTAGATTCCACAGGAGATTATCTGGGTAGACTTCACAGGAGATTATCTGGGTAGATTCCACAGGAGATTATCTGGGTAGATTCCAGATTTTCTGGGTAGATTCCACAGGAGATTATCTGGGTAGATTCCACATGAGATTATCTGGGTAGACTCCAAAGGAGATTATCTGGGTGGACTCCAAAGGAGATTATCTGGGTAGACTCCAAAGGAGATTATCTGGGTAGACTCTAAAGACGATCTTCTGGGTAGATTCAAAAGGCGATTATCTGGGTAGACTCCGAAGGGCGATTCTCTCAAAACATTAATGCCAGCTCAAAACATCTGAAGGTTGGAAATTTAAGGCGTTTAAAACTTAGTGCCGACACGGGAGCTACAAGAAATGCTGAAATATATGTGATGTCGAGTGTGGTCTGAGTGTGGATATGAAGGGGCAGTTTGCTGTCTGCAAATGTTTGAAATCATCTTGCGTTGGTAACCGAAGCAATGTTCAGATAAAAAAAATGATGAAAAAAATACAACGATGCCCAATACTCAAAACAAATTTTAGATTTTAGATTTACATTAACCGACAAAAAATAACGGATAAATCTATAGACAATTTTATTAATCTACCAGGTAGTCGTTTAATTAGCTACTTAAAGTAGCTTCATATTTTGTATATAGTCCTAAATTTAATTTTTTTCCATTAAAAATGTAGATCGGTGGGGTCAGATGACCCCCTCTGATGTTAATCGGTGGGGTCAGATGGCCCCCTCGGATGTTAATCGGTGGGATCAGATGACCCCTCTGATGTTAATCGGTGGGGTCAGATGACCCCCTCGGATGTTAATCGGTTTAAAATTGTATGTCGTTAAATCGACTATATACTACTATTATATACACAAACAAGTAGTAGCTAAATATAAAATGATGCACAAAATAGTTTACTGCATATATATTTGCATGTATGCAAAATACGGGCTAATTAAAATATGACGATAATATAATAATACATATAATAATAAACACAATAGTTCATATACAAAATTTATTTAAACAATTGTCCCGGATCCTCAATCAAACAGCTGTCCAGTAGTGGCGGCTCAGCGTCTTCAGAGTTATTTGAACCAGGCGGTTGCTGTTTGGTTAAACCGGTCACCGCCGCTGGCACAGAAGCCGGCGGTTGCTGCGGCTGCTGCTGCTGTGGAGTCGGCGGCGACTGCACCAGCTCAGCCAACAGCCTGTCAACATCGAAGTCCAACGATTCGTCCGTCTCCAAAGCATTCACAATGCCGTCCAAGTCGGCTTGTCGGGAATTGATATCTGCGCTGAATGCCTCCGGGCAGAAGTCGGCGATGCTGGGAGACTCGGCGGAGGTCGACACGGCTGTCGGCGTCAGCGGCGGCGGCGGCTGCGGGGTAGTCGGCGTTGGCGGCAGCTGCGTGATGGCCCGACGCTGACGGGGAGCCTCGATGGCTGGCGCCGCAGGCGGCATCTCGATAGCCATCAGCTGCTGCTGCTGCTGCGGGTAGGGGAACGGATATGGCCGCTTCCGGTTGAAACCGGAAGTGTCGGACGGTACAGAGCCGCTAGAGGTGGCAGCGCCCAGCGGCCCCATCGAGGAGGCGGCGGCGGCGGCAGCGGCGGAGCTGTCAGCAGCAGACTGCAGGTCGGGCTCGCTTATTCGAGGCCCCCGGATGCCGCCGCCGCTGACGCCTTGATTGGCGCTTCGATTCACCATGGCGGCTTTGATGAAGTCCAGGAGCCAGGTGACAGCCACCTGCAGTGATGGTGGGTTTCATGGACAGGTTAACTTTATATAATAGTCTGTCATCAGTTTGTACAAAAATTTTATCTATTTTCAGTTGCTAGACAGCCTGTTCTAAGTGTTAGACGGACTGTTCTGTGTGTTAGACATGGCCTGTTCTGTGTGTTAGACATGGCCTGTTCTGTGTGTTAGACATGGCCTGTTCTGTGTGTTAGACAGCCTGTTCTGTGTGTTAGACAGCTGGATATGTGTTAGACAGCCTGTTCTGTGTGTCAGACATGGCCTGTTCTGTGTGTTAGACAGCCTGTTCTGTGTGTTAGACAGCCTGTTCTGTGTGTTAGACAGCTGGATATGTGTTAGACAGCCTGTTCTGTGTGTCAGACATGGCCTGTTCTGTGTATTAGACAGCCTGTTCTGTGTGTTAGACAGCCTGTTCTGTGTGTTAGACAGCCTTTTCTGTGTGTCAGACATGGCCTGTTCTGTGTGTTAGACAGCCGGATGTGTGTTAGACAGCCTGTTCTGTGTGTTAGACAGCCTGTTCTGTGTGTTAGACAGCCTTTTCTGTGTGTCAGACATGGCCTGTTCTGTGTGTTAGACAGCCGGATGTGTGTTAGACAGCCTGTTCTGTGTGTTAGACAGCCGGATGTGTGTTAGACAGCCTGTTCTGTGTGTCAGACATGGCCTGTTCTGTGTGTTAGACAGCCTGTTCTGTGTGTTAGACAGCCGGATGTGTGTTAGACAGCCTGTTCTGTGTGTCAGACATGGCCTGTTCTGTGTGTTAAGACAGCCTGTTCTGGGTGTTAGACAGTCTGTTATGTGTGTTAGACAGCCTGTTCTGTGTGTTAGACAGCCTGTTCTGTGTTAGACACCCAGCCTCACCTGCTGCTGCTGGTGCTGCACCCGCAGGTTATCCAATTCCAGCCACAGTTTATGATTCTCATCGCACAGCCGCCTCAACTGTTGGTCAGTAGCCGACTGCCGCGTGCGCATCTCGGTCAGCGCGGCCTGCACAGCGTCGCGACCGTTAAGCGACACCGGGTCGACTCCGTCAGAGGTGCCCTCACACGGTGCGGTGCCCCCTGACACTGATGGCTGCTGCTGCGGATCCATAGCGTCGCCTGTAGTTGCCGCAGTACCGCCATGCCTAGTAGTCAGAGCCAGGCTGTACCGGCCGCCGCCTCCAAGCATCTGACGGTTGACGCTTGGCAACAGCTCCGGCTGTCCCTGCCGAAAGTACGGATGCTGAAAGTGCATCTGACCGCTGCTATCGGCGGATGCCAGCTTGTGAAAGCCGTACATGTTCAACTGGCGCGTGAAGCTGGCCAAGTTGTTGTGCTTAAAGTACAATGGCAGAACCTCGGCCGCGAGAGCGTTGCCATCCGAGATGAGGATGCAATCGCCGGTTGAGTCCCAGCTGATTATCGAATCGATAGTGGGATCGTTGACCAGAGTCCATAGCTTCACCAGGAAGCCGGGCAGGCCGCCGGGCAGTCCGCGCCGAAGATTTGGAGAGGCACCTGCGGCGGGCTGTTGGCCTGGCTGGGACTCAGGCAGCTGCTCGGATCCCACCACTGCTGGCATGCTAGCGCTGGAGAGTGACTGGCTGCAATTTTGATCGGGATTCGGTGCGTGTTCTAGAGCTGCAGCGACTGGGGATCTGGGAGGTTGGCTAAGCAACTGAGGATCTGGAAGGCTGGCCCAGCAACTGAGGATCTGGGAGGCTGGCCCAGCAACTGAGAATCTGGGAGGCTGTTGACCCAGCAACTGGGGATCTGAGAGGCTGGTGGCCCAGCAACTGAGAATCTGGGAGGCTGTTGACCCAGCAACTGGGGATCTGAGAGGCTGGTGGCCCAGCAACTGAGGATCTGGGAGGCTGGCCCAGCAACTGAGGATCTGGGAGGCTGGCCCAGCAACTGAGAATCTGGGAGGCTGGTGGCCCAGCAACTGAGGATCTGGGAGGCTGGCCCAGCAACTGAGGATCTGGGAGGCTGGCCCAGCAACTGAGGATCTGGGAGGCTGGCCCAGCAACTGAGAAACTGGGAGGCTGGCCCAGCAACTGAGGATCTGGGAGGCTGGTGGCCCAGCAACTGAGGATCTGGGAGGCTGGCCCAGCAACTGAGAATCTGGGAGGCTGGTGGCCCAGCAACTGAGGATCTGGGAGGCTGGTGGCCCAGCAACTGAGAATCTGGGAGGCTGGTGGCCCAGCAACTGAGGATCTGGGAGGCTGGCCCAGCAACTGAGAATCTGGGAGGCTGGTGGCCCAGCAACTGAGGATCTGGGAGGCTGGTGGCCCAGCAACTGAAGATCTTGGAGGCTATGTTGTTTAGGCAGAGCTAATCAATGGCCCAACAACTAAAGATCTTGGAGGCTATGTTGTTTAGGCAGAGCTAGTCAATGGCCCAACAACTAAAGATCTTGGAGGCTATGTTGTTTAGGCAGAGCTAGTCAATGGCCCAGCAACTGAGGATCTGGGAGGCTGGCCCAGCAACAGACACTCTGGGAGGCTGGCCCAGCAACTGAAGATATTGGAGGCTATGTAGTTTAGGCAGAGCTAATCAATGGCCCAGAAAAATCACTAAAACAAGTGCAGACAAGCACGGACTTGGATAAATAAATATTGTGGCAATATTTCTCGGTGTTCTTAACAAATTTACTTTGCCAACATGAATAAACAAATTAAACAAAAATTGAAACCAGACCTCAAAACCAATTTTTATGAGACAATACAAGCAGCTTATAAAAGGGAGTTAGTAAGATTCGGAAACAACCAATGAATAAAGCTACACACTTGTACTTAAATACCAAATATGAGGAAACTTCAGAGTTGCTTTAATATAATTGTACTTCAGATAGAGTTACAGATGACTGCGCTCTGTCAAAGACAGAAGGCAGGCCAGATAAGAAAAGAAAATGACCAACGGGAAAAGATTTAGTTTCTTTAATCCATCAGACTTAGCAAGCGAAACTTATCTCATACAGATCAGGGGTCGGCCAACTCCGGCCCCAAAGCTTCTTTATCCGGCCCTCGGGTCCTTTGAAACTTCACAATAGCAATCCGGCCCGCTTAAGGGTTGTCTCTCCTCTGCTCTCTTCTCTTATCCTCTTTCTCATCTCTAATCTCATCTAACCTCTCCCTTCCTCCTCTCTCGTCTCTCATCAACTTCTCTCCTTTCAACTCTAATCTCATCTATACTCCCACCTCCTATCTCGTCTCTACTCTCCTTTCATCTCTAATCTCATCTATCCTCTCACCTCTCTGGTCTCTCTCTCATCTCGTCTCTCCTTTCATCTCCAATCCCATCTATCCTCTCACCTCTCTCGTCTCTCTCATCAACTTCTCTCCTTTCAACTCTAATCTCATCTATACTCTCACCTCCTCTCTCGTCTCTTCTCTCTTTTTTATCTCTAATCTCATCTATCCTCTCACCTCTCTCTAATCTCTTCTCTCCTTTCATCTCTAATCTCATCTATCCTCTCACCTCTCTCTAATCTCTTCTCTCCTTTCATCTCTAATCCCATCTATCCTCCCACCTCCTCTCTCGTCTCTACTCTCCTTTCATCTCTAATCTCATCTATCGTCTCACCCCCCCCTCTCGTCTCACTTGCATCTCTTCTCTCATTTCATCTATCCTGTCACCTCTTTTGTCTCTCTCTCATCTCTTTCTGTCCTTTTATATCTCATCTTATCTATCCTCTCACCTCCTCTCCTCCCTCGTCTCTCTCATCTCTCCTTTCCTTTCCTCTTTGATGTGGCCTTGAAGTAAGCAAGTTGGCCCGACCCCTGATCAAACAGTATTTATACAAAAAGAGACATTATAAAACCGGAATGCTTTGCAGAAAGTGCGTACACGTATAAAGTAGTAATTTTTCAATAAATATTAATAAACAAACAAACATCTGGTAATATAGAACTAAGAATTTACCGACATACTTATTAGTATTTATATGCAGCATATAATAACTCTTAGAATTCAAAGATATCCAAATTAAGGCATATTCAAAATAGTTATCATCTACTCGAGCCTTATATTATTATGAAAGCAGTTTATATCCATTAGTTTAAAGTACTATTAGTTACTATTAAAAAATGGCACTTTTCAGGCGTTCCAGAAATTTAAGAGCAATTTTTTTCGGTTTAAATTATCTTTCAAAACCGCATCTGACTACTGAAAATCACCCTGCTAAGTAGACAAATTAGAATATATTAATAAGTTACAAAACGGAACTTTTAGAGTTAGTGAGACTGCAACAGAGGATCAACAACAACAAAAGAACCCTTGGATGCGTGCCGATAGTCTTCCAGGAGCAAACAGACAGAGACTGAACTGACAACGAAAAAACGCAAAAATAAAGTTTTAACAACTTAAAAAACAAAAACTGTTGCTAACAAGTTTAAGAAACAGACTGTCCACTGTTTAACTGGGTCACTGAGGAGCTTTCTGGTGCCACTGTGTCGCTCTGTTGATCTTGTCCACTGTCGCAGCCGCTGTTGACGCTCCTGCGATTTATGGATAGAAGTGACTGACAGCTTTGAGGCTAATGATAATAACGTAGTGCATTAATTTCTTGTGGGTCACTCTCATCATTCGGTGGGTCACTCACTCCATTCTGTGGGTCACTCTCTTTTCTGTAGGTCACGCTCTTCATTCTGTTGGTCTCTCTCCATTCTGTGGGTCACTCTCCATCATGTAGGTCATGCTCCTCATTCTGTGGGTCACTCTCCATTCTGTGGGTCACTCTCCATTCTGTGGGTCACTCTCCACTCTGTGGGTCACTCTCCACTCTGTGGGTCTCTCTTCAATCTGTGGGTCACTCTCCACTCTGTGGGTCACACTCCATTCTGTGGGTCACTCTCCATTCTGTGGGTCTCTCTTAATTCCTTGGGTCACTTTTTTCATTGTGGGTCATTCACTCTGTGAGTCTCTCTCCATTCCGTGGGTCACTCTCCATTCTGTGGGTCATTCTCTCCATTGTGTGTCACTCTATTCTGTGGGTCTCGTTTTCGCTTCAACAATAAAAACAGATTTAACCACCAAACTGATAAGCAAAACATGTCCAATGTGTGCAAAAATAAAAGCTGTCACTGAAATAGCTAATCTTATAGGAAATTATAATACATATAAAACAGATGAACCATGCCAAGAATTCAATTAATACCAAAACATTTCCACAATCCCGTTCATAATTCGTAAATAAAGATAAAAACAGAATCATTTGCACTGCCAACCAAGGGAATAAAACTTGCCAAAACACGTCCCAAAAGCACCACTTGCCTGCTTGGTCAGAACTCAACTTTTTTATTGGTTAGATTATTGCGCAGCAGTTCTAAACCAACCGCTAAATGGATTAATTGAAAACATAGGCAATTAAATATATTCATGATTGAAATTTAAATTGTCAAACCCTAAACCAATCAGATGCTATCAAGCTACTCATAGTAGACAAATTTGTATAGAAAAAACTTTACTAATTTCTTACATTTCATATTTCAACGATACTACTGACAAGACTTGGGCTAGATTCTTAACATCTACAGTAATAAAATAAGATTGTTGTATTAGATGCATATATCCAAACTAAGCACTCTGATTGCTTAGTTCCTATGCGTATCTTATGCAAGACTTTACAAGCTAATAAACAAACATTTTTCCTCTTTTCAAACAATAGTCGAATGTGTTAGATGAATAGGATTGAATTTTTGGTATATAGATGCTTCTGTTGAAAAATGCAGACTCATTACTACTACTCATTATAGTAGCAGTCGGTACTGAGTCAAACGTATATAAAAATCAGACTTTTCACTACTCATAGTAGTATTCGGTACTGAGTGAAAGCTACATAAAAAATCAGACTTTTTACTACTTATAGCAGTATTCGGTACTGAGTTAAAGCTACATAAAAAATCAGACTTTTCACTACTCATAGTAGTATTCGGTACTGAGTGAAAGCTACATAAAAAATCAGACTTTTTACTACTTATAGCAGTATTCGGTACTGAGTCAAAGCTATAAAAAATTCAGACTCATCACTACTTATAGTAGTATTCGGTACTGAGTTAAAGCTATAAAAAATTCAGACTCATCACTACTTACAGTAGTATTCGGTACTGAGTTAAAGCTATAAAAAAATTCAGACTCATCACTACTTATAGTAGGATTCGGTACTGAGTGAAAGCTACATAAAAATTCAGACTTTTCACTACTTATAGTAGTATTCGGTACTGAGTTAAAGCTACATAAAAAATTCAGACTTTTCACTACTCATAGTAGTATTTGGTACTGAGTTAAAGCTACATAAAAATTCAGACTTTTCACTACTCACAGTAATATTTGGTACTGAGTTAAAGCTACATAAAAAATCAGACTTTTCACTACTCATAGTAGTATTCGGTACTGAGTGAAAGCTACATAAAAAATCAGACTTTTTACTACTTATAGCAGTATTCGGTACTGAGTCAAAGCTATAAAAAATTCAGACTCATCACTACTTATAGTAGTATTCGGTACTGAGTTAAAGCTATAAAAAATTCAGACTCATCACTACTTACAGTAGTATTCGGTACTGAGTTAAAGCTATAAAAAATTCAGACTCATCACTACTTATAGTAGGATTCGGTACTGAGTTAAAGCTATAAAAAATTCAGACTCATCACTACTTACAGTAGTATTCGGTACTGAGTTAAAGCTATAAAAAAATTCAGACTCATCACTACTTATAGTAGGATTCGGTACTGAGTGAAAGCTACATAAAAATTCAGACTTTTCACTACTTATAGTAGTATTCGGTACTGAGTTAAAGCTACATAAAAAATTCAGACTTTTCACTACTCATAGTAGTATTTGGTACTGAGTTAAAGCTACATAAAAATTCAGACTTTTCACTACTCACAGTAATATTTGGTACTGAGTTAAAGCTACATAAAAAATCAGACTTTTCACTACTTATAGTAGTATTCGGTACTGAGTGAAAGCTATATAAAAAATTCAGACTTTTCACTACTTATAGTAGCAGTCGGTACTGAGTCAAAGCTATATAAAAATCAGACTTTTCACTACTTATAGTAATACTCGGTACTGAGTGAAAGCTATGTAAAACATGACTTTTCACTACTTATAGTAGTATTCGGTACCGAGTCAAAGCTATAAAAAATTCAGACTCATCACTACTTATAGTAGCATTCGGTACTGAGTTAAAGCTACATAAAAGAATTCAGACTTTTCACTACTCATAGTAGTATTCGGTACTGAGTTAAAGCTACATAAAAAATTCAGACTTTTCACTACTCATAGTAGTATTTGGTACTGAGTTAAAGCTACATAAAAATTCAGACTTTTCACTACTCACAGTAATATTTGGTACTAGGAAAAGATTTTTTTTAAATTACCGAGCTTTGTGAGCAGCCGGCCGGCCGCTGTCGGGCGACTCAGCTGAGTTGGCGGCGCCGCTAGAGACGTCGTTGCCGTTACTGTTGGTAAAGCGAGTGACTACTGAACTGCTGGCAGCTCCTCCCGGCTGCTGTTGCTCCCGTGGCGCCGACTTTCTCTCGTCGTAAAGACGAAATCTGAAGGGTTTGGAGATTTGCCGTTTCAATTCAGCCAGTGGTAGCTGGCCGGTGTGACAATGAGCGATCTGAGGAGTGACAACGTCGGAGGTCTCAAGGGTGACAAAAGCTATCTAGGGAGTGAAAAATGGATCTGAGGAGTGACACCTGGAGAGTGGGATACGAGGAGTGACAATATCGTGTCTTAAGAGTGCCACTTAGAGATCTCAGGAGTGACAATTAGAGATCTCAAGAGTGACAATCAGGGATCTCGGGGGTGACAATCGGAGGTCTCAAGAGTGACAATTAAGGATCTCAGGAGTGACTTAAGAGTGACAAAACGAAGATCTGAGGAGTGTCAATCGGAGATCTCAAGGGTGACAATCAGAGATTTCAGGAGTGACGATTGGAGATCTGAGGAGTGACAATTAGAGATCTCAAGAGTGACAAACGGACATCTCAGGAGTGACAACCGGAGATCTCAAGAGTGACAAACGAATATCTCAGGAGTGACAAACGGATATATCAGGAGTGACAATTAGAGATCTCAAGAGTGACAAACGGATATCTCAGGAGTGACAATTAGAGATCTCAGGAGTGACAAACGGATATCTCAGGAGTGACAATTAGATATCTCAAGAGTGACAAACGAATATCTCAGGAGTGACAAACGGATATATCAGGAGTGACAATTAGAGATCTCAAGAGTGACAAACGGATATCTCAGGAGTGACAATTAGAGATCTCAGGAGTGACAAACGGATATCTCAGGAGTGACAAGTAGACATCTCAGGAGTGACAAATGGAGATCTCAGAAGTGACAGTCGGAGATCTTAAGAGTGACAATCAGAGATCTGAGGAGTGACAATCGGAGATCTGAGAAGTGACAATTAGAGATCTCAAGAGTGACAATAGGAGATCTGAGGAGTGACAATCGGAGATATCAAGAGTTACAATATCTTGCCTGAGGTGAACACACTAAAGGAGTAGAAAAACCCTTAAAAAACTATAGTGTGAGAGAAAAACGAATGAAAAGGACAGGCACATAGACCGCAGCCTCACCTATAGCCAGTGCTTGGATCCGTGAAGCTGCCCTCTTCCCCAGCCTCCTCGTCGCTATCATCGTCCGGCGTAACGAAGACCACGTCCAGAGCGACCTCCGGCCCAGCCTGCTGGCTAAGCAGCCTCACAGCGTCGGCGTGGCGAACGTCGCGCAGCGACACGCCATTGACGGCAACGATGGCGTCGCCAACGTACAGTCGTTGGGTTCGGGCGGCCGGAAGGCCCGGATGTATCTCAGAGATAAGCACAGGGACTCCGTGCTCTTTGCCGCCAGTGACCGACATGCCCAGGCCTTCTGTGGGGCCGCGTCGGATTACAACGTGTCGGAGCTCGCCGACGCCTTGCTGACGGCGGAGAGCGTTGAAGTCGTGGCCTGTGGGAGCAACGGAGGGTGAGAGGCCTCGGGGATGGAATAAAAGACGCTGCAGTGGAGGGCCGCTGCCCCCTCTTATGGTCCTGCAGTGGAGGGCCGCTGCCCCTCTTATGGTCCTGCAGTGGAGGGCCGCTGCCCCTCTCATGGTCCTGCAGTGGAGGGCCGCTGCCCCTCTCATGGTCCTGCAGTGGAGGGCCGCTGCCCCCTCTTATGGTCCTGCAGTGGAGGGCCGCTGCCCCTCTCATGGTCCTGCAGTGGAGGGCCGCTGCCCCTCTTATGGTCCTGCAGTGAGGGCCGCTGCCCCTCTTATGGTCCTGCAGTGGAGGGCCGCTGCCCCTCTCATGGTCCTGCAGTGGAGGGCCGCTGCCCCTCTCATGGTCCTGCAGTGGAGGGCCGCTGCCCCCTCTTATGGTCCTGCAGTGGAGGGCCGCTGCCCCTCTTATGGTCCTGCAGTGGAGGGCCGCTGCCCCTCTTATGGTCCTGCAGTGAGGGCCGCTGCCCCTCTTATGGTCCTGCAGTGGAGGGCCGCTGCCCCTCTCATGGTCCTGCAGTGGAGGGCCGCTGCCCCTCTCATGGTCCTGCAGTGGAGGGCCGCTGCCCCCTCTTATGGTCCTGCAGTGGAGGGCCGCTGCCCCTCTTATGGTCCTGCAGTGGAGGGCCGCTGCCCCCTCTTATGGTCCTGCAGTGAGGGCCGCTGCCCCTCTTATGGTCCTGCAGTGGAGGGCCGCTGCCCCGCTTATGGTCCTGCAGTGGAGGGCCGCTGCCCCTCTCATGGTCCTGCAGTGGAGGGCCCCTGCCCCTCTCATGGTCCTGCAGTGGAGGGCCCCTGCCCCCTCTTATGGTCCTGCAGTGGAGGGCCTCTTCAGAGCGGCATTTACAGCATGAAACAACTAAAATAAAACTAGCCTTATTAACACCAGTAAAGCAGTTTGCATTTTAAACTTAACCAGAAGCAATTCTGTCGTGTTTAGCACGTTTGCGTGTTCAGTATGAACCGACAGAAATATTTTGTCAACTCAAAACTCCCAGAGCCTCCTTGAACAGCAATTAGGAATATAATTACTCAAAAAGCTGGACAATAAAGACTATGGCGTTTTTTCACGAATGCTTTTTCCTTCTTATTGACGAATGAAGCCACCTGCTCGATTTAATAATTATACACGGAGCAACAAGATGGCAGAAGTACACCTGCGCAAAACAGAAACGTGCCTGTTCACTCAAGCAGGTATTTTTTAAATACTGACTTCCCAGGACGAACAATTTTCATTTTTATATCCTCTTTAACTGGAGACTGGATTGAAAATATTGAGTTTTATTAAGGATAAACAAATGGATTTTTAACAGTATGCACGAAGGTTAGAAAATTGATTTTAATGGCTGGGATTTACAGTTGAGGAATCGAGTATCACCCCTGAGGAATCGGGATTCACACCTAATGAATCGAGATTCACACCTCAGGAATCCTGATTTACACTTTAGGAATCGGGTATCACCCATGAGGAATCAGGATTCACACCTGAGAAATAGGGATTCACACCTGAAGAATCCTGATGACACTTTAGGAATCGGGTATCACCCCTGAGGAATCGGGATTCACACTTAAGGAACCGAGATTCACACCTCAGGAATCGAGATTCACACTTGAGAAATCGGGATTCACACCTGAGGAATCGGGATTCACACCTGAGGAATAGGGATTCACACTTAAGGAATCAGGATTCACACTTAAGGAATCGGGATTCATACTTAAGAAATCGGGATTAACTCTTGTGAAATTGGGATTCACACCTGAGAAGTCGGGATTCACACCTGAGGAATCGGGATTCACATTTGAGGAATCGGGATTCACATTTGAGGAATCGGGATTCACACTTGAATAGGGATTCACACCTGGGGAATAGAGATTCACACTTAAGGAATCGGGATTCATACTTAAGAAATAGGGATTCACAGCAGATGAATAGAGATTCACACTTGAGGAACCGAGATTCACACTTGAGGAACCGAGATTCACACTTGAGGAATCGAGATTCACACTTGAGAAATCGGGATTCACAATTGAGGAATCAAGATTCACACTTAAGAAATCGAGATTCACACTTGGGGAATCGGGATTCACACCTGAGGAATCGGGATTCACACTTGAGGAATCGGGATTCACACTTGAGGAATCGAGATTGACACCTGAGGAATCGGGATTCACACCTGAGGAATCGGGATTCACACCTGAGGAATCGGGATTCACACTTGAGGAATCAAGATTCATACCTGAGAAATCGAGATTCACACTTGAGAAATCGGGATTCACAATTGAGGAATTGAGATTCACACTTGCGGAATCGAGATTCAAACTTGAGAAATCGGGATTCACACCTGAGAAATCGGGATTCACACCTGAGAAATCGAGATTCACACCTGAGGAATCGTGATTCACACCTGAGGGATCGGGATTCACACCTGAAACCAAAGGATTAGGGATCTCTACCATCAAAATTCTAAAACATGGTGTTCACTTACCGCTAGGCCTAGTGAGCTTGCCAAGACTCCGACCCCGACAAGCCCTGATCACGGTTTTGTGCCTGTGCAGATGAATTTCAGCCTCAAGCTGGGCCCACAGTTTGTCGTGCTCCGGGCCTTCCATTTTGCGGCCGAGCAATTGTATCTGTTGAATCCTGCCAGCCAGCTCTTTGTCCAAGTACTTGGCAGCCAGTCGGGCTCCATAGACTTCACTCTGCAGTGCCAGACAGTAATGGCGGAGATCGGCATTCTCTTTGGCTAGGAGATCCCGCTCGGCTGCCACCAGGTGCACAGATTGAGCCTGTTGACGCCTTCTCTCCGAGTCGGTGGCCAGCTGTTTGCGGATCTCTTCGCCGGATTTATGAGCCCCAGCTGTGGCATCCGGGTGGAGAGCCGAGGAGCCAGCAGCGGTGGCCGCTTGAGCTAACTGGGCAGAGTGGAGCTGCAGAAGCAGACTCTGGCACTCCTGCTCAAGTGCCTGCTTAGCTGAGGTGGCCTCGCTTAGGTCTGCTTTTAGGGCTACTAATTGGGCCTAGAGAAATTAGTGAATGATAAGGTTGAACTAATTAGCTGGCGAGGCATTAAAAAGAATTTTACTCCTACTGTTTACCCATAAAAAATATCAAAACTGGGTGGCATTTGTATGCAGCTCTGAGACCTCAATGCTGCTAGCAATGCACAATCCATGCTTGGGCGCAACCTTGGGATTCACTCGGCCGTTTCTATTGGCAACACACACATGTAAGTCGCTATTGGATGGAATAGTAGTCACGTGACTGCTCTCAGCCAATAGCGACTTACATGTGTGTGTTGCCAATAGAAATGGCCGGGTGATTCCCAAGGTTGCGCACGTATGGCACAATCACTATGTATTTTTTGTGCCAAGACATAAAAATTAATTTTGGCATCCTAAATTTAGACCCTAGATACCAAATTGGCACTTTGTTTTTCCAAGCTAGATAAAAGTTAAGCTTCATATTTTATAAAATTCATATTTTATTTAGAGTATCAATGAATTTATTGGTTTATTAAGATTCTTGGGATTTTCTATAAATGTCTAATTTAGGTAGTCTTTACAAGCATGGAGTCTCCAGAATTCTGCAACCTTTATGTATCAAAGAGGCTTAAAAGTCTAGTATAAACAGTTGGTAGAATTTCCCTGAATTTAGATCTAAGAGATACTAAATATTTCTATGATTCTAACCTTAAAAACCTTAATAAAATCTACTATTTTACAAATTATATAGTACCTAGTAAGGAATAAAGCCACTTGGGAAATATTTTATTCAAATGATACTATGTATATATCACAAGAGTTAGCTTTATTTGTTTATACTAATATCCAATATAAGCTATTAATTCCTAGGGACTTAGATCTAGCCTAGCAAGCATTTAAATAATAAATTGTTTACAAAAAAAATAAAATAACAATGAGCTTTATTGTGAACCTCATTTGGCTTACAAAAGTTATAGAAGTCTATTGATTATAGTGGTTATATATAGAATGTTTAAATTATATTAGCTATGCAACTTAGGTTCAGTCTTTTTGCAAAATGTTTTTTTCTTTTTCCTTTTGTCTTTGGCTATTAATTTTTGAACTATTTGTTTATTATAATCAGTGCTTGGAGCAACACATAGCGCAACTTTTGGTGCCTGCTGAAAATTTTTGCACCTTAGTTTCTAGAAGTTTATATGCAGGTATATTGTATGCTCAACTAGATAAAAAAGCCACTAGTTGAATATTTTGCTTTCTATGTGCTATAAAATGACAAAAGCACAAAGAAGAGCAAATGCCAATTTTCCTTTCCATCAAATTTTAATTGAAAAAAGTTTTTGGCTGTCTCTTGTTTTGGCTGTCTTGTATTTTCATAAAAAAACAGAGTCACAAAGTAGAAACACAAGCTAGTTTAGTCCTAACCCTAAACAACACTCTAGAAAATTGTCAATTCTTTTGGGATTTTTGGCAGCTTGCTCACAGGGGTCATAGCAACCTCCAAGCTAGCCATTGACAGCTTATGTGCCTTCCACTTTAGCATTTCCTCCATCACTTGCTGGGCTTCCTTACCTTATGCAGAACTTCAATCTCTTTCTTATGGCTTTTATTAGCTCCCAATGGCTTTCAATGTGCTAAGCAACATTTGATTAATAATACAATATTATATTATTGAATTGCATTGAATTTTTTTTAGTTTCTTTCAAACTTTTCAGCCAATTTGCTGACTTAACTAGAAATCAATAGGTCCTAATAACCTGAATAACCCTAAAATGATTTAACAATCTACATTGATATCATTGAAAGGTCTTGGGCCTACATCAAGGCTAAGTTCAGAGCCCTGCATTGCACTTCAGGTATAATTTTTGAAAGCCACCTCAGTGAATATTTATGGTGCCACTTGTTTCCAAGAAAGGTTTTTAGAAACTTTTTTTCTTATACTAGGTGGTTTATTATTAGGCATATTAACTAATCTAGCACTTATCTAATAACCTAACACTTATAATGTGCCTGCTAGGCCCTATTTATCTAGTCATATTCCACTTGTTCTGACCATCTCTGTGTGAAAAACAAGAATAATTTAATATAGCAAACTAAAAGATTTCCAATAAGGCTAAGTAGGCCTAGTATCATAATAGCATTTGTAGATTATAAAAAGATCTTAAATTACCAAACTTACCTCCAGCTTAGCATTATAATGAAATATAGTCTGTGCTTTCTGAGCCAACTGAGCAAATGATCCACTAAGTGCTGTTAAATGCTGCCGTCCATCTTCAGTTATATCTGATTGATCAGGATCTACATCACCAAGTAATACATCCAAATCAACAAATGCTTTGTCAAACTCTTTCTCCAAAAGATCTTGCCATTTAAGTGAGTCACCAGCTGTGGCCATAATTTTACTTGATAATACTGAACGAAGCTCACTTTTAAGATTTTGCTTTTGAGAGGATATTTCTAAGTCTAAGGGATGATAGGCTTATAAAAATACACCAGCGGCCAGCGGGTACTAAAAATAGAATAAAGCTTCAGAGCTATCGAAAGCAAGTTTATTAAAGCTAGAAAAGTAATAACTGCAACAAGGAAAATTCGGGACTGTACGTTTAATGGCTTGGGATTTTGACTTTAGACTTTTTGCCTTTTGGTAACACCAAAATTAACTCGCCAGAATATAGCAAAAGAGCAGTTTCAATTAGCGAGCCTCATTTTATTCACAGTGCAGACAAGACACAGTTATCAGTCCAGAATTTCTTTCAATTTTAGTCAAAAATTTTACAATTAATATATATTAATGACGGGGAATTTTCATTTCTCGTAATTATATAATATTCCGCGATATTTAACTTATTGGTTTAAAATGTTGCAAAGAACTTTAGAAACTAAAACAAAACTAGCTACTTCCTGCCTTTTTCAACTAGGTTTTCGCTGGTATGTGTCGCTTAAGTATTTTTAAAAAGCTTAGAGTTAAAAAATATTTATAAGAGTTTTCTTTTTTTGGGTTTATTTATCAAGGAGGCTTTTACGTTAGTCCTTTGGTTGAACAACAGCTTGATCCCCGAAAAATTATTCATAGAAGTATTACCCCGAGTGTTGTATGTTTACAATGCTGTATTCTAGCATATGTCTACAGTTTAAGGGATTTCACTGATTTTTAATGCGTTATATGCTGCAATATAGTCAAACGCCATGCACTTTTAAAAGATCGAGAACCTGCTGGCAGCTATATTTAGCACTCCTGCTATACACTCCTTCAAATTAGCCTAAAATTTAACTTATTTTTACAGTATTTTCCAGTGGCCCATAGGTCTAGCCACAGATCGGTCGAGCTTAAGCTTACGTACATGTACATCTACACATCTGCTGTCCTAACTGTCGAGGGCGCCCAGCGACAACTGGACAAGCTAGTTGCTGTTGCGGCGAGTGGCGGCCTGGTTGTCAACACGCAGAAAACCGTCATGCTCTGCGTGACGGACGACATCGAGGCTGCAATTTTATGCCGAGGCGCTGATAAGACAGGCGACAGAGCTTCCGGCCGCGTTGTCAGTGCAGTTCGTCTAACCTCGGCGGTCTGGTTCCCGGCGTCCGTGAGGATCTGCGGCGTCGCCGCGGGCTTGCCTGGGCTGCCTTTCGTTCTGTGAGGGCAGTCCTGCAGTCCGAGGCCTTCTGACCGCCAGAGGGCGGCATTTGTTCCAGGCGGTGATCGAGACCGTCCTGCTGTACAACGCCGATACATGGACGCTGACGGAGTCGCTCGAGCAGCAAGTTGACGCGGCGCACGCTGGCCTGCTGCGCGCTGCCTTCAAGATCGGCTACGAGCGAGTCACCAACGCGGCTTTATTGTATCACCGCGCCGGCCTGGTCCGTCCAAAGCGACCTGTTGCGCCGTCGGCGACTCCAGCTGGCAGGCCACATCATCCGCGCCGAGTCGTACTGCCCAGAGCCGGTGCAGGAGGTGCTGCTGCTAACGCTGCAGGAACCCTACCGACGGGGGCAGGCCCGCACTCGGCGTTTCGTCGACTGCCTACTGGCTGACGCCGGCGCCCCGGATTCGGCTGGCGGCGTGGCGTTCATTCGCGACCTGGCTTTGAAGCGCGCCCTGTGACGCTAACTGCGTATTCTGTTGTTGTTGTTGCTGTTTACGTACATGTATGAGCACGAGCAACGTATTACTGTTAAAAATCTGTCCAGTTCGTAACAATGAAAATTTTGCCGGACTCTTTCAGCAGCATTTCTTGCATGAAGAAATGATTTTCCGACGTCGATGGATGGTCATTGGCAAATCGCAAATTTTTCATTTGTATTTGCATTTGCATTTTCACTTACGTAATACGTGGGTATAATGTAAAAGCTAATTAAAAGTAAAGTGATTCGTTGTTTGATTCGTGTCTCGATCAACGCACGCGGAGTACAATTGCAACATTGTATATATATCCACCTAAAATTTTATGTAAGAAACGTTTTTCCCAGTAACTTCAGAAAAATGTACACTCTTAGTCGTTTACAACTTAAAGTCTGAGACACAATAACCTTAGCTACTATACAGTCTATACATGTACATGTACAGCTTGTTATCGCATATTAATTCTCTGCGTAAGTTACCGCCCCCATTTACCCCCTAAATCATGTGCATTATACTGTGTACACGTGTATTTTGTGACGACACCTATAACGGCTCGCATGCATACATGTACATGAACATGTAGGGCCAGATCGAGGCTAAAAGTTCTTAGCAGTTAGCCGTTATGACCGTGGATGCACCACATTCATGCACCAGCCTACTCGTAATATTCCGCCACCAACACTGCCTGTTCGCTGCTTTTTCTTAGACTCCTCTTGTCCAACTGGTCCATTCCTTCAGGTCATCTTCCCAACTGCCTTTTCGGTCTTCCTCTTCGGATTCCTTGTCTGATACGAGCTACCCGTAATACGAGCTATTTGAGCTTTATTCTCCGCTTGATCACAGATTCTGGTTCCTTCCCAATATCCGTCTTTTCTCCAAATCCAGCTAGGCCTTTGTCTTTCTCTCTTTCCATGAAACCATTTAGCATTCTGTAACGTTTTATAGCAAACGCTTGATCTTGTGTCTCCATACTTGTCTTCTCCATAGTCCAGCTCTCGCAGTGTCGTCCAGGTGACCGCCTTTGTGATCTTGAGGCGATTTTCAAACCGACCTCCTTTGAGCCACCAAAATCGAGCTCAATTCCGATTCTGATCTTTTCCTCCGAGGTGTCCCATTCTCAATGATGGTTGCCCCTAGATATTTAAACTTCTTCATCAATCACAATCCCTATAGCCTGACTTAATTTTCCTCATCATTCTCTGTCCCATTGTCAGCTTGCTCTTTTCTTTGCTGACTTCCATGCCAAACTGTCTTGAAATTCTGTCCAGATTTGCTGTCAGTTCTGCCATTCTTCCTCGATCTTTGCCAATCAAATCAATGTCATCTGCAAACCTCGAGTTGTTGATTTCATGCCTCCGCAGCTGATTCTGACCTCAATGCAGTTCCTCTATGGTGTCTGTCATTCATTAACCGTTTTTCAGACATACATGTAGTTCTACGCGCTAAATACTTCTTCAGACAGTCGCTTAATTACTCTTGTGATGTCTTCTCCGATTTTTTATTTGACAGCGCTTTCAAAGGCCTTTTTGAAGTCTATGAAATCGTGACAGATGATCTTTTGGTGATTTCTGGCATATAGTCGCTAGTTGGTAATTTGCTCTATATAGTGCTCCGGTCCTTTTCTGAAACCTAGCTGCCTTCATCTCGACGTGCATTCATATGTTTTTTTGCGTCTTTCCGTCAAGTTCTTGATTGTTTTATAAGCTTCTCTCGAGTTGCTTTGTTGTTGCTAAACGGGGGTGGGAAGCCGGGAGCTACCCGCGGATCAGCCCTGGGAGGGGCTCTGCCGCTGAGGGGCACTACCAGGGGCATATAGCCCGAGATACCCCGAGATTGGACCCTGACGTCGAGGCCAGGGGAATCTGCCAACCCAAACCTATGGACTAAGACACCGCCAACCCAAAAGTGGTATCAGGGACGGTGCTAAGACCGAGTCCACCCAAGCCATCACCCAGCAGACAAGTCCCGGGAGTGCGCAAAAAAAGAATTGGAAAAAAACTTGGGATACTACTGAAAGCGGTCCGAGAGCGGGGAAACCCCGAAGTCTCGGAAATGGCTTAATTTTGGAGCGAGTCTGGAAGGCTTGTTTCCGAGGGCGAGTCTCCTGTCAGGCAGGACCTACGACTACCTACAGGGCTGCAAGCCCAAGGGTATCACCTACCTATTGGAGGCCAGGCCAAGAGGTCGGGAAGGGGCAAAAGGAGCAAGAGGACCCGGACTCAGCCGGTATCCCCGATTCGGGACGAACATCAGCCCCAGAACTCCCTTCAATCCACTGTCAGGATGAGAGCCAAGACACAAGGGCAGGGAGACAACCAGAGGAGCCAGCAGATGGACCAAGGACAGAGCAAGATGGACCGGGCAGGGATCGGGCAGAGCTCATAACTCCAGAATTTTGGAACGGCATTCAAAGGCCTTACATTAATAAAAGCACAAAGATATGATAAAACACAAAGGGGATAAAAAACAAAGGGAGGAGCACCTGAACCCTAAACTCGGGGCTCAGCCTCAGGGCTGGCATGCTAACTGGGCTCTACCGTACACCTTTGTGAATGGTCATTTTCTTTCCTGCAGGGCGGGTGCAACCGGGGGGCTCAAGTCGCGTTCTAGCCACACTGCAGTCCAGAGTATGCACTCACTCCAGGTACACCCCCTAAACCAAGGCCGAGGGCCGAAAAATTAATTGGAAAGAAAAAATAGGGTTATTTTTAGATGAGTACATCACCTCCGGTGAGGACTCTTATTGGATTGCGCACAACCCGAGAAATGCCGCCAGAGAGGCAGCCAGGGTAAAAACAGTCAGAGACCGTCTTTACGGCGGTTGTTGCTTTCCACCAGCCTAGCTTAATGTTCCTCTACCCATTCTTCTTTCCCTTTTCTCAATTGCCTTCGCACTTCTTTGTTTTCTTTTCTGTACTCGTTTACAGCTGTTTCTCTCCCTCATGTCTTTTGCTTCGTAGCTTACGTCGCTAGGACCTCTTTGATGATCCACGGCTTTCTGGATTCTTCAGTGCTTCCCCAGAACTTTCCTTGCTGCTTCCGCTGTCATATCCTATTATTCGTGAATGTTGGTCTTTTGCGAGTTGTAGCAGAGGTGCAAATCTCGATGCAAGTTCACTCTGGAATTTGTCCCTGATGTTCTCGTCTTTCAGCTTCTCCAGGTCAAAGTGTGTTCTGCTTTTTACAGTTCGTTTCTTTGCGGAAAGAAGTGAGCAATAAAACTTCTTTGTGTTTTTGTGGCTTATTTTTTCGTCAATTTGAGCATTCCAGCCTTGGTGGTGTGTGCACAGTGTGTGTACATACGAACTATATGTAGGAGTATACTCAAGGCTTTTCATCTTGCATGGGTTAGCTCGGTGAGCAGGCGATGGAACACAGTATATAGCAAAGTAATTATAATTCGATTAAAAAACTAAGAAACCCTATCCACTTGATGCTTCTTGGCTACAGGCAAATAGGAAATCAATTTGCCAAGGAATAGGGAAGGGCAATTGGGATTGAGAGAATTGGGATCGAGAAAGATCCCGCGCTGAGATCAATACCAGAATCGGAGTGCTGTGCTGCATAGCTACCGTGGATGTATCTGACTGGCTGGGTAGAGGCTGACTTGCAGTGTCCAGAACTGTTAGGGTTTCTCACCATTCAGCAGCAACTTCATGCATGTAGCAGCAACAACGGAAGTATATCAGATGCCAGCTGCTTCACGGCACACATGACGGAACTTCGATTTTTGTTTTTTTTCGGGCTGTTGAATTCGACTGTTTCAAGTTTACATGAAGCTTTTGTGAGCGCTGGAGAACGATTTCAATCAATAAGGTCGTCAATTGATTGACCTTGAAGCTATTAAAATTCGCATACACTATAAATAATAGCTGTCATCCAACCACAGATTGAAGGAGAAGAAGACAACCCGAGCATGAGATGCTGCTGTTGACGCTGAATTGGGACATACAACTAATGGGCGTTTTGTTTATTATGGTTTATCCGCATGGTTGCAAAATTTATCGCGGCACTATGATAGAGTCTGACCCATAAATAATCTCTGGTTATTCAAGCGAGGAATTTTTTCCGCAGAATTGTATAGTGTTGCCAAAATAAACTGCATCGATATAAACATCTTACAGTAAAAGCAGAGCAGAGGATCTAGATGTCCAAATTCATTAGAACGACGAAACACTGAATTTTCTTAGAAATAAGTTGAATGCCGGTAATACGACAAACACAAGTTCCTTTTACCTACCCATTTCTAAAAAAATCAAACATAAGTTCCTTACCTGCCCATTTCTAAGAAAATCCAAACATAAGTTCCTTACCTGCCCATTTCTAAGAAAATCCAAGCATAAGTTCCTTACCTGCCCATTTCTAAGAAAATCCAAACATAAGTTCCTTACCAGCCCATTTCTAAGAAAATCCAAACATAAGTTCCTTACCTGCCCATTTCTAAGAAAATACAAACATAAGTTCCTTACCAGCCCATTTCTAAGAAAATCCAAGCATAAGTTCCTTACCTGCCCATTTCTAAGAAAATCCAAACATAAATTCCTTACCAGCCCATTTCTAAGAAAATCCAAGCATAAGTTCCTTACCTGCCCATTTCTAAGAAAATCCAAACATAAATTCCTTACCAGCCCATTTCTAAGAAAATCCAAACATAAGTTCCTTACCAGCCCATTTCTAAGAAAATCCAAACATAAGTTCCTTACCTGCCCATTTCTAAGAAAATACAAACATAAATTCCTGACCAGCCCATTTCTAAGAAAATCCAAACATAAGTTCCTTACCAGCCCATTTCTAAGAAAATCCAAACATAAGTTCCTTACCTGCCCATTTCTAAGAAAATACAAACATAAGTTCCTTACCAGCCCATTTCTAAGAAAATCCAAGCATAAGTTCCTTACCTGCCCATTTCTAAGAAAATCCAAACATAAATTCCTTACCAGCCCATTTCTAAGAAAATCCAAGCATAAGTTCCTTACCTGCCCATTTCTAAGAAAATCCAAACATAAGTTCCTTACCAGCCCATTTCTAAGAAAATCCAAACATAAGTTCCTTACCTGCCCATTTCTAAGAAAATACAAACATAAATTCCTGACCAGCCCATTTCTAAGAAAATCCAAGCATAAGTTCCTTACCAGCCCATTTCTAAAAAAATCCAAGCATAAGTTCCTTACCAGCCCATTTCTAAGAAAATCCAAGCATAAGTTCCTTACCAGCCCATTTCTAAGAAAATCCAAGCATAAGTTCCTTACCAGCCCATTTCTAAGAAAATCCAAGCATAAGTCAAGTCTAAGAAAATCCAGCATAGCCTACATCCTTCTACTTCAGCAGTTGTTTGGGCTTTTAAAAGTTTTGATTGGGTGGCATGTGTGTCATAACGTGCATGTAAATATCATGTAAATACGTCATATATAATGTGACCTTTTTTGGTGCAACCAACACCGAAAATCGCTATTATAAATTAGTTAAAATGGGTCACAGGAACCCTACTGTATATTCAAGCGATATTCCTTCAAACATAGATAAACTCTAGTGGCCTTTTAAAAATCGACATAATGAACGTACTTCTTGTAATCAGCTAACTTAACCATTAAAAGAGAGATATCTGCGAGCGTATATTAGCTATATCGATAATGATTCGGTCAACATCTGATTGACAGAAATGCACTGAGCAAATAAAGAAAAAATTGTAATCCAGACGATTTCTGTTTCGAGTAGAAACCACTTGTAAATGTCAGTAAAGGACGTACAGTTCTTTCGTTAAGACGGCAGAAATGAGCGCATTCAAAGCAACATCAGGAAAGAGACATTGATTGTGTTCCGCAATTCAGTAAGAAGCGATTCATGTGTACTTTTCTAAATTTACAGACAAGCAGATGAGGGGGGCCGTAGCCCAGCGGTCTAGCGCAGGCTCTGGTGTGCCAGCGACCCAGGCTCGATTCCAAGTGCAGTCACATTAATTTGGGGCTGAATTGGAATCTCGGCTTGGCTCTGCTCGTGCAATTAACGGCCTTGAGAGCCAACCCCCCAAGGCGCAGTGAAGTGTACATGCCTAACGATAATATAAAGTTAGGGCCGCTGTACACTCCTGTGTGAGTGTGTGCCTGCGTACGTATCCGCGCGCTTGTATGCCTGCTCAGGGGAGTCGGCGGAATGGGAAGTAATGCCTCTCGCCGGTTGTGTGCCTATGTCGCTTAAAGTGCGCCAGGGTGCACACAGCCCCCCCCCTGCCTCTAATAAAAGACAAGCAGATGTGGAGCGAAAACTTTTGCAATGAAAACAACATTTTTTCCCAGCTTTCTGTAACTTCATGCAGTTGGATTTTTTAAATCATAGTGTTTTTTGTCCAGCTGCAGCGCACACATTTTCCGGGGGTTCTGGGTGAATAAAATATTGCTATAGCAAACCCTTCGTTTCCAACAGGGAAGAGCCTCGGTATTCGCTGCCTCTACAGGGGCTGAGAGACAGAGGAGGAAGGAGAGGGGATGCTGATCGAATGGGAAACGGGGTGGAGGGAAGAGTTGGGACGATAAACTGGATATAGCTAAAGCCCGCACACGGTGCGTGCAAGTCTATATATACACATATATGCTGTAGCTTAACCCAGCTGGTTTATTGCATTGGATAGAGACTTTGTTCAAGGATTGTTTTTAGTTTTAGAGTGAATTGTCCATCCAGAGTCAAGTATCAGGATGGGTCGCGGAGGCGGCGGCGGAGGTCGCATCCGGTTCCGGGCCAGCAAGTCCGGACACGCGCCGGAGTCACCAGACGAGCTGGACAGGCGATTGCGCAACAGCACTAGCAAGTTTGCCGCTATCAATTCCGGATGTTTTTACAAGAGTGACGGCATGTTCTGCCCGGAGAGGCTTACTGACTACTATTGCGTAATGTGGACTCGGGGACTGCAGTTGGAGGACGAAGAGCTGGCAGTCGGTGAGTCAATTTGGCATTAGTAAGGGAATTAGTAAGGGAATAGTAAGAGTACATCGCACTGACCGCGCTAAATACAAGGAATGTGACACTGGGGTTGTAGATCGGAGCTTTTAACTTTCAACCGTAGTCTGGAAAGGGTCGGCTAACTTTTTTTACCTCAATGGCCAGATAGAGAACCCAGCGCATGACTGCGGGCCGGAGAAAGGGAGAAAGAAGAGAGAAAGAGAAAGAGAAGGGAGAGGAGATTATAGAGAAGGAAGCTGAGAAGAGACACAATCCTTGAGCTGGCCGGATTAATATTGTGAAGTTTCTAATGACCCGAGGGCCGCAGTTTGTCGACCCCTGCACTACTGGGACGGAAATGTCTGTAAAAATCGTCCAAATAATAAATATGCACAGGAGGGCTGTATAAGCAACCTGGCGCAACGCCTTCAACCACATTGTTTTTCGATCACAACTGATCCTGATCCTGATCCTGATCCTGTCATGTACACTTCTTGTGCCTTGGGGTTGGCCCTCATGGGTGAGATTTCCTTGTCTTTCCGCTTTGTCCCGGACTTCTTCGGGATAGTCACAATGTGCCCTGTGTTCCACTCAGTGGATGCGGGAGTGCCAGTAAGCACGCAGTTCAACACGCTTGCTACTACTTGGGAAGTCTTGGGAACTTCTTGGTAACTAAGTTGCTGCAGAAGTCCTCCTTGGCTTGTAGCGGCGTGTCTGGCGGGAGCGAGAAGTTGATGAGCATAGGCGGCTCTAGCGCGTTCACGATGCTGACGAGAGGAAGTCGCACAATTCACAAAGGTAGACGCGTCCGCCCGAGGGTGGGGTCGCTCTACCAGATAGGCAGGGTCGTTGTGCAGATCGCATCAGTGGGACCGTCTGTTCATAAACCGCTCTCACGGCAGCGCTGATGTCTGTGTATCCCAACGCCTCGCGCTGATCGCCAAGCGCGATGCCATGGTGTCGCAGTTTTTTTATTAGAGACAGGGGGGTTGTGTGCACCCTGGCGCACTTTAAGCCACATAGGCACACAACCGGCGAGAGGCATTTCTGCCCATTCCGCCGACTCCCCTGAGCAGGCATACAAGCGCGCGGATACGTACGCAGGCACACACTCACACAGGAGTGTACAGCGGCCCTAACTTTATTTTATCGTTAGGCATGTACACTTCACTGCACCTTGGGGGGTTGGCTCTCAAGGCCGTTAATTGCACGAGCAGAGCCAAGCCGAGATTCCAATTCAGCCCCAAATTAATGTGACTGCACTTGGAATCGAGCCTGGGTCGCTGGCACACCAGAGCCTGCGCTAGACCGCTGGGCTACGCCCCCCCCCCCCCCCTGTGTCGCAGTTAGTAACGCAGTAAGCGATCGAGTGGCGTTCCCTCCGCGTTCCGCCCACGTGCATCCTGCCGCCTCCTCTTGCAGAGCGCAAATTAAGTGACCAGGCAGGAGGAAGGCTTGTGGAACTGGGTGTTAGTGGACACTAGATCTAGCCAGTTTAGCAGGTAACTTCAGCGTGACCGTGTTGGCGTTCTCGCGTCCGGTGACAAAAGAACTAGGTCTCCAAGCACCACCAGTGTGTCCCGGTTTGGCACTTCCTCCAGCTGCCCAGCTAGGAGGTCAAGAACACTCGTGCCTCCTCTGGATGAGCAGCTGTGAATGAGTACGTGCAGAACAGCCGGATGCAGCGAGCATGTACTTGTAGGTGCAGGTCGACCCGCAACAAGCTCTTGGCTGCCGCAGCAGAGAAATAATTTCGTGAATTAATTAGCCAAAAAAGTGCAAGAGAGACAATAAACTTTAAAACCAAATTGCTTGGGACTGCTCGCCTTCAAGCTGCAGCTATAAACATGCATTTCGTTGGCAAATTCAAATTAGCTGTATGAAAACCCACTGGATAGATTTTCACCGAAGTCGTAAAATGTCGTTATTACATGTACCCGTAAAGTTGTCTTGAGGTAATGTATGTTTCTATTTAAAGACAATTATTTTATTTTCTACTTTGCTAATACAATTTTAAAACTGCATACTTGTACGAGTATTTTGTTTTGTTTGTTTGGGCTGAGTCTCATAATTCATAAGTCGTTTTTTTATCTTTTATAAAAGAGAAAGGAAAATTTTCTAAAGTTCTGTTCTGGTTCTGAATTTCGACAAGAGACTATTAAGCTGCATATTCTGAACTATACTCATGGACAACCGAGGATAGAAGGACTCTATCTGATACAGTTGCAAATCGTGTTAATCTCACTGGAGACCACCTAGAATTTCGCGCATTCCAAAATAAGCAATCATGTCTGTTTAGGTGTGAAGTATGGGTAAAAATGATTGGAGCCAGCTATCACTTTTTCCAGCTAATTATTTGACTCCAAGCTAGCCGAATGCTCTCGGCCCCTTCTCCCAGTCCCTGAGTCGCATCGGCAGTTTTACGAAACTTTGAAGTACGAAAAGGTCGATTAGCGCCGGAAATGTAAGCGTTCACAAAACTCGAGCCATGGGCCGACACGAGTCTTGCTAGGAAGAGAAGAGATAGGAAGAGATTATGCTAACATCGCTGGCTCTTCGGTGGAGAATGGCAATTCTTCATCTTCTCTAAGTCTTCTTATTCCATCGGACCATTCTCTAAAAACTTGATGAACGCGGCAAAGTATTCATCGGCCACAAACTCATTGCCCGATGTTGATAGCATAACAATGAAATCTGGTTTTTAAACCGACGGGAAGTTTAGGCCAGTTAATCAAATTAAACAGGGTTTTCAATAATATATTTATACTTTCATATTTTCATATATTTTTCTAAGACTACTTATCTAGATACTCTAGTAGCCATAGCATTTTGCAGCCATTTGGGCCTACGCGCATTGAATTTAATCCAAGATACATTTGCCAGTGTGACGGAGCTTTTGTCTATGGTAGCAAGGCCGGCGCATAGCCTCATTTGCAACTGCTGCAGAGGAGCAAGATCAGCCCCAGAGTTTACACCATAGATGAATGAGCTCGTAATCCAGGAAATTTGCACAAATTGTGAGATTATAGGATCCTTCTACTGCAGTTGTCCACGAGAATATTACCGTACACTCACATAATGTGTGCCACAGCGCATGCAGTCATCGACTGAAATGGCAAAAGGTTACTAATATTCATAGTATATGAATCCAGCCGCGGGTCTGTCAGTAAACAGTCGGCAAAGGCCTGCAGTTGGTTTAGCCAAAAATATAATGGAGAGCGCGAGGATGACAGATGAAAGATTAGAAAGGAGGGCAAGCAGAAGACGTCACTACCCAGGTAATGCCCTCATAGTTTTGTTTGTACAAATAAGGGCATTGTTACACAAGGCTACCGTAGGTTTCTTTCGAAAATGCCCCGAATTTTTCTTATCTACGAGTACACACAGGTATCAAATTACTGTACTTATTTGACTTCCTTTTATAACAATTCCATTTCTGCACAATCTTTTGTATACAAGCTATAACTTTGGTTAGGTCCATTAACCAATGATTCTCAGGTCGCACACGTGTGTCTCTTGCGTGACTGCTTGCCGATCATCACTGTCCGTGTAGATTGACTGTCGCCTATAGATTTGCTACAGTGCCCGATCATTTCTGCAAACGAACAATCTTCATATTTAATCCCATTTCAGCTGGCGGTCAACTCCGAGGGGTAGGCAATGCCACCACTACACAACCGCCGACTTGGGCAGTAGTTGCCGAACAGCAACTGCAGGCTGCTGACATCTGCGCTGGTGACTTCATCGACGAAAGCATCTTGCAGGCGAATTGCGCTTTACCCCTCATACTTGTGCTGGTTGGCACATTGTTGAACCTGCTGAATGCCCGGGTGGCCATTGGCTACTGCGATAGACAGCTGCCGGTTTGCTTCTACCTGGTTGTTCTTAGCGCTGTTGACACGATCATTTTATACTACCGCCAGTTAGACTTATGGCTGCAGTCGGTCTTCGACATGAGGCTGACCTTGTCTCTGATGATGATGGACGAGTCGGCTTGCCAATTGATGAACATGCTTTACTCAATTCTGTACCATTTCAAGGCGATGCTACAAATCGCCATGGCCGTTGATGCTAGACGGTTAGTTGTGCGACCACTGCGTTGTGTTGAGCGATACAGCGCTGAGTGGGTGAAGAACAGTCTCATACTTATGTGCGTAATTCTCGTGTTAATCAATGGTCATCACCTGTGGACGCTGGCGCTAGTTAAAGAAAGCTCTAGTGGTGAATTCGATAGAGTTTATCACTGTGGCTGGGGTGCCACCTGGCCAGTGACGGAGCTCTTCACCACCTGGCTGTGGCCACTCACCGACCTACTTATTGGTGACCTTGCGCCGCTGTTTGTCGTTTTGTGGGCAGCGAGCTCCGGTTATCGACACTTGTGGCGTTGTTCCCGTTTCGGTCGACGCCGACGTAATGTCGATACGAATTCGGATGGTTGTTTACAGTACACCTGCAGCAAAAGCCTGGACTATCACATCATTGACAGGCGCCTGTTTCGCAGCGTCAGCCAGTCCCTGTTGGCTTGCTCGCTGACCTACGCGGCTCTGCAGTCGCCGAGCGCTGTGCACAGCTGCATCATGTACGTTAGGTTTCTGTCTGCCAGCCTGGCTGCGCAGGCATCTGGTGCCAGGGATCTGGGGCAGGTGAGAAAGACGCTTGACAAAGAGTTCAAGTTACTTGTCACTGACGCGAGTTTTTTAATACATGGATCTATTAGAAGACTAACAAAAGCAAGGAGCGATGGCAGTAGCAGGATGTACATGTAACTTCAACTTTAAGTATTGTGATAAGTGACACGTTTCTGAAAGGTTCTAACATCCACAGAAGTCACAGAACTCGCAGGAAATGAATTAGAGAGATCCGGATAGCTGAAATTTCGCTCAAGTTTTACACTCCAATGGCTAGTACTTTTTTCTTTATCAAATTCGACAATTATATTTGTCTCGCATAGATTTTCGCATCTTTTTGAATTCGCCTTGCAATAATGCTTTTAGTTCTACCGCCCAACGAACGACGAGTGGCGCCTGTTCATTGGTCGGTTGTGCTCGGCCGTGCAGCCGCTGACCAACTGTCTGCTGCTACTGCTTTGCGTGCCCAATTATCGTCACGACGCGGCTCGACTGTTGAATCCCGGCCGTCTGAGGTGGACGAAATGTCTCAGGAGGTGTCAAAGAGCGACTGCAGATGGAGATGCCAGGGCTGAGAATATTTCTAACAATCCAACGATTGTTGGCAAGTTTCCAGCTGCCGTTAATGTGATGTCAGTCAATCGAAAGCAGCGCACGCTGCTAACGGCAGTTTGAGTCGATCCGCATGAGAACTATAAGACGCTACACTTTAAAATGGTTAAATGTTCACTTTTTAGGCCTAGTCTAAATATAAATTTACAATGCTTCTCACATTTTAAGCACCCGAATTTCTGTCTAAAAGTCCGTTCTGCAACTTACTCACTACTTCTCTGTGTAACCTTCTCATGAAATAATCACAGATCAATTCTTTTAATCCATTTCTGCAGCTCAATTTACGTTTCTGTTGCTCACGCACCCTACATAGCCGGGTACGTATAGTGGCGGTATTGGTAGCTGCAGAGGTCGCCCAGCTGCGTGAGACTCTGCACCGGCACACGACCGTGGGAGGTCACTACAGGTGGCCCGACGTTTCCTCGTCTTGCGCCGGCACTCTGCCTCCTCGTCCTGCCTCCCTATTTGCTTTCTGTAGACCGCTAGCTCAAGTGAGCGCCCGTGTAGCCTATGAAAGATAACTTTGTCTCCCCTGCTCCCGTGTAACTATTTGTTCTCTTAATTTCCTACTCACTTTCAAGGCCTTGAAAGTCTTGAGCACTTGCTGATTTTGGGTATGACCCAGGCTAGCAGGACCCTGTTTAATTCCTGTCCACTCGCCAAGGTATGCTTCCATGCAGCTTTTCTTCAAGCATGGAGAAGAGTTAAATAAATCATATCCTTGAAGCACAGATTTAATGAAAAATATGCAAGCAAGCAAATAGCAAAGGTATAGTCGTCGCGTCTTGTTTGACAAATAAGTGCTAGCTTAAGAGTGCTAGCTCAGTGCTAGCTAATTTGACAAATTTTACCTTAAAAGTCCAACCTAAAGCTAAAATATGAAGAGTTTTAAATACCGAAAGATGTTACTAACTGCAGCTAGGGTGAAAAAACAAAAAAAACAAAGTAAAAAATCACATGGCAACGGCTGATATGGTTGCTGCCAACCTCGAGCAGCACCACTGCCCGGCCAGGAAATCCGGCGAATGAACAGCAGTCTCCCGGCTTTCAGCCGCTGCCACCAGCTTGTCAAGCCGCAGTTGCCATTGTGAGCCAGTAGCACGGCTGCACCACCGCTCTTCAGCGCAGTCAGGCAGCTGATCCGCTTCAACCGTTGAGGCCTGTCTCACTGAGGACGTCGTCGTTCGCTCGAGTCGTCGTCAGTGACGGATTTCAAACTGTCTGGCTGTGAGCTGACTCGGCGTTCAGTCCTTTATAATAATTAACAGCCTGCTTGTGACCTTGCTTGTGCAATCCCAGTCCCTATAGCATTATAGTCGTAGCTTGCGTAAAACACAATATAAAAATCAGCTTAAATTTATAGAGGTCGGCAACATACGGCCTGCAAAGCCTCTCTATGCAGCAGTCGAGTCTTTGTAACTTCACAATATCAATCCGGCCTGCTCAAGGCTTGTGACTCTTCTCAGCTCTCTTCTCTTTCATCTCCTTTCTCTTCTCTTGTCTCTCATCTCTCTCCTTTCTCTTTCTCCTCCCTCCCCACTCTCTCCTCTCTTCTATCTTATCTTTTATCTCTTCTCTCATCTCATCTCTCGCCTCTCCTCGTCTCCCTCACATAAAAGAGAGAAGACAAAAATAATGACGATGACGATAGTAAATAGTAGTATAATGTGCAGCCAAGTTCCATTGCTCCGTGCATTGGGACCTACTTGATGATGCACCAGTTCAGCTGTATTTGGAGTCACTTGTCGCTCCAATGGATCTCGAGACGACTGCATTTGTAAATTAGCAGTAGCAATGATGGTGTGGCTGTTGCTGTATGATTGTCCATCATTTTCCTGATCGTCAGCTCTTAAGGAATTAACTGATACTCCTGTGACATTTATAAATTCGCCGTTTTGATTCCGACCCGTCAAAGTACCGACGATCGCGATGTCGCTTGCTGGCGATGCTTCATCATATTGGCTGCTAGTCTCAATATTGGAGATTAGACTTACACTAGAAGATAGTCCACTGTCTTGATGTGTGCTGTATGAAGTAGTACTCAGATTATGGCTATGTAAACCGGTACCGTGAGATTGTACCGGTGGTTGTGGCGTAAAAAGTTCTCGCCGTTTTCGATTGCGTAGTATACCATCTACTGACTCGGCGTCGACTCTGTATGGTGGAATAATTGCTCGTGGAGAATTTGAGGCTGTGATGTCGCATGCGCACCAGCCGATGCTCTTGCAGAAGGAGCGTAGCAGTACTCTGCCACTTGGCCTATTGGCTACTGCAGTTATGATCTGGTGTGGAATCGCGGCAGTCTGAGAATGAGATTCTGGGCTCATTTTCTAGCTCGCCCTTGTACACCAAAATCTGTTAGCCAGAGAGAGGTTGCGTTAATGATTCCAACAATAGTGGAAATGCTTTAATTTTTATTTACGTTCATTTCAAATTATAATACCGATACTGGCGATACACTGTCTGTGGTAATTCATCAGTTTGTGCCACAAAAAAAGATATGTAAATGAACACGTGGTTACGCTAATACAGCTACAATTGTGTACCGATACAATAACATTACATATGAATCTTCAGCTTTGCAATCTTACAGTAGTACAGGCGTGTATTTTTAATCTACTACCTGCCCTAGTAACACACTTCGTCGCGGCAACGTCGCGTAAACGTCGCAAAGTTACGTCGCGGGAAGGGGTCAAGTGTCGCGCCACGCGACGTCGCGTACACTTCACTTAGCGACGTCACGTTATTACCATTACGCGACCTTTACGCGACTAGTTTACAGTTGGCTGCGGTTAGTTTCTTACTTCTTGATTTGAATGCAGTTTCACAGAGGTGATCGCCACGTTAAATGCTGTTTAAAAATTTATAAGGTTTAAATGCTGTAATTCACAGCAGCAATTGCACACCAAGATAATTTGTCATGCACACGTACTGACATACACGCTTGTGAGCACGCATACCTGAAATAATGTAAGCCAAAATGCTAAAAAAATAGGCAGTTTTACCAGTTTCCTACCGGTGTTACTATAAACTTTCTTATATCAGATACTGGGTGATATTTTATTGGCGAAGGTCGACTCGCACCAGGATTGTACAGCTATATGTCAGCCGCTGAAAAAAATATAGTACGCAATTATATGCAATAGGAGATAATAAAAGCTATAGCAAACAAAAGGAACATAAATACCAACTGGGAACTGGGTAATGAATAGTAGAACGTAGCGATGAATGGTAATTAGAGTAAAATTATAGTAGATAAAAGTAATTAGAGTAGAGAAAAATGAGAGCAACGCAGCATTTAATTAATTAATAAATTTTTTGTTTCCTAGAATAAACAGCCAATTTAATTGGCAAATAAACGCCCAGTATATAGTAAATATAATATAACACATAATAATATAACACTTGAAATAATTTAAGCCAAAAAGGCCAACAAAACAGTTTTACCGTTTTCACCGTTTTTTTTTAAATTACTGAAAACTGGTTTAAAAAACGGGTTTTTGCGACCCCTGTTTGTCTTAGAATCTAAAATTTTGGTGGGGAGGGATCTGGTGACTAGGTAGGGAAAGAGCTAATTTCCCGCCCCATTTTTCTATATCTAAGTTTCTCCATTCCAGCCTACTCTGCATGAATAAATCGAAACAAACTGACAAGGCTCGGGAGCCTATTTTTCCCGCGGCCAGGGGACCTCCAACATGAAGCTAACGAGCGCGATTCGGGTCATTTGCATGCTTTAGCACCTCCTTTACAGCGGCTTCTATCTCCTTCTCCTTCGCCTTGACGCTGCGTAGCGTTGCACCTCGCACGATTGTCCACAGGATGCTGTCCTTGAACGCCGCTTTCTCTCGCCGTCCTGCGAAACTAAAACTCGCCATAGCCGGCGGAGCCAGCAGCCGGCGCAAAATGCGACGCACTGCATCCTGGGTGCTGCCGCCACCAATGCAGGCCATCTGTCCTTCCTGTAATGCAAATGAAGCAGTTACGCAAAATTGTCTAATTGTTTTTTATTTTACACGCAACAGAAGAATTGAAGAAAAACAGGAACGCCGATGCACTCACGAGCGCTTCTGCATCCGCTGGATTTTCTTCCAGATGCTGGACTAGTTCTGCCATGTCTTCTGCCGAGCACGGCAAGTTGACAGGCAGATTTGGAGCCGCCACGCTCTTTCGTGACGCGATCGCGGAGACCGTGCGTTCAATCCGTTCAACGTATTGACGGATGGCTGCCAGTTCCCTCATAACAATCTTCTCGAATGCTGAAAGATCAAGGCGGGAATTTTCATCATGGATATCACACTACAGTGCTCTTGTACTTTAGCAAAAATGACATTGGTGTACACGTGCATGATTTTAGTTCTCACAACAACAGCATTTCAAATGAATCTGTGAACACTTACGCGTGCTCGCGCCTGCAGCACAATCTGGCGCAACTGCCAGTCTGGGTTCACTTGCGACAGCGGAGGCAGCAGCTGACGGTGGAGCGGGAGGTCGCACAGCTGAGAGCGGCCTGTTTGCCGGCGTCATTCCAAAGCATTCGAGAGGGGAGTCTGGTTCGACTGTTGAGCGGGGTAGGCAGCAGCAGCCGGCGTCTGCGTCAACTGCGCAGCGTCATCCTGCCTGCACGAATTCAAATGCGCCGCCTCAAACAGAACAGCTGCACAGCTGGACGATCCCACTGACTCTTCGCGTCCGCCTCTCGCTGCTCGGGGCGTCTCATTAATGCGGGCTGCAGAAGAATGAACAGTTTTAAAACATTTGATTTACTGAAATTTGTTTTAGCCAATTCAAAGATCGAACTTCAAATGTGCGTACTCACGAAAATTTGGCAATGGAGGTGGCAGATCAGCATCATCGTCATATCCATCGCATGACTCTAGATCTGAGTCTGACACGATCCTTGCCGTCTTTGTTCTTTTTTTGTTTTGCTGAGCAGGCCCATCGATGAAGCGGATCGGTTGAGTGCGCTTCCTGTTGGCTGTTGCCTCAGCATCGGTTGTCAGCTCTTCTGCGCCGCATGATGCCCGGTTGAGTCGTCGGCGTGCCGTGCATTCGTTGGTTGTCATCGACAAAATTTTAATGTCATGAAGCTCCCATTCTGAATTCGGTGCAGCGTGCTTAGACCTTAACTTAATGGCCCTCGCTACAGTTATCGGTGGCCAGTAACAGCGGATACGTCCTACGAGCCAGGCCTCGCTGACATATTCAACTGACTTGTCCGCAAATTCCACAACGCAAAAGTGCATCTGCAACGATGTTTTACAGAAACATGGGTGTGAGGACAACCTTGTTGTCGACGGGCAGTCCGTAGAACGTTCTCTTCACCTCTGTAATTCGTAGTGTGTAGAGGTTAACTAAATCTAAATTCGACACAAGATGGATGCCCATCTTTTCTGATTCAACAGGGTATGCGAAGAATGACTCTTTGGTTTTGAATCGGCGACACACCAAGCTGGACTCATTCTCCACCTGCAGGACATTCACGATTCTATAGTAGCAGCCTTCTGAGCATTCAATGAAGGAATCATTTACGGCACTGGACAGTCTGAACCTGCTCGAAATGATCGCTCTGTACTGCTCAATGCACGAAGGGGGAATATTCGGAAGCGGACCTGACCAATGCAGGCCAATGTATTTTGTAGACTTGGCGGCTGATCGATTCACGTTGATGCTTTTTTCTTCGTGAATTCTGTTGCAAACTTGCTCGAATGGTAAGTTGCTGGTTCTGAGTTTTGCTTTGATGGATTGCATATTGTTTTCGAACTTAAAGGCAGAAAAACTGTCAAGAGACCCGTTGTGTTTGACACAGGATGGTAGATGGAGCAGGCAATGCACATTATGACTCATGAAATTGTCACCGTAAATTTTCGCACAGTCGGACACAAACATCCGAAGGAGTTCTGCAGCATAATCTGCCAGCTGAATGCACCTTTCAGGATTACACAGGCAGAAAATAGCGACGCTCAGCAGCAAGAAATGCTTGTACAGCTTGGAGGGCAAAACTGATTTCAGTACAACTTTTCCTGAATAAAGCAGAAATGACCGGAATTCAGTCGCTTTCCAACGCCGGCATTCACTCAGTGGTCTCGGTTCTCGAGCAAACTCCGATGGAATGAAATTGGCAACATTCAGGATATGACCAGAAATTTGCAATACGTGCTGATTAGACAGTCGATTTGGCAGTCGACCGCCAACCCATTGCAACAACAGCCGCTTCATCACCCCAAGACATACAAGATGCATGTAGTCCAGTGGGAAAGCTGTAATCATATTGATCTTCAAAGCCATCAGGGGGCTTGTTCCGGTATGGTGCTCCTCATCAATCTGTTGCCTGAACGAGTCATCCGTGCGCAATGGGGCATCAACGTCTTCCAGAATTACGTGGCCAACATATCTGCCATAAGCAGTACACTGCTCGCATGAGGAATATCCGCCGTGTCCCTTGATGCATTTAATGAATGCACGAGCTGGAGCGTCGCATATGAACTTGATGTCGAACCAGTCTTCAAGACCTTGCAGCTCAGCAATCAGATCCTTCAAATATTCCTCAAGAGGTGGCTTTTGCTCTCCACAGTACAGACCTATTATAGTTGGCGGGTCTTTTCCAATGGAAGCCTGAATTGGCCAAAATTCTTTTTTCGAGTTGCTTCCAACTGGTAGGCCATCAATGTTGATCTGAAGCTGAGGCTTTTCAGATGAAGACAGCACTTGGTTCACAAGGTCTTGCAACCCGAAGAAGTAAGTGAACTTTCCAGAGCCCATTGCAGTGAATGTTGTGTGCCTTGGAGTCTTGAGAAGAGTTCTTGATGACAATGGCAAGGATGGGAAAAAATTCACAAGGATTTTTAATAGTGCAGATAGTGCATTGCCAGGAATTCTATACAAGACAGCCCAATTCCTGATTACTTGGGCGATGTCAGTCTTTGGCTGATTGTCACAGAACTCATCATCACTGCATTCGCCAATGGTATCATCATAATTGTAGCTGGTTTCATCAAGAATTCCTTCACTAGCAAAAAAAGTGCTGATCTCATGCTCTGACGCATCTAGTTGAGGGTTTTTATCATATTCTTCTTGTGCTGTGCTTGTTGAACTAGCCTTTAGTTCTGTTAAAAATTCATTTACTTTCCTTTTGATTCCTCGTTGTTGGGCTCTCTTTGATACATTGTACATTGTAATTTTTAAGCCAGTTGGATTGTGATTAGAGCAGTTTACCAGTAAGTTTATTTTACCAATATGATGATTAGTTTCAACTATGACAAAGTTTGAACCAGTGTCAATTTGGCAAGTTGAATAAAACTGCTATTTTGCTAGATATTAATTATTCCAAATACAAAGCTTTTTAAGTCAGCAGGCACTTATACAAAATTAGCCAATATAGTATTCCAAGAAAGGCAAATATCAAATTGCTGCAAAATGAAATAAAACAATGAAATGAAATGTGATTACTAATTTAATTAATGAGGTGCTAACAGCACTAAGAACATTGAGCTTTAAAGCAGATCTTTGAATATGAAAGGCAATTTTAATTAATCTGATAATTTGAAATTTGAATAATATCAAAATTTTACTCTTTGCTTTGCAATATGAGTTAATTACTATATAAGCAGATGGTCATTCTGACTGCTTTCTTTATATTGACTTAATTGTAAATCATTTAGAGTGACTTGATACATTACTAGCATTTTACGCAATAAACTATTCTATAGAAAGTCTAATATAAACAATGATTGTAAAATCCTAGGGAGTTCCTCCTTGTTGAATTCTATTTAGATATCAGAATATTTTGAAGCAGTTTAAAAATGTTATTGTTGTGTAACAAAGTATAATTAAGAATAATGTAGCAGTCACTTTTAATATCCAATACACTGATGGCTTCATGTTGTCTATATTTAGCTTTTCTTCTACTTTTTGGTAAATTAAACATCTAATATAAAGATAAGACAATTTCTATGCATAACTTTTTTTAAATGTGCATTTTAAAGAAAAATGTCTGTCCCAATGTCTCAAATTTTAAGATTGCCAATATAATATTTGCCAATAAACATTTATATAATATACTATGGAACAACTTAATATATGATGACACTGAATCCTGAATGCAGGGCAGGCATCCAAGTTTTGTGAATTACTCAGTAATTTAATTTTTTGTGCACAATAAACAATATTATTTAATGAACTTTTGCAACTAACAATGTTATACCATAAATATTGATATATATATATAGATTGACTTCAAGCCACAAAGGTGGGGCCAAAAGTGCAAAAATTCTACCATAAAAATAATAGGCCTATGCAAATTTAGAAAAGTGAGCTCACATGATAAATAATACCCTTATACTGAATTAAAATGCTAATTGCTTATAAACTTTAACTCGCCACCTAGCAGCCAGCATAAAAGATTGCACTTGCACTTTAAGGTATTGTGTTGGTCAAACATGTAAAATATTCCAGGTCAAGAAAAAATATGCAAATACTGGTTCATTCAAAGCAATCAGCAATTGTTCAAAACAGCAAAAACTCAACCTCAAATGCTCAACCTGCTGATAATTAAACACTTGGGAATTAAGAGTATACTATTCAATTTATTAAGCACACAGTCCGCAACGAGTCCACTGAAAACTGCAGGTTGATCGTGACAGTGGCACGCCGAGAGACGCCCTGTTGGTTTTGAATTGCTAAACACGGAACAGTTAGTTTAACAAACGAATGCCACGAAAGAGTAACTTCCATTAAAAAAATCACTCAAGTTAATAAATACGGTTTTAAAACCACTAATAATTTGCATTCAAATAAGTTGTTACGTAATTTAGTGAATTATATTACGTGCTTCTGAAAAAAGTCATTTTTAGTATCTTAGATACTGAATAATTAAACAATTAAAGGTTTCATAAATAACTAGCGCAGCCTAAGTTTGTCGCTATATTCGGGGCATCCAAGTTTTTTGCTGCACATATAATAATTCCAACTATTTTAAATTGCTCTAAACATATGAATATTTTTTGTTCATGCACACTGCCATTTACATGGCTACCATTTTCTATTTTCATCTATTGAATTCAGAGGCAATAAATATTGCAGTTGATATATACTGTCTGATCAAAGGTATAACAGGTTGATTAAGTTAAATTTCAACGATTTTTGGTACTTTAATTTCCGACGTTTTCGCGACGTTTTCGCGACGTCAAAGTTTCACCAATAAAGGCCGCGACTTTCGCGACCTAACGCGACCAATACGCGACGTTGCCGCGACGAAGTGTGTAACTAGGGCTGTATATAAATGCACCAAAAGCGTAGCCTACGTGAACTATAAAGTTCATGCATTACATGTATGTATAAGTGCTCATTTACATAGTAAAATTACGAGCGTATACACATATATGGTGTACATATGCATGCATATATTTATAAACACGTGCCACTAGGAGTGTCGTTGATATTTATATATTATATATATATATATATATAAATGACATATGCATTTGTGGTTTTGCCGTAAAGAGGATCTCTGATGAGATAGTCGCCTTTGGCGTACTCAGCCCGGAGGGTTGTGCTGCGGCCTGGGGCCTCCTGTCCGGGCTGCCTGGAAGGCCACACATACGAGCGTAGCTCGTATGCGTGTGGTCCCGGAAGTGCCCAAGATGATGGAACCCGCCGGAATTGGGGACCCTGCATGATATCTTGGAATTAGTGTTCGGCAGTATCTGGCGACTGCAGCTCTCACCTGGGGTGCGGGATTCCGACGGCTTGCAACAGAGATGCAATCATAGATCTCGCGGTTGCCTACAGCAGCCCAGCCTGAAGCAGGGCGGTTTTCGGTCGGGACTGATCATGATGATCGATGGTTACCTTAGGAAGCCGGACCTGATCCAACTAAAAGATAACGGTGTTCTGGCCATTCATGACAGTTTAGACTTTGCAGTAAGAGACTTACATGTACAAAAATTTGCACCCCTGATGGCGCTCCAACCTTGACTCTTTTGGCTTTTAGGCCACCCCGGCCAAATCCCCAATAGTCTGCGAATCTTTGTGCGCAGCCCAAAATTAGCTTTGTGCTACAAAAAGGAGGACTCCAATTTTTTTTAGGTTAGTGGCCCGGGCTATATCCCCTGGTGGACCCAACCCACGGCAGAGCCCTATAGCTTTTTGTTGTTATCTCAAACTCGGACCACAAAAATAAAAAAGTTGCGCAAGAGCCCTTCAAAGGGCTGAGGCGCAGGGCAAATAATTTTATGAGCCCCTACCTATCAAGTAAAGTAAAGTAACCCACGGCAGAGCCCTATAGCTTTTTGTTGTTAAACGAGGGTGGGAAGCCAGGGGCCCCCGCGGATCAGCCCAAGTAGGGCTTTGCCGCTGGATTTATCTGTGGGCCATATTGCCAGCATAGCAATGCAGGCAATGCAGCACTGCAGGAGCATAGCCCGAGAGGCCACGATTGGGACCAGGACTACTAGCTCTAACCTATGGACTACTCAGATGACACCGCCAACCCAAAGTGGAATCAGGGACGGTGCTAGGACCGAGTCCACCCACCACCCCCAGCAGACAAAACCCGGGAGTGCGCGCAAAAATATTGTAGTTTAGAAAGCGGTCCGAGCTGAGTGGGGAAACCCCAAATTCTACGGAAAAGGCTTTAGATTGGAGCGAGTCTGGGCAGCCTATCTACCAAGGACTATAGTCTCCTAATCAGGAGCTCTGCTGGGATTAACCCTCCAATAGCGCTGTGAGCCTCAAGGCTTTTTCACTACCCAGCTCTAAAAAATATTGGGAATTGCTTAAGCGGTCCGAGAGAGCTTTTTTGGGCTGATATCCGCGCTAGGCATATAGTCTGGCTCCCCGTTTAACAACAAAAAACAAGACCCTCTGGCACCAAAAATATTGCAGGGAGCTATAGATGTACGTGCATATTGTATACAAGTAAGTTAGTTGTCTGTATACGACCAGGCAGACTTGCATATGAATACCAAAAAATTCAGGTTCTGAGCCAGACTTGGACGTTAGAAAACTAAAGTTTATAAGTTCTAGTATTCAATTGCACTATGATAGAAATACTTTAAAAAATTAATTTTTTAATACAGACATTACTTAATTTTTGTATAGTACCCAAAACAAGACATTTTACTTAGTACTTTGTTAAAGTATTTGTCATTTTTTTGAAATTACCTTTTAGCAAAATATATTTTTTTCGTAGAAAACGTTTTGCTGTAATTTCTTTGTTCACTTAAATAGTTTGACTTCTGTAGTTAATAGTAAATATTTCATAGTAAAGCTTGACGCCTTCCTGGTAGTTAGTAGGTACTTAACTATGCATATTTTTGCATAGTATTACATTAGTTTGTGTTAGTGGAGGCTTTGTATCCTTCCTGCAAAAATTGCAGTATGGATAGCAAGCATGCTTTAAATTCTGGTCAGACGAGCAATGGTGTTGATGATAGTCACAAGTCAGGTAGCTCTAAATGCTATAAAGATTTACGCGATGTAAAGCCTTTGTCAACGGAAGATATTTTAAATAAGCAAATTCCACCATACAATTCTTCTCAGAAATGTTTTGAATATTTACAGAAGCTTCCCAACAATCCAATAAACTATGCTTCAGATCAATCACCATCAACTTGTGAGCCCCTAACTTCAGCTGGTGATGGCGTTGACACAACAAAAAAGACCTCAAGTACCAAGCAAAGTCCATCAAAGTATAGCCCTGTGGTTGGTGAAGCTGAAGCTACAGATACAAAAGATCATTCCACTCCAAAGTCAATGCTCCCAACTTTCCTTATTGATTTCAAGGAAGACATCATTGATGGCTTTGCAATTATCAGCTTTAAGTCTGTAGAACACCTAAAGGTAACTTAAGTTAAAAGCTTTTTTTACTTTTGAATTAATATTTGTCATTTGATTTTTGTCACATTAAAATTTTAAATAAGACTTAAGATATTCAGTTTAAGGCTATATATTAATTATGTAACTCCTTAATCCTTTTTTATAAAGTACATTTTCACCAATGAATAGCATACAAGTCTAATGTTATACTATAGCTAGTTAAATATAAATCAGGGTCAAGATTGTGTATTGGCATATACCAAATAAAATTTGTTTCCCTAGGCCCCAGGATAGAATTCTTGCTCGGGGGTAGGAAAACAGGCACGCACGTTTTTGGAGCAGCGCGCAAGCGCGCACGCCAACTGTAAAAATAAGTCATAATGCAGATCATGGCCCCATGCAACGAAAAAATGAAATTTCTAGTTTTTCAATTCTATGCCAATGTAAATTAAAAAGTTGTACTTAAGTGTAAAGTAGCTTGAACACTATATTTTTTAGAGAAAATATTCTTAAAAATTATAAAAGTTTTACTAAACTTCAAAAAAACTGTTTTTGCTAAAAACTATTATTCTTTGTTTTACTTTTGTTTTGAAATTTTCCGGCGTAAAAACAATCTTCCAGACTATGAAAAGTAAGAGAACTTGAGCCCGCATACACCACATGGCACATAACCATGTTTAATGCATGTAAAAGTCAAATCCTGTCTGTGATTCTTCAGCAAACAGCTTCTTATGCAAGTGCATACAATAATGGAGTGCGCATACACCTTCTTTAAGAGCACGCAAGTAGGCTTCTTTTCAGCGCACAAGCGCGCATAAATGCGTAACAACTTTTGTGCAAGAATTCCATCCTGGCCTAGGCCTAGCTCATGTATGCCAATGTATAACAATAGACTTTTTGCACACAAAATTGTATCTGCCAAGCGCGTCAAGGGTTACCAAGCGCGTCAGCCAAGTGCGTCGACTAGATTTTGGATTTCCCTCGCCTAATAGGATTTCCCTAGCGCATAGACCATAGAATATATGAACATCTATCACGCAGGACTATCGTGACAGATTTCCCCTATGCACATATATAAGCCATAGAGTGGTTGACGCGTTTGGCTGACGCATTTGGCTGACGCGTTTGGTTGACGCACTTGGCTGACGCGTTTGGCTGACGCACTTGGCTGACGCGTTTGGCTGACGCGTTTGGCTGACGCGTTTGGCTGACGCGCTTGGTTGACGCGTTTGGCTGACGCGTTTGGTTGACGCGCTTGGCTGACGCGTTTGGCTGACGCGTTTGGCTGATGCGTTTGGCTGACGCGTTTGGCTGACGCGCTTGGCTAACGCGCTTGGCTAACGCGCTTGGTTGACGCGCTTGGTTGACGCGCTTGGCTGACGCGTTTGGCTGACGCGTTTGGTTGACGCGTTTGGCTGACACGTTTGGCTGACACGTTTGGCTGATGCAATTGGCTAACGCGCTTTAGGGTTAGGGTTAGTTATGGCGTCAATTAGGGTTAGGGTTAAGTTAGGGTTAGGGCTGGCGTCAATTAGGGTTAGGGTTACGTTAGGGTTAGGGCTGGCGTCAATTAGGGTTAGGGTTACGTTAGGGTTAGGGCTGGCGTCAATTAGGGTTAGGGTTAAGTTAGGGTTAGGGCTAGCGTCAATTAGGGTTAGGGTTACGTTAGGGTTAGGTCTGGTGTCAATTAGGGTTAGGGTTACGTTAGGGTTAGGTCTGGCGTCAATTAGGGCTAGGGTTATGTTAGGGTTAGGGCTGGCGTCAATTAGGGTTAGGGTTACGTTAGGGTTAGGTCTGGCGTCAATTAGGGTTAGGGTTACGTTAGGGTTAGGGCTAGCGTCAATTAGGGTTAGGGTTAGGGTTAGGGTTAGGGTTATGGTTAGGGTTAGGGCTGGCTACTCTCAGATAAGCTACACTCAGACAGCAACAGGCGTTTCCCCAGATAAGTTTTTCAAAACAGCAGCATACGTTTCATTAGTTGAAATGAAAGTAAAAAAAAATTTATGCGAAAAATTTTTTAAGTCAAAATAATTTTGACACTTAGAGAAATTTCACATTTCTCGAGCGAGCGCAGCGGTCCCCCAGAAAAAAACTAGGCTGTGACAGGTAAGTGGTTGGGTTGGGGTTGTGAATAATGATAGTGATAGGTAGGTAGATTGGGTAGGTTAGTTAGTTTATTAGTTAGTCAATCAGTATGCTATATGAGGGAGTACTACTAGTGTTTATTGTTTAGTCAGTCAGTCAGCCAGCCAGCCAGCCAGCCAGCCAGCCGGCCAGCCAGCCAGCCGGTTGGTTTGATTAACAGAAGTATTAGAAACAGAAGAGACAAACATAAACTATCTAACATAGATAGATTACCATAGACTAAAGTACTAACTAGTGTCGGTTAGCATCCATTCATCCATCCATCCCTCCATCCAAACAAAGTGATGTAGGGGTAAGAGATATCGACATAGTGAGTGCATGGTATCATTCAGTTGCACATAACCAACAACCATAGACAATTAATTCTCTTTTTTAACATTGATCGCGCACTGCTCTAATCTCCCTCCCTCCCCTCTGCGTCTCTATTAATATCTATATAATATAATGCGCTAAAAACTATTATTATTATTAGTTATTAGTTAACAGATTCTATTATTAGTAACTGTTACTATAATTGGTTTAGTCAGCCAGTCAGCCATCGAACAAGATTTTAGCTCTCCATTCGTTATTATGTGTCTATCTATTTATAGATGGTTGTTACTATATGTAGCCGACTAATATATATTTATAGATGGTTGTTACTATATATAGCCGACTAATATATATTTATAGATGGTTTTTACTATATATAGCCGCGGTTAGTCTATTTATTTCGATTTATTACTATAAATAGCGTTTATGTTACTAATTATGGATGTTGTTACTAAAAATATAATTGCATACTCGTCCCTAAGAGATATAGAGACGAGTTGATGATATATACGATAGGTTAGACACATAGACAACTAGTAGATATTAGCGAGTGTAGCTATAGTCAGCGGTCTATATCTCTTAGGGACGAGTATGCAATTATATTTTTAGTAACAACATCCATAATTAGTAACATAGACTACTAATTATAGTAATAAATCGATATAAATAGACTAACCGCGGCTATATATAGTAAAAACCATCTATAAATATATATTAGTCGGCTATATATAGTAACAACCATCTATAAATATATATTAGTCGGCTATATATAGTAATAACCATCTATAAATATGATGATGACATGCTGATGATGACCGTTTGTACTGTCTATTTATAGTAACATAAACGCTATTTATAGTAACAATACCCAAACCCTAACCCTAACCCTAGTTTAATTCTTGGGGACGCTCTAGAGAAATTTTTTCTGGGAAACGCTGTATGTGAATACTTTTATCCTGGGGAAGCCACCTGTTGCTGTCTGAGGGTAACTTATCTTGGGGGAAGCCACTCTCCCGATGCTTTCCTCTCCTCTCCATGCCATGGGCCGCTGCAATTCAAAATCACACCCGCCTATTTGTTTCTTCTATTCGTTTGTGACTGCGATTAAGAAAGTACAAGTTAAACTGTCTGGGTTATAATATAGCATGCTGTTTGTACACACTCTAAACTCCCTTCTGGCTGAATACTCATTCTACTGCCTCCTTTTTGCCATAGAATAAAAATTTGAAGTCTCCCTATCGATTTATCACTCTCGATACGTTGTTGCAGCCATAGACATAGATTGAGGCCGACCTGTCCATCTCGATGTTTTAAACCCTGACTATTTTGCTCTTGCTCAGTTGTAAGTAGAGCGGCGTCTTGCGCCCGGCTCTCTCGCTTGCTCTATCTAGTATAGATAAGCATAGCTACTACGTTCACCTTTCGCGTTTCTATCAAGTAAGTTGCAACTGTGCTTTTTCAATTTGTTTTATTATATCACGAGTGTAGCTACGCCTTTGAAGGTGAAATAGTACAAACTCTCATCCTGGAAATTCTGAAGCGGAAGAAATCCCATTCACTTTTATAATCATGTCAAACTTGCACTTTCACTATATGTAACAGGTCCCTTACATGCTGCATGTTTAGGTGGAGCAGCCTCTCTCTCTCTCTCTCTCTCTCTCTCTCTCTCTCTCTCTCTCGGATATGCTATAGCCCTTAACTACTATTTTTTCACAATTGCACTTTCAATATATGTAACAGGTCCCTTACATGCTGCATGTTTAGGTGGAGCAGCCTCTCTCTCTCTCTCTCTCTCTCTCTCTCTCTCTCTCTCTCTCTCTCTCTCTCTCTCTCTCTCTCTCTCTCTCTCGGATATGCTATAGCCCTTAACTACTATTGTTTCACAATTGCACTTTCACTATATGTAACAGGTCCCTTACATGCTGCATGTCTAGGTGGAGCAATATGCTATAGCACTTTAACTACAATTATCTAATGATCACAGTTTCGCTATACAACAGGTCTATTACATGATGCGAGTTCAGTTGAAGCAGCCTCTCTATTATAAGCCCTTTTTATTATAGCTAGCGTCTTAAAACAAGTCATGTTTTCTTATGTGTGGAAAGGCATGGAAACTGTATGCGCTACTATTCTGGATAAATTGGGAATCTACTACAACGCACTGCTAGCTAATAACTTCAAGCGTTTGAATCTTCATATCGCCAATTCACATAGACTTTCTTTCAGTAGCTTTGCAAGTTTTAATAAATATACTGACGCTGCATTTCTGACATTTGCAAACCCAATTGAATGGATTGGTTAATTGATAGACTTTCGTGTTTCATTATTGTCATCCAGGGTGACCGTTTGAACTTTTGATATCCAATGAAAGAAAAACAGCTGGATTCGTTTAGCGCAACTGCTTTTGATCGGTAATCGAGGTCAAATCACCAGTCTTAGGGGTCAAAACACCAGTAGAGGTCACATCACCAGTCAACATGGTCACATCACCAGTCAGTCTGGTCACATCACCAGTCACCAAGGTCACATCACCAGTCACCAAGGTCACATCACCAGTCATTAAGGTCACATCACCAGTCACCAAGGTCACATCACCAGTCATTAAGGTCACATCACCAGTCACCAAGCTCACATCACCAGTCAACGTGGTCACATCACCAGTCACCAAGGTCACATCACCAGTCAACGTGGTCACATCACCAGTCAACGTGGTCACATCACCAGTCACCAAGGTCACATCACCAGTCACCAAGGTCACATCACCAGTCACCAAGGTCACATCACCAGTCATCTGGGTCACATCACCAGTCAGTCGGGTCACATCACCAGTCAACTGGGTCACATCACCAGTCAACTGGGTCACATCACCAGTCAATGTGGTCACATCACCAGTCAACTGGGTCACATCACCATTCAACTGGGTCACATCACAAGTCAACGTGGTCACAACACCAGTCAGTCAGGTCACATCACCAGTCAGTCGGGTCACATCACTAGTCAGTCGGGTCACATCACCAGTCAGTCGGGTCACATCACCAGTCAATTGGGTCACATCACCAGTCAGTCGGGTCACATCACCAGTCAATTGGGTCACATCACCAGTCAGTTGGGTCACATCACCAGTCAATTGGGTCACATCACCAGTCACTAAAGTCACATCACCAGTCAACAGGGTCACATCACCAGCCACTGGGTCAATTCACCAGTCAACAATGTCACATCACCAGTCATCTGGGTCACATCACCAGTCAGTCGGGTCACATCACCAGTCAACTTCACATCACCAGTCAGTTGGGTCACATCACCAGTCAGTCGGGTCACATCACCAGTCAGTCGGGTCACATCACCAGTCAGTGGGGTCACATCACCAGTCAATTGGGTCACATCACCAGTCAGTCGGGTCACATCACCAGTCAACTGGGTCACATCACCATTCAACTGGGTCACATCACAAGTCAACGTGGTCACAACACCAGTCAGTCAGGTCACATCACCAGTCAGTCGGGTCACATCACTAGTCAGTCGGGTCACATCACAGTCACCAAGGTCACATCACAGTCAGTTGGTCACATCACCAGTCACTAAGGTGATGTGACCATCCAATCCAATTAAACGTAGAAACAATCAAACGAAGCAGAGACTGGGTGAAATGCGTGAAATGATCAAAACTCGCAAGCAAGAGAATAGCTAACTTAACTAACCATAGATTGAAGAATTGGCTGGCTGGCTGACTGACTTGCATTCTGCCTTCGATTGATGCTTGCGCGCGCGCGTTTTTATCAGTTAGCGGGCTACCCCCACGCTTTCTATTTCGATACTAAACGAGCTAAATATAAACGGGGGATGACCCTAGACAGTATACAACTGACCTTGTCATCGGCCAATACAGAGCATCGAAAACCAACCCCCATAATAGTAGCCAATAGATGCGTAAAATTGATGCTAAAATTGGCGAGCATGGTATATCCTAGGGTCTTTGCTTTTTAAGAACAAAAATACATTGAAACAAAAATAATAAATTACAACTGATATTAGATTCTTGTAAAATTTGATGTCAAAACATTATTAGTACAAACTTATAATTTTTTTAAACCATAAAAAAATTGTTTATTGCAACTATTATTAATTTCATTTTACTTTCAACTTCTTTGAAATGTTAGACACAATTTTTTAAATTTAGTTTTAAATTTTTTTGGAAAGGCCAAGATGAAGTTAATTCTTTTCAGTCAAAATTTTAATTTAGCTATTTTAGCTATGTATATGAAGACTATGCCAAAATTTAGTGTTCCGCTATAGCTGTAGCTATGGCTATGGGATCCTATGGCAAATACAATAAAATAGGTGCCTATGGCAGCTACGATACACTTACAGTAGCTAGCTGCCATAGTCTGGATCATGGTAGGGTGTATGCCAAACAAAAACTTGATGGATCCACAGTTTGTATACCAATGTACGCAAAATTTTTTTGCCTTCCCTAACTGTATGCCACTTTTATAAGTACAAATTTCCTACTTCAAAACTATTTGATGATTCAATTATTAGAATATTAAAATTATTCAATAGAACAATAGATGGGAATATATTTGTTAAAGTGAATGTATTTCTAACATAAATTCCATTTTTTTAAATTATTGTGCAAATTCCTAAAAAATACCTATGTTTATGTACATTACATTGCAAGTTGCAATAGCAACAGTGTGTACGCCACTCATGCCAATAGGTAGGGCCCAATTTTTTGGTTGTACGCCAATGTATGCCAATAGGGTTAGCAAGGGGTGACTGTATACCAAATTAATTTGGCGTACAGGCCATGATCCGGACTATGGGCTAGCTGCTCTTATGGCTACAACTATGGAAATATTGTAGTTGCTGTCATATTCCGTAGATTCCCATAGCCATAGTTATTAATGTTAAGAATTGGAAAAAAATATTAGAAAAAAGTAGAGTAGAACAAAAATACTTTTAGTAAACTATATTATCAACCTAGAAACTTATAAAATATACCTAAAAAAGTACAATAAAACACTAGCAAACTCTAATTTTTATTAATATAAAAACGTTTAGCGTTAGTACTTTCAGTAATATTAAGTATTGTTGCTCTGAAAAAAGATGAAATATAATCTTACAAGGGCAATCGAGTGTTTCTTTTATTTTCTAATTTAATTTGCAGTTGTTTAAGCACTAGGTTATTATCTTGATTCAAAATATTTTTTTTGACTTTTTGTTAAAACTATTGCTACGGCTATGGGAACTACAGGAATATGGTAATTTCAGGGGTCCCTATGGCTACGGAATATGGAGAATTGGAATAAGCCGTAGTTTTGCTTATGGCAATGGCTACGGTACATGGACCCTCCTTATGGCAGAACACTACCAAAATTAAACTTAATCATTTTTGTATGCTATATCTATATACATTGATTGGGACTTGGAACTTTGGTTCTACCTGCTATCTTGGTGTTCTCTATATGCAAAGCTATAGCTGTATGCCAAGTGTACATAACATGCCTAACAATTTAAGTAGGGCTATTGTATAATCATATATAAGTGTGTGCCTATATATATGACTACATTGCTATCTGTATGCTTATGTGCCTGTTTAGGAAAGTTGGTAGAGTACCTCCTAAGTTATAGAATCTTGCCTCTTGTTAGATGTATGACAATGTCACTTAAAGTATACCAGGTTGCATATAGCATTTCCTTTAAAAAACTTTTAATTCTTGAGATCTATTGCTAATATTTCTAGTCTATTCTAGAAGTTAGTTTAGCTAAAGAATGTCCATGGGCCAACTTCTAAATTTGCTAGCATAGTGGAAAATAATTGTCCTAACAAAATCTGCAATTCTCTATGGCAAACACAAAAGCATTTGTAGCCTTGCAATCTCAGCAATTCCCCAAGCCTTGTCATCTCAGCAATTCCCCCAAGCCTTGTCATCTCAGCAATTCCCCCAAGACTTGTCATCTCAGCAATTCCCCCAAGCCTTGTCATCTCAGCAATTCCCCAAGCCTTGTCATCTCAGCAATTCCCCCCAAGTCTTGCCATCTCAGCAATTCCCCCAAGCCTTGCCATCTCAGCAATTCCCCAAGACTTGATTGACATCTCAGCAACCCCCCCCCCTAGACATGTACATAGGATATGAAGATAACAGAATAAGGCCTAATAATATTTGTTTTCGCAAGGCGGTAAAACCTCGTTTTAAACCTCTGCTGTCATGCGCAGCCGCTATTATGTGTTAGTAAGCGCATCTCAGGTGCATTTTCGGCACGGAAATTGGACTGCTTTCTTTGGAAAAAGAAGCAGAAAAAAGGAAAGACTGTCCCAGGTGATCTTAAAGCGTTTCGAGTTATTTTCTTTTTTCAAAACAGAGGCTTAATAATTTCTGCCCACCTGTTCCCATGGCAAAATAACCGTCAGGAGAGTCTCACGCACATTTTTCGTCACCGATTATCCCTAGAATTCTATAAACTAGACTTTTTCTCGACCATCTATAGATGTTCTATATTTTGCTGCAGTGAGGCGGTTGGTTACAGATTTACTCGCGACAGGATCTATTTTCCATTTCATATAAATTACCCGAGTCCAACCGTGTAAACAAACTATTCACCTAAAAAACTGTTTATCAGGCTTCTATTTATGAAATTAGCTTGTAAGATGACTAAAGTTTTAGCTTACAAATTCTCGAGCTTAATAAAGATTAAACTTAAAAAAATTAAGCTTATTAATGTTTTACGAGCTTAATAAAGTTTGCGCTTAAAGATTTTTAAGCTTAATGATGAAGTTTTTGCTTATAGAATTCTAAGCTTAATGAAGTTTGCGCTTATAGAATTCTAAGCTTAATGAAGTTTGCGCTTATAGAATTCTAAGCTTAATGAAGTTTGCGCTTATAGAATTCTAAGCTTAATGAAGTTTGCGCTTATAGAATTCTAAGCTTAATGAAGTTTGCGCTTATAGAATTCTAAGCTTAATGAAGTTTGCGCTTATAGAATTCTAAGCTTAATGAAGTTTGCGCTTATAGAATTCTAAGCTTAATGAAGTTTGCGCTTATAGAATTCAAGGGTTAATCAAGTTTTCGCCTATAAAATCCCAAGCTTAACGAAATTCTGCCATACTACCTAAAAGCCAGTCCTACCTGTTAAGGCAACAAATTGCTAAGCCTATTAAATACCAAGCACTTGCGCAACGTTGCCCCCCCGCCCCAATTACTCACAGGCCTACGAGGAGGAGGCCAAACGAAAAGAAGCTGCAGCAACAGCAGCAGCAGCAGCAGCCGACACCGAGAGTGAGTTTGAGCAAAAGCAGAAGAAACGCAAACAGCAGCAGAGCCAGTCCGGGTTGTCAAGGAAACGGTCCGCAAATTCCGCTGGAACATCGGCAGAAGCAGCAACGGCCGCTGCATCAACCAACAACAATGACGACAGCGTCGGTGCCAACGGCGAGCCCGCGTCTCGCAGCTCCGTAGCCAACGCCAGCGGTGACACGGTGCGAGCTGTTGAGGAGCCACCGGCGGGGACTGCAGCTCCTGGCGACTCGCCTGTCACCTCGGCACCTGGCGGCCAGTCTCCCAGTCTGCCAGCGCCAGCCCTGCAGCAGCAGCAGGGTCTGCCTGTGTCGCCTAACAAGTCAGCCTACAAGCCCAAGACCCACCTGCAGCTGATGCACCAGGCGGCCACCGCTGCCTGTCAGCCGCAGTTGCCGCCGCCGCAGATTTCGCCGCACGGTCCGCTAAGAGTGTCCGTTGGCATTGCTGAAGCAGATTCTGTTGCTACTGCTGCTGCTGCTGTGACTGGATCAGCCAGTCAGCATCAGCATCGGTTGCTGAGTCCCGGCTTCAGTCCCACGGAGCGCAGGCAGCCGCAGCAGCCGCCCCCGCCGCCCCCGCTATTTATGCCGCCACCTCCGCTTCTGTCAGCTGGCGTTGCTAATGGCATGGCACAGAACTCGCACCTGCAGCCGCCGTCTTTACCTCATCAGCCTCCGCCTCATCATCCGCAGCCTCCTCATCCTCATCAGCAGCCGTCAGCTTCTCAAAGGATTTTATCTAATTCAGCCGCCTCATCCTCCAGGCCTCAGTTGCCGCCGATTCTGCCGCCGCTTTCGTCAGCTACACCAGCAAATCGGGACAGAATGTTCAGCGATCCCGACAGCAATCCGTTCATTGCGTCGTTTTTAAAGCCGAAACAGCCGCCGTCCAGACCGATGTCCGCTGCTACCGCCTATGCATTTCCTTCAGCTCCTCCTCAGCCGCAGGCGGCGATGCTGCTACAGCAACCTCCGCCGATGCCGCCGCCGTCGTCATCTTCGCTGATGCACCCTGCCGTCGTATCGTCCATGCGTCGGCTGCCCGCCGGAGGCGATTCGGCGCCGCCTCCGCCTCTGTCTAAGCAGCAGCATCCCAAGCAACAGCAGCCGCCCCAGCGCGGTCGTTGGAACGCTTTGCACGTTCGTATTGCGCATTTCATTAAGAACTGGAAGCAGAGGCCACAGCAACAGCAGCCGCCGCCTCCGCTGCAGCAGCAGCCGCCAACACAGCGAAAGCAGAACCAGAAGCAGCAGCAGCAACACCGCAGGCAGTCAGCTAGCAGCAACAATAGTGCCAGCAATCGTGTAGATTCGGTAGTAATGCCTCATCTGTCTGTCTTCTCTGCCGATGCTCAACTTGCAGCGGCTTCTTCTGCTCTGCATCAGCGTCAACAGCAGCAGCAGCAACAGCAGCAACAGTTAGCCGCTGCTCAAGCAGCTGGCAGAAATCCATTCGTCTCCTGGGGCCTGCCGGCACCGCCTCTGTCGTCAGCTTCGGCTACGAATTCCACGAATTCCTTGGCTTCAGCGGCTGCTCTGCCTGTTTGGCCGCCTCATCCGCTGGCTGCTGCGGCCATGTCAATGCCGCCGCCGCCGCCGCTGCAGCCGGCATCGGGCCTGTACTCACCAGCCTCCAGCTGCTCAGCAAATTCGTCCAGCTTCCCCAATCATCATCAGCAGCATCCAAGTAGTCGATCAGCTTCGGCAACTAAGCGTCAACGACTCGGTACACCTCAGCAGCAGCCGCCGCCGCACCCACCTCGCCCGCCGCCGCCACCTTCCGCCGTGTCGCCGGCTGTGCTGGCGGCCGCCGCCGCGGCCGGTCTGTTTCCGTCAACCAGCGGCGCCAGCTTCATCCCCGGCCACCAGCATCAGCAACAGTTCATGTACGCCCAGCATCAGCACCAGCAGCAGCAACAGCATCAGCAGGCTTTAGCTGAGCTTCAACGCTCTCTCACAGCGGCTCACCAGAGGCCACCGCCACCTCCTACAGGCTCGCAGTTCATGTTTCCTCATCAGCACCAGCTTGGCTATCCCAAATAGCAATAGTTGGCTGTCTATTGCACTACTGATAGCAGTACTCAGTTGCACTACTCATAGCAGTAGTTAGTACAATATCCTATTCATATGCTTCATTGTAAGTAGTATAGCGCGGCACAAGGTTTTTATTTGTTGTATTGAGCGATGATGAAGAAACAATAGCCGAGTAAATAGTGCATGGAGGCAGCTAGGAATCAAAGTACTTTTTCGATACATATCGGTTGAGCATGTTTTCTATTAAATTGCATATTTGCCTCATTTAGTAGTTTCAGTTTTTTTAAAACAAACTTAATCTGCCTTCTTCCACGAGTTTAGCTCGGCTGTTCTATCTTGTTAATTATTTGCTTGTGTCCTCTGGCAGTTACTCATCAGTTTCATTAAGCAATGCTTGATTAAATGATACATGGCGAACCCGTTTAATCCTGAACGAACAAGAGATTTCTCTCTATCTATATAATTAGCTAATTGCATCCCCCAATATTTTGGCCTTAGATTGTTTGTCTCGCCTTGTGCAGAATCAACACGATCCCCTCTTTTTGTAATTTATCGGCTGTATTGATTTCTTCTGCTATTGATTAAAGTGTGCTCTGGTCTTTGTTTCCTGTACCATTTTGCTTGCCTTTAGTTTTAATGACATTGTATTGTAAAACATTATAAAACAATTTTAAAATCCGGACAAACCCGGACAGTCGCCTCGTACTAAACTCGGACAAATCCGGACACCCACTCCGTATTAAACTCGGATAAAACCGGACACCTACCGCATATAAACCTGGACAAACCTGGACAGTCAACTCATATAAAACCCGTTAAAACCCGGACAGCCACCTCATAAAACCGGACCAACCCGAACAGCCACCTCATAAAACCCGGACAAACCCGGACAGCCAACCCATATAAAACCCCGACGGCCACCTCATAAAACTTGGACAAACCTAGACAGCTACCCCATATAAAATCCGGACGGCCACCCCATTAAAAACCCGGACAGCCACCTCATAAAACTTGGACAAACCCAAACAGCCACCCCATATAAAACCCGGACAGCCACCCCATATAAAACCCGGACAACCACTTCATAAAACCCGGACAAACCCGGATAGCCACCCCATATAAAACTCGGACAAACCCTGACAGCCACCCAAAAATCATTCGCAAAACAATGGAACGAATGATGAATCGCTCAATAAATTAGCTCGTAACATTCTCAAGGCTGGTTGCTATCCCAACGTAAATATCAGCAGCAGAACCCCGAATCGAGTTGGCGAATTCAGCCTAGTTGCTTTTGTAAATGCAATAATCAGTTATTATTATAATTAATATATGCCTAGTAAGCATATGGACTAATCGAGTGCTACATTAGCTGCTTATTATCTAACTCTGCTGCAAAAAACCATAATTAATTAATTTAAATTTGTACAGATGTTTCACACTTTGTCCCCTGTTTCTGTCGCTCACAGATGAAGATAGAAAAAGAGAGAGAGAGAGATAGTTCAATAACTCCAAATTGTTAACCGCCATCTTTTTAATAAATACTCGTAGCTATAATGATAATTATTAATGTAATTTATAGCAAGGCTTTCCTATTGTGTGCTGTTTCATTTCTTCTCTATAGGCACCCTAGCGTATATAAATATCTATATATGCAGTTAATATACTGTGCTACATTAGCCTCGCTGTGTGCTGATACTTATAATCCTGTCTAAAGGTGTTTCTTTGTTCGAAAAAGTTGAATAGATTGATTCAACTCAAATTTAATTATAATTGATTGATTGATTGATTGACATCTGTTTTGACAATTTCACTTATTTATGGTAGACTTGCGGGATAAGGTATTACTTAACAGAGAAAAAATATTTCAGAAAGTGTGTAGCATAGCGCGTCAGGTGGAGTTTTAGTTGAGCACACATGATCAATATAATATTCATTGTTTGCTTTGTCCATGACTCAGTCGGGGTGCTTGTCTATAGCTGCAGGTCAGAACAGCTGGCTAGGACTGTAGGCTTCGCCTTCTACACCGCCGGACTCGGCGGCTGAGTCTTCTTCGGCTAAACGACGCGCTTTCGGATGCTCCGTTGATAGGTTGGCTCTCGGCATTTTGTCCTTGGAGAAAGATGAGTTTATTTATTGGTTAAGAGATTGGATAGACTTACTTTAAGTCCTTACTTTACGTGACCTGCAGAATAATGTTCATCACTAAGGACCCCGGCGTCTCTGTACAACAACTTCGAAACTTTGAAGAATTTTAAACAAGACCCATGGTTCAGATCGTTTCCTACAAGTCTAAGCTACAGAGTTTCGCAGGCTTGATTCAAAAAAGATTACGCTTGTAGCAGCTTTAAATGGGACGTCTCAAGAAAAGAGTGCCATCTCCATATCGATCGCCCAGGTCAGTTGGCAGACTTCACGCGCACTCACCCATGGCAGCTGAACGAATGGACTTCTCAACCAGTTATCCTCTTCTTGACCTTGACCTCCTCCGTCTTCTCTGTCCTCTCCGCCACCTGCGCCCCCAGTCTGCAGTTGGTGCATCGCTTTCTTGAATCGAGTCTGCCTACGATGCATCCACACGATCAGCGCGATCAGCACAACGATAATAACAAACAGAATTGGCACAACAATAGCGATCGCTAGTAACGTTGGACTTAGCCCGGTCGTCTGGCACGAGTCTCCGCTGTAGCCGCTGAAGCACTCGCAGCTGACGCGAGCGTCCCTGTTTGTTCGACAGATTCCATTGCCCGAACAGTAGGCTGTGGAGCTGGTGCACATCTCGGTGCAGGTTGTGCCCGGCGCGCTGCTATCGTCATCACGGAAGCCGGTGAAGCAGGAGCAGCTGTAGCTGCTGATGCTCGGCTCCAGGGTGCAGTTGGCAAACTGAGAACAGGCTGCTGGAGTGGTGCTGTCGGCGCAGTAGTTGTAAGCTGCGGGTTTTCAAAGTGACGGAGTCTGATAGATTTGTGAGAGTAATGCAGAAAGTTGCAGCTGATGACCCTGTCAAGGTGATAAGGAAAGCAGATGGTGTGTCCATATCGCGGACTCGTGAGAGAAATCACACGCAGCCTAAGATGGTGTTACAGCAGCCCTGATTTTCTCATTGTCTTCAACAGCAGCAAGTGTCTTCATCAACATGGTCTCCGTGCTCGAACTCCAAATTACGAGTATGATGTGGCCTTATCAATTTAAGGCCTGAATCATAGAACGCTTACCCGTAACTGTGGTATTGGCCTCCATAGTGAGGTTGCTGCTATTCGTACTGCTGTAGGCTGCAATGCCCGAATCGATGGCTGACTTAATCGCGTCCAGCGTCATCGGAGGCTGGCCAGAATCCGGCATGTCAAACTGCAGGGTGTACCGAACCACAACCGAGCCTTCGTCGAAGCCTCTTAACTGCAGATTGAAGTCCGCCTCTCTGAATGACGCGCTGGCCGACATGCGGAAACTGCTTAGCAGCTGATGAAAGGCGCGGAGGGCAGGCAATCATTGTACGAGTACGTATCTTATTGGAAATATTCTCCAGCCAAGTTCCAGCCCACGAATCGTGAACAAAATACTTACAAACTCCATAACAATCCTCCAAAAAAGGAGGGTGATTTCAGCCAGCAGGTCGCGATAGATGTCGCGAAAAATCTCTCTGGGCATTCGGTTCCGACAGTTCACCTTGGTTCGCCCTGCGAATGCGGCGGTGGTTTTTTGGTCATGATTAAAAGGTTCGGTGAAATCCTGTTCGCCACTCTTAAGCCCTCATTCCGTAACCAACAGAAACCGTCAGTTAATTCTTTTTACATTCGATTCAAGCACCGGCTAAAAGCTATACACACAGATAAAAACCATAGACAGCATCTGCCCATTATCAGCTAAACATGCATGATTACGTCTTTTGATGAAGCCTGGAAACAGATTGAAATCTGTTCTCGCCGACGTGGTCAGCAGGGCTGACCATAGACTATCGCTGCCACAGGGCTGGCCTTAGACTATTGCTGCCACAGGGCTGGCCTTAGACTATCGCTGCCACAGGGCTGGCCTTAGACTATTGCTGCCACAGGGCTGGCCTTAGACTATCGCTGCCACAGGGCTGGCCTTAGACTATTGCTGCCACAGGGCTGGCCTTAGACTATTGCTGCCACAGGGCTGACCTTAGACTATTGCTGCCACAGGGCTGGCCTTAGACTATTGCTGCCACAGGGCTGACCTTAGACTATTGCTGCCACAGGGCTGGCCTTAGACTATCGCTGCTACATGGCTGACCATAGACTATCGCTGCCAGTTTAAATCTCAAAGGTATGCAAAGCTTTACCATCCCAGTATAGGGAGCCGTTTGTGTATACGAAGGCTTGGCTGTACATTGTCAAGGACTACTCTGAACATTAACTTGTCTCGCCCATCGACGGCAAAGTGTTATTTTTGGTTAGGGCGTTTACTATTTAAAGTTAGTTCGTATCATATCAGCTTCGTTAGGTTTTCGAATAGAAATATCTATACACAGTATATATATTCTTAGAGCTTACTCTTTTCGCAGCGCCATCCCCCTCGGAACGGTCTGCATCTGCAAAAGCCGTTGACGCAGCGACCGCCAAATCTGCAACTGGAAGGCAGGCAAAACGCCGGCGCAGTTGTAGCAGAAGTCGTTACGGTTGTGGTCGGCACCGAAGCAGACTTGGTAGTAGACGTGGCAGGTTGGAGTGCTGTTGTTGTTGACTCCGTCATTCTTTGACTAATCATTGAAGTTGATGTCGCTGCCTCTGATGTCATCGAAGCACTTAATGTTGTTGATTTTTGAGACGTTGGTGAAGCCTCAGGCACTGACGGCGTTGCAGTTGGGTCCGGCGACAATCCAGTCGCTTCACGCGTCGATAAAGTAACTTCAGGCTTTATTGTGGTCGCTTCAGGCATTGATTCAGTAGCCTGAGGCATCGGTGAGGTCGCTTCAGGTGTTGAACCAGTAGCCTGAGGCATCGGTGAGGTCGCTTCAGGCGTTGATCCTGTAGCCTGAGGCATCGGTGTGGTCGCTTCAGGCGTTGATCCAGTAGCCTGAGGCATCGGTGAGGTCGCTTCAGGCGTTGATCCAGTAGCCTGAGGCATCGGTGTGGGTGCTTCAGGTGTTGAACCAGTAGCCTCAGGCATCGGTGTGGGCGCTTCAGGTGTTGAACCAGTAGCTTCAGGCATCGGTGTGGACGCTTCAGGTGTTGAACCAGTAGCCTCAGGCATCGGTGTGGGCGCTTCAGGTGTTGAACCAGTAGCCTCAGGCATCTGTGTGGGTGCTTCAGGTGTTGAATCAGTAGCCTCAGGCATCGGTGTGGGCGCTTCAGGTGTTGAACCAGTAGCCTCAGGCATCGGTGTGGGCGCTTCAGGTGTTGATCCAGTAGCCTCAGGCATCGGTGTGGGCGCTTCAGGTGTTGAACCAGTAGCCTCAGGCATCTGTGTACTGCTTTCATGAGTTGATCCTGCGACCTTTGTCATTGCTGTAGCTGGCATAGTCGGTTCTTGTGTCTCTGCTGTAAGATCGGTGGCAGTCTGGGATGCCGGAGTGCCAGTCTCAGAAGTCGGAGAGCCAGTTTCAGGTTCTGAAGTGCCAGTCTCGGGTACTGGAGTGCCAGTCTCGGGTACTGGAGTGCCAGTCTCGGGTACTGGAGTGCCAGTCTCGGGTACTGGAGTGCCAGTCTCGGATACTGGAGTGCCAGTCTCCGGTGCAGGAGTGCCAGTCTCAGTTGACGTAGTACCAGTCTCGGGTACTGGAGTGCCAGTCTCGGGTACTGGAGTGCCAGTCTCGGGTACTGGAGTGCCAGTCTCGGATACTGGAGTGCCAGTCTCCGGTGCAGGAGTGCCAGTCTCAGTTGACGTAGTACCAGTCTCGGGTACTGGAGTGCCAGTCTCGGTTGCTGACTGGATGGGCGGCAGTGTAAAGAGCCCGGAGTAGTCTGAAAATGTTTGCATATTAATTTATACACTGTCCATTGTCCATTCTGCAATGCATTGGCCTGTGAAAATTACCTTGCACTTTTGTATCGGCCTGTACTGTTATCTTTCTACTGCCAGATGATTGATAGATGCGAATTCCAAAGTCAATGTAGAACTTGAGGAACTCAAGAGAAGTTTGAGTAGGGCTCCTGGGCATCTTCAGCACGTAGTTAACTTGCACAGAGCCGCCGGAGTTGCCGAAGCCAACGATGTCAATTTCTGAGTTTTTCAAATCGTTGTTGCCAGAAATGATGAACGCTTCTTGGAGCTGAAATGCAAATTTTCATTTTTGATGTCCATGCCATTTCTTCAAACCGGTGATACATGTATGTACTTCAGGTGCGGGTTTAATATTGATGATAAACTCATCATTAAAGTAATGTAACGGGGATTGTGGAGTCTGTTAAACGTGAAGTTTGGGGATTGTGAGGCTTGGGTATTGTGAAGCTTGGGTATTGTGAAGCTTGGGGATTGTGAGGCTTGGGGATTGTGAAGCTTGGGGATTGTGAGGCTTGGGTATTGTGAAGCTTGGGTATTGTGAAGCTTGGGGATTGTGAAGCTTGGGGATTGTGAAGCTTGGGGATTGTGAGGCTTGGGTATTGTGAAGCTTGGGGATTGTGAAGCTTGGGATTGTTAGGCATCGGGATTGTGAAGTTTGGGGATTGTGAAGCTTGGGGATTGTGAAGCTTGGGTATTGTGAAGCTTGGGTATTGTGAAGCTTGGGGATTGTGAAGCTTGGGGATTGTGAAGCTTGGGATTGTTAGGCATCGGGATTGTGAAGTTTGGGGATTGTGAAGCTTGGGGATTGTGAAGCTTGGGTATTGTGAAGCTTGGGTATAGTGAAGCTTGGGGATTGTGAAGCTTGGGGATTGTGAGGCTTGGGGATTGTGAAGCTTGGGGATTGTGAAGCTTGGGATTGTTAGGCATCGGGATTGTGAAGTTTGGGGATTGTGAAGCTTGGGGATTGTGAAGCTTGGGGATTGTGAAGCTTGGGGATTGTGAAGCTTGGGGATTGTGAAGCTTGGGGATTGTGAAGCTTGGGGATTGTGAGGCTTGTGATTGTTAGGCATGGGGATTGTGAAGCTTGGGATTGTGAAGTTTGGGGATTGTGAAGCTTGGGATTGTGAGGCTTGGGATTGTTAGGCATGGGGATTGTGAAGCTTGGGGATTGTGACGCTTGGGGATTGTGAAGCTTGGGGATTGTGAAGCTTGGGGATTGTGAAGTTTAGGGATTGTGAACTTTGGGATTGAGAAGTTTGTGGATTGTGAAGTTCTGGAATTGTGAATTTTGTAGATTGAGCCTCTTGAGGAATTAAAGTTTAGGGATTGTAAAATTTAGGAGTTGTGAAATTAGGAATTGTGAAGTGATTCCATAACTCTTTTCCCTAATTTGAAGCTTGTAAACTTATAGACAGAAGCTGTGTAGGTTGTGAAAATGTGTCTGTAATAACCGCACACAGTAAGGTGTTTAAGCACAGGTGTCATTAACTTACAAACGCTTTCACATCATCGCTCAAAGCTTGAGCGTCTCCCGATGCCAAGTCGCCATATTCCGGCTTGTACGGCTCGCCTGGCATCAAATTTCGGCAAAGCACTTCCCAGTAAGACACGACAGGCGTCGAGGCAGTAGCTTCAGGCACCGGTGTGCTGACTTCTTCAGTTGATCCTGTGGCTTCAGGCACCGGTGAGGGCGCTTCAGGTGTTGAACCAGTAGCCTCAGGCATCGGTGTGGGTGCTTCAGGTGTTGAACCGGTTGCCTCAGTCACCGGTGGGCTGACTTGAGTTGATCCTGTGGTTTCAGGCACCGGTGTGGGCGCTTCAGGTGTTGAACCAGTAGCCTCAGGCATCGGTGTGGGCGCTTCAGGTGTTGATCCAGTAGCCTCAGGCATCGGTGTGGGTGCTTCAGGTGTTGATCCAGTAGCCTCAGGCATCGGTGTGGGTGCTTCAGGTGTTGATCCAGTAGCCTCATGCATCGGTGTGGGTGCTTCATGTGTTGAACTAGTAGCCTCAGTCACCGGTGTGGGTGCTTCAGGTGTTGAACCAGTAGCCTCAGGCATCGGTGTGGGTGCTTCAGGTGTTGAACCAGTAGCTTCAGATATCGGTGTGGGTGCTTCAGGTGTTGAACCAGTAGCTTCAGACATCGGTGTGGGCGCTTCAGGTGTTGAACCAGTAGCTTCAGGCATCGGTGTGGGCGCTTCAGGTGTTGAACCAGTAGCTTCATGCATCGGTGTGGGCGCTTCAGGTGTTGAACCAGTAGCTTCAGGCATCGGTGTGGACGCTTCAGGTGTTGAACCAGTAGCCTCAGGCATCGGTGTGGGCGCTTCAGGTGTTGAACCAGTAGCCTCAGGCATCTGTGTGGGTGCTTCAGGTGTTGAATCAGTAGCCTCAGGCATCGGTGTGGGCGCTTCAGGTGTTGAACCAGTAGCCTCAGGCATCGGTGTGGGCGCTTCAGGTGTTGATCCAGTAGCCTCAGGCATCGTTGTGGGCGCTTCAGGTGTTGATCCAGTAGCCTGAGGCATCGGTGTGGGTGCTTCAGGTGTTGATCCAGTGGCCTGAGGCATCGGTGTGGGTGCTTCAGGTGTTGATCCAGTGGCCTGAGGCATCGGTGTGGGCGCTTCAGGTGTTGATCCAGTAGCCTCAGGCATCGGTGTGGGCGCTTCAGGTGTTGATCCAGTAGCCTCAGGCATCGGTGTGGGCGCTTCAGGTGTTGATCCAGTAGCCTGAGGCATCGGTGTGGGTGCTTCAGGTGTTGAACCAGTAGCCTCAGTCACCGGTGTGGGTGCTTCAGGTGTTGAACCAGTAGCCTCAGGCATCGGTGTGGGCGCTTCAGGTGTTGAACCAGTAGCTTCATGCATCGGTGTGGGCGCTTCAGGTGTTGAACCAGTAGCCTCATGCATCGGTGTGGGCGCTTCAGGTGTTGATCCAGTAGCCTCAGGCATCGGTGTGGGCGCTTCAGGTGTTGATCCAGTAGCCTCATGCATCGGTGTGGGTGCTTCAGGTGTTGAACTAGTAGCCTCAGTCACCGGTGTGGGTGCTTCAGGTGTTGAACCAGTAGCCTCAGGCATCGGTGTGGGCGCTTCAGGTGTTGATCCAGTAGCCTCAGGCATCGGTGTGGGTGCTTCAGGTGTTGATCCAGTAGCCTCAGGCATCGGTGTGGGCGCTTCAGGTGTTGATCCAGTAGCCTCAGGCATCGGTGTGGGTGCTTCAGGTGTTGATCCAGTAGCCTCAGGCATCGGTGTGGGTGCTTCAGGTGTTGATCCAGTAGCCTCATGCATCGGTGTGGGTGCTTCAGGTGTTGAACTAGTAGCCTCAGTCACCGGTGTGGGTGCTTCAGGTGTTGAACCAGTAGCCTCAGGCATCGGTGTGGGTGCTTCAGGTGTTGAACCAGTAGCTTCAGACATCGGTGTGGGCGCTTCAGGTGTTGAACCAGTAGCTTCAGACATCGGTGTGGGCGCTTCAGGTGTTGAACCAGTAGCTTCAGGCATCGGTGTGGGCGCTTCAGGTGTTGAACCAGTAGCTTCATGCATCGGTGTGGGCGCTTCAGGTGTTGAACCAGTAGCCTCATGCATCGGTGTGGGCGCTTCAGGTGTTGATCCAGTGGCCTGAGGCATCGGTGTGGGCGCTTCAGGTTTTGATCCAGTGGCCTGAGGCATCGGTGTGGGTGCTTCAGGTGTTGAACCAGTAGCCTCAGGCATCGGTGTGGGCGCTTCAGGTGTTGATCCAGTAGCCTCAGGCATCGGTGTGGGTGCTTCAGGTGTTGAACCAGTAGCTTCAGGCATCGGTGTACTGCCTTCGTGAGTTGATCCTGCGTCATTTGTCATTGCTGTAGCTGGCATAGTCGGTTCTTGTGTCTCTGCTGTAAGATCGGTGGCAGTCTCGGGTGATGGAGTGCCAGTCTCGGGTGCTGGAGTGCCAGTCTCGGGTGCTGGAGTGCCAGTCTCGGGTGCTGGAGTGCCAGTCTCGGGTGCTGGAGTGCCAGTCTCGGATGCTGGAGTGCTAGTCTCGAGTGCGGGAGTGCCAGATCCGTTTACAATAGCCTCGGTTGCTGGCTCGATGGGTGGAAGTGTAGAAACTAGCTGGGAGGTTTCTGGAAATTTGGCATGTATATTTATTCAGTTTATCCATTCAATTAGTCGGCTTGCACGAGTTATGAATTATGAAAATTCGGCCATTTTTACCTGGTGACGCTGTGTTAGCTGCTGGTTCATCAGATCTTGCTGTTGTTGACGCTGAGGCTGCAAATAATGATTTAAAATGAGATATTTTATTCAGAGATTGGAAGTCTGTAGCCAAGTCATGAAAACCTTACCACCAAACGGACGCAACGAAAGCAGCAGCGCTAGTAGCAGCGCAAACTTGGGCACCAACATTTTTCTTGACACCAACAGCAGCTAACTTTCTTGAAGCGTTGTCTCAAAAGCTTACAAAAAACCATTTATCTTCTGAGCAATATTCACCCTATTTATAGTTGAGCAGTCCGACAGTGCGTCTACCGCTATCGCGCATTCGCCTACGAGACTTGCTGACCGAATAACAACAATTAGCAAACAACTGTGAGGCCCGGGTGAGACTGGGTTGTGTGCTAGCGTACGACTATAATCTAAACAGCTAGTATGACTCTGTTGCAAAATAACAGAGTTCAAAAGATACACTAAGCGTTGAATGTGAATGGTCGGTCTCGGGTTCACAGAACTCTTATATTGATAATATGTTTATGTCATTCGACACACGATTCTATTAATTCTGGATAAGTGAGCAAGTGAGCACGTGACAGAAGCTCACATCATCGAAATTCAGCATAATGGTCAAGACTGCTTGACTTCATTTATCCCTGCTTCTCGACCGAAATACGGGTGATTTTAGCTTCCCATAAGTTCGGCTAATGTCGCGAGCATATTTTTTCATCTTTCTGGGTGCGCCCGCTAACTTTGTTATCTTGGCGCATGCAACTTGTTGGCACAACAAGCCCGCGGCCTCGTCATGCAATTTTATTTTGAAGTCTCAGGAATGCGCGAGAGATTTAGCCCCGCATTCACCTGCTAAGACGTCGTCTCATTAATCTTTTCTGTCCTTTCTGTTGCTTTTAGTTGAGCTTTATAAACGATCATTATTCACTATAGAAGGCTATTTACGTCTATCTAAATGAATTCTTTGGAGTTGAGTACAAAACAGCCTATGCAGATATTCCTTACGCAATCATGAAGCTTATGCGTGCAGATAAGATGATTAACTTTTGTTTATCTGCGCCGTTTCAGAAAAATATGAGTAGCTCTATTTAAAAAATTCTGACAGGGCTGAGTTAAAAAATTCCACTATTGTTTCTTCAAAGTGGGTGGGTCACTTGCTAGATGGGTGGGTGATGCGAGCGCTGCGCTGTCTTTTCAAAAACTACGCGCTGTGATAATGTATGAATAGCTTTTTATAACTTATAACCCAACAGTTGCCCAATTATCGTATTCATTTTAGTGCAATGTCCTAAGAATACTACTTTGTACACATAACACGATTCCAAAAAGTAGCATGCATTGTATATTTTGTTCCGAGAAATTTATCAGTTATGACGGTGCGATATAGTAAAGTTTTTGCTACCCCACCTTGTTTGTTACCGAAAATATTACAATCAATATAAACTGTATAAATTTAGACTGTAATGTATGTATTTGGTCCAACGTCATGCCATTGAAATAACGATCAATAAATAGCGGTATAACAAAGTGAGGTAGGTGGGTGTCGACGGGCCGATAAAGACGGCCCTCTAGCCCCGCCACACACGCGATTAATTGGGGTTAGTGTGGGGATAGGAAAGTGGGGTGGGTTTCGATGGGCCGAGAAAGACTATCTAACCCATCTAAGCCATCTAACCCCGTGACACACGCAAAATAATCAGGATTAATGGACAGGAAAGTGGGGGAGGGTGGGAAAGAGGGCGAAAATGAAGTGCATCGAGAATTTTATCCCGACGTCGGTCTTGAACTTGAGAATTTGTGAGGAACAGAAGCGAGCACTAGGCATTCAGTCTGGTCGATATCACTCAGAAACGCCTCGTTATATTTTTTGGCCAAAAAAGTATCAAAAATGTTCCGGTTTTCAAAATACTCGACAAAATTTGAGGCAGGAAGTTACAAAAAACGTAATTTTAAATCACAGACATTCTGAGCAAAAAATATTATAAAAATAGTCAGCAGAAGCAATAGTTAAAACGAACGAGGGAACGTCCAATATCTAGATTGAAATTTATACGCTCTTACGTTCGCATAAACGAAAAATACTTATTCAACAGGTCACACGCGAATTATTACGAGTAGTTAACGGTGCTTTTAAAACAATATCGTCGATTCTGCTTTTAAAATAAAACAAATTTTTAGCTGCTTGCCGGTAGAAAAGTTTAAGCTTGGTTTGAACTAAACCGACAATCTTAAATTAAATAATAACAAAATCTGCTTTTTTTCTTTTTTTCAAATGTGACGGCAAAAAAGTCCGACTGGATAGGGAAAACCTTCTAGATGTTCTTATATTCTTAAAAAGCATTTAGCCAGCTATTTACGGCGTAACATTATCGAACACCATTCTATACCGGAGAAGATGCCATAACACATACGTCAGTATAAAGCTTACGCTCGTACATACAATAAAATCAATACAGCTCAGCTTAAATAGCATCGGTAGCAAAGCGTCGAAATTATAAGCGTCTTTAACAATTAATCATTATTAGAAATATTGCCTGCCATCCTCCTCAGCCCTGGAAGGTCCCTGGAATTCAATTTTCAAAGGAATAGTAAGTTCTTGGAATTGCAAGTAGATGCATATTACCATGCCTTGTAAATAAAAGTGCAATCGAAATAATAGCAAGAAAATTAGGTCGATAGTGGTGACTCACCGCTCCCCCACTGCGGAATGTTGAATCTGAGTAACGCTTGTACGGATAGCTGAAGCTGGGAGTTGGCTGCTGGTCGAAGTTCATGGATCCGTCAATGCTGGCGCCGCTTTCTTGCCGCTCCTGTTGGTACATGTTTCCGAATTCTGGACCAGCCAGCCTCGCTCGAGGAATATGTACCTGGATGAGTTAATGATTTGCTTGGTGTGTACCTGGATTCAAAATAGTTAATGAGTGTGTGACCTACCTGGATTAGTTTATGGTTAATGAGTGTCTGACCTACCTGGATTAATTTATGGTTTATATGAATGTGTGACCTACCTGGGTTAATTTATGGCATGAATGTGTGACCTACCAGGATTAATTTATTGTTAATGAGTGTGTGACCTACTTTGTTTCATTTATGAGCTGTTCACGTATTGTATACTAGAAGGGATGTATGGGGTGATCAAGTGTGTACCTGGGTAAGCTAAAGATGTGCTTGGGTGTGTCTACCTTGATGGATTTGTGAAGTGCTTGGGGTACGTGTACGCGGATTGAGCAAGTGCAGCTAGTAAAAAAAACTTTACCGAATTCTTCAACGACCCGGCGGAGCTGGGAGGCATCGGTTGGAACCGATCCGCCCCGCCGTCCTCTCCGTAGCCTGCGCCATCCGCGAAACTGCGCGAATCGATCATGGCCTGCTTGAACCGGCCCTGCTTCCTGTAGATGTACACAACCACGGCAATCACAACCACAATTATGACGAATAAAATTGGCACAGCAATCACGATGGCCAGCACTGGATCAGTGAGGGACACAGTTGAGCACGTGTCCCCGGTGTAGCCGCTGAAGCACTGGCAGCCGACTCTATTGTAAGCGTTCGTTCGACAGACTCCATTGCCTGAGCAGTAAATTTGCGAGCTGTTGCACTGCTCGGTACATTTAGTGCCCTTAACACTGGTGTCCTCGTCTAGGAAACCATTCCAGCAGCTACAGTCGAAGGTGCTGTTGCTTGCGAAGTTAGTACAGGTGGCGTACTTCGAGCACGGTGATGTCGCACAGTAATCGTACGCTGAAATTTCAAGGAAGTGTGTTTATGTGCTTTTTGCTGTGATTTCGGCGCTGACGTAACTGTTTGTGACAGTCGAAACACGAGCAGAAAGGTGGGAAATTCGATCAAGAACGATTTAAGTTATCGTTTATTAAGCAGTCTTCTTAAGTAGTCCTTGAATTAGACTTGCACTTTCTACTAAAACCTGAGCACATATACGCGCGTACACACGCATAGATGCACGTTACGCAAACAGATACGTACTCAAACGGGCGTAAAGGCGTGAAAATCTGTCTAACTCCATGCTCCATGTCACTGCCTTTCGTGAATACAAATCTGTGCGGGCCCAAATGTCACGAAAAGCTGCAACGTGGAGCTCTTTTACCTGTAGCAGTTGTGTTTGCATCCATTGTGTAGTTCGAAGTGGAGCTGCTGGTGGCACTGAGGCCGGAGTCCATGGCTGCCTTTATCTCGTCCACTGACATGATCGGCGCACTGTCAGGAACGCTGAATTCCAAATCGTAATCTACTAAAACTGAGCCCGATTTGAACGCAATAAATACCAAATTGAACTCAGCATTTTTGAAGTTGGCATTAGTCGACCGTCTGAAGCTGCCAATGATCTGAAACAACAAAGTTTATCTTGTCGAAAGTTCAACCAGCAAGCTAAATAAAAAACTGTGGAAAGAAATTGCACTTACGAATGCCTTCACATCTTGCCAAAGAGCTACTGTTATCGGTAGTGAAAAGTCCAGGTAATCAGTCTTGAAGACAAGTTTTGGCATCCGGTTTCGGCAACGAACGCGCGTTTTTTCTAGAATGCAAAAAGTGTTGCGAACTCAGTTTAGAACAAGTATTTTAATGTTTACTGAAAAGCTTACAGAAGCTTTTAAACTCCTAAACTTCCCGAAAAATATTCAATTCTTTGTTCGAACACGTCAGTAAGCTTACTTTTCTCACAGAACTGTCCTCCACGATTTGGTCTGCAACTGCAAGCTCTGGAGACGCCGACGCAAGTTCCGCCAAACCTGCAGTTAGAAGGGTTACATACAGGAGAAGTCGTGGATCCAAGATCTGCTGTTGAGTCAGGAGCTGCAGTGGATCCAAGATGTGCTGTTGAGTCAGGAGCTGTAGTGGATCCAGGAGCGGCAGTGGATCCAGGAGCGACAGTGGATCCAGGAGCAGCGGTGGATCCAGGAGCAGCGGTGGATCCAGGAGCGGCAGTGGATCCAGGAGCTGCCGTTGAGCCAGGAGCTGCAGTGGATCCAGGAGCAGTGGTGGATCCAGGAGCTGCAGTGGATCCAGGAGCTGCGGTTGAGCCAGGAGCTGCAGTGGATCCAGGAGCGGCGGTTGAGCCAGGAGCTGCAGTGGATCCAGGAGCTGCGGTTGAGCCAGGAGCTGCAGTGGATCCAGGAGCGGCAGTGGATCCAGGAGCAGCGGTGGATCCAGAAGCGGCAGTGGATCCAGGAGCTGCCGTTGAGCCAGGAGCTGCAGTGGATCCAGGAGCTGCCGTTGAGCCAGGAGCTGCCGTTGAGCCAGGAGCAGCAGTGGATCCAGGAGCAGTGGTGGATCCAGGAGCTGCAGTGGATCCAGGAGCTGCGGTTGAGCCAGGAGCTGCAGTGGATCCAGGAGCGGCGGTTGAGCCAGGAGCTGCAGTGGATCCAGGAGCTGCGGTTGAGCCAGGAGCTGCAGTGGATCCAGGAGCGGCAGTGGATCCAGGAGCTGCGGTTGAGCCAGGAGCTGCAGTGGATCCAGGAGCGGCAGTGGATCCAGGAGCGGCGGTTGAGCCAGGAGCTGCAGTGGATCCAGGAGCTGCGGTTGAGTCAGGAGCTGCAGTGGATCCAGGAGCGGCGGTTGAGCCAGGAGCTGCAGTGGATCCAGGAGCTGCAGTGGATCCAGGAGCTGCGGTTGAGTCAGGAGCTGCAGTGGATCCAGGAGCTGCGGTTGAGCCAGGAGCAGCAGTGGATTCAGGAGCGGTGGTTGAGCCAGGAGCTGCAGTGGATCCAGGAGCTGCAGTGGATTCAGGAGCGGCGGTTGAGCCAGGAGCTGCAGTGGATCCAGGAGCGGCAGTTGAGCCAGGAGCTGCAGTGGATTCAGGAGCGGCGGTTGAGCCAGGAGCTGCAGTGGATTCAGGAGTCTCTGTCGATACTGGAGCTGCTGGGGATCCAGAAGCTTCTGTCGATACCGGAGCTGCTGGAGATCCAGGAGTTTCTGTCGATACCGGAGCTGCTGGGGATCCAGGAGTTTCTGTCGATACTGGAGCTGCTGGGGATCCAGGAGTTTCTGTCGATACCGGAGCTGCTGGGGATCCAGGAGTTTCTGTCGATACTGAAGCTGCTGGGGATCCAGGAGTTTCTGTCGATACTGGAGCTGTTGGGGATCCAGGAGTTTCTGTCGATACTGGAGCTGCTGGGGATCCAGGAGTTTCTGTCGATACCGGAGCTGCTGGGGATCCAGGAGTTTCTGTCGATACCGAAGCTGCTGGGGATCCAGGAGTTTCAGTCGATACTGGAGCTGCTGGGGATCCAGGAGCTTCTGTCGATACCGAAGCTGCTGGGGATCCAGGAGCTTCTGTCGATACCGGAGCTGCTGGAGATCCAGGAGTTTCTGTCGATACCGGAGCTGCTGAGGATCCAGGAGTTTCTGTCGAGCCAATATCGGCTGTTGATGCTGATGAAATTTCTGTTGCTCTTGGAGCTTCTGTAGAGCTGAGCTCTGCAGTCGTGCCAGGAGCGACTGTCGGGCCCACTGTGGTTATTGTGTTACATGTGAAATTGGCACCAATGTTTTCCATGCATGTCTCATCGGTGGAGCAGCTGGTAGAACTGCACTCCTGGGTGCAGAGGTAACCAGGATATGAATTGTTGGAGTCGCTTCTATAACCGAAGTTGCAGGTGCAGAGGGTTGAAACGTTTGTAGAGCTGTTGTCGCAAGAGGCATAAATGGAACAGCTGGTGTTGGAGCACAGGCTGGGCACTAAAACAGGCAATGTTATGCAGAAATATCGAGTGATCCTATTTTAGTAGGTTCGAATATAGAAAACTTCACAAATTTTCATACTGAGATCCACTTACCTGCCGAGGATACATTGCTTACGGTAAAGTTGGAGAATGATTCGTTCGATGATGCCAGATTCGAAATGCCAGACTCGATATCAGAAGAAATTGCCTCTGTTTCGATTGTGTCTACCTGTGGCCCGCTAATTTTGTCGTCGAACTCAGTGATAACAGATCCTGGTCCAAGGCTGATCAGTATCAGCGTGTGCCTCGCGTTGGCAAATGCTGGGTTGCTTGAGCGACGAAATACTGCCAACATCTGTAAGTGAGCATTTAAAAATGATAAAAAAGAAACAAAAACAACTTTATACTTTATACGCTCGTATTCTTAGTTTTATTAGTTAAAATAAGCGTTTAACTTACAAACTGTACGAATGCAATCCAGAAATTCTGCGCGGCAGGGCTGTTGTTGTCTCTCATGTCCTCATCGTAGTCTTTCTGCACGACGACCTTTGGTCGAACAATCTTTGCCGCTATAATAGAAGAAAAAATGTTTTTTTCAGCAATGCAACACAGAAAATTGTATCAAGAGGCTAGAAAAAGCACATACGTTCTTCACAACGATCTCCTCCCCTATTAACAGGGCATTGGCAGGTACGCTCATTGTTGACGATCGAACAAACACCGTCATTTTTGCAATAGCCAACTAAACACGTTGTTGCAGCTGTTGTTGGCGCAACTGTCGTCAATGCCGCTGGTGATGTAGATGAAGTTGAAGGCTCGGACGGGGCAGGTCCGCTCGATGGAGGAGAAGTTGGAATTTCAGTCGATACCGGAGCTGCTGGAGATCTAGGAGTTTCTGTCGATACCGGAGCTGCTGGGGATCCAGGAGTTTCTGTCGATACCGGAGCTTCTGGGGATCCAGGAGTTTCTGTCGATACCGGAGCTTCTGGGGATCCAGGAGTTTCAGTCGATACCGGAGCTGCTGGAGATCCAGGAGTTTCTGTCGATACCGGAGCTGCTGGGGATCCAGGAGTTTCTGTCGATACCGAAGCTGCTGGGGATCCAGGAGTTTCTGTCGATACCGAAGCTGCTGGGGATCCAGGAGTTTCAGTCGATACTGGAGCTGCTGGGGATCCAGGAGTTTCAGTCGATACTGAGCTGCTGGGGATCCAGGAGTTTCTGTCGATACTGGAGCTGCTGGGGATCCAGGAGCTTCTGTCGATACCGAAGCTGCTGGGGATCCAGGAGTTTCAGTCGATACTGGAGCTGCTGGGGATCCAGGAGTTTCTGTCGATACTGAAGCTGCTGGGGATCCAGGAGTTTCAGTTGATACTGGAGCTGCTGGGGATCCAGGAGTTTCTGTCGATACTGGAGCTGCTGGGGATCCAGGAGTTTCTGTCGATACCGGAGCTTCTGGGGATCCAGGAGTTTCGGTCGATACTGGAGCTGCTGGGGATCCAGGAGTTTCTGTCGATACCGGAGCTGCTGGGGATCCAGGAGTTTCTGTCGATACTGGAGCTGCTGGGGATCCAGGAGTTTCTGTCGATACCGAAGCTGCTGGGGATCTAGGAGTTTCAGTCGATACCGGAGCTTCTGGGGATCCAGGAGTTTCGGTCGATACTGCAGCTGCTGGGGATCCAGGAGTTTCTGTCGATACCGGAGCTTCTGGGGATCCAGGAGTTTCTGTCGATACCGGAGCTTCTGGCGATCCAGGAGTTTCTGTCGATACCGAAGCTGCTGGGGATCCAGGAGTTTCTGTCGATACTGGAGCTGCTGGGGATCCAGGAGTTTCAGTCGATACTGGAGCTGCTGGGGATCCAGGAGTTTCAGTCGATACTGGAGCTGCTGGGGATCCAGGAGTTTCTGTCGATACTGAAGCTGCTGGGGATCCAGGAGTTTCAGTCGATACTGGAGCTGCTGGGGATCCAGGAGTTTCTGTCGATACTGAAGCTGCTGGGGATCCAGGAGTTTCAGTCGATACTGGAGCTTCTGGGGATCCAAGAGTTTCTGTCGATACCGAAGATGCTGGGGATCCAGGAGTTTCTGTCGATACCGAAGCTGCTGGGGATCCAGGAGTTTCTGTCGATACCGAAGCTGCTGGGGATCCAGGAGTTTCTGTCGATACCGGAGCTGCTGGGGATCCAGGAGTTTCTGTCGATACTGGAGCTGCTGGGGTTCCAGGAGCTTCTGTCGATACCGAAGCTGCTGGGGATCCAGGAGTTTCGGTCGATACTGGAGCTGCTGGGGATCCAGGAGTTTCTGTCGATACCGGAGCTTCTGGGGATCCAGGAGTTTCTGTCGATACCGGAGCTTCTGGCGATCCAGGAGTTTCTGTCGATACCGGAGCTGCTGGAGATCCAGGAGTTTCTGTCGATACCGAAGATGCTGGGGATCCAGGAGTTTCTGTCGATACCGAAGCTGCTGGGGATCCAGGAGTTTCTGTCGATACCGGAGCTGCTGGGGATCCAGGAGTTTCTGTCGATACCGGAGCTGCTGGGGATCCAGGAGTTTCTGTCGATACCGAAGCTGCTGGGGATCCAGGAGCTTCTGTCGATACCGAAGCTGCTGGGGATCCAGGAGCTTCTGTCGATACCGGAGCTGCTGGAGATCCAGGAGTTTCTGTCGATACCGGAGCTGCTGAGGATTCAGGAGTTTCTGTCGAGCCAATATCGGCTGTTGATGCTGATGAAATTTCTGTTGCTCTTGGAGCTTCTGTAGAGCTGAGCTCTGCAGTCGTGCCAGGAGCGACTGTCGGGCCCACTGTGGTTATTGTGTTACATGTGAAATTGGCACCAATGTTTTCCATGCATGTCTCATCGGTGGAGCAGCTGGTAGAACTGCACTCCTGGGTGCAGAGGTAACCAGGATATGAATTGTTGGAGTCGCTTCTATAACCGAAGTTGCAGGTGCAGAGGGTTGAAACGTTTGTAGAGCTGTTGTCGCAAGAGGCATAAATGGAACAGCTGGTGTTGGAGCACAGGCTGGGCACTAAAACAGGCAATGTTATGCAGAAATATCGAGTGATCCTATTTTAGTAGGTTCGGATAAAGAAAACTTCACAAATTTTCACACTGAGATCCACTTACCTGCCGAGGATACATTGCTTACGGTAAAGTTGGAGAATGATTCGTTCGATGATGCCAGATTCGAAATGCCAGACTCGATATCAGAAGAAATTGCCTCTGTTTCGATTGTGTCTACCTGTGGCCCGCTAATTTTGTCGTCGAACTCAGTGATAACAGATCCTGGTCCAAGGCTGATCAGTATCAGCGTGTGCCTTGCGTTGGCAAATGCTGGGTTGCTTGAGCGACGAAATACTGCCAGCATCTGTAGTTGATCATTTAAAAATGATAAAAAAGAAACAAAGGCAACTTTGTACTTTGTACACTCGTATTCTTAGTTTCATTAGTTAAAATAAGCGTTTAACTTACAAATCGTACGAATGCTAACCAGAAATTCTGCGCGGCAGGGCTGTTGTTGTCTCTCATGTCCTCATCGTAGTCTTTCTGCACGACGACCTTTGGTCGAACAATCTTTGCCCCTATAATAGGAGAAAAAATGTTTTTTTCAGCAATGCAACATAGATAATTGTATCAAGAGGCTAGAAAAAACACATACGTTCTTCACAATGATCTCCTCCCCAATTAACAGGGCATTGGCAGGTACGCTCATTGTTGACGATCGAACAAACACCGTCATTTTTGCAATAGCCAACTAAACACGTTGTTGCAGCTGTTGTTGGCGCAACTGTCGTCAATGCCGCTGGTGATGTAGATGAAGCAGGTCCGCTCGATGGAGGCGCACTCGGAGCATCACTTGGAGCAGGTCCGCTCGATGGAGGTACACTCGGAGCGTCACTTGAAGCAGGTCCGCTTGATGGAGTTGCACTCGGAGCATCACTTGGAGCAGGTCCGCTCGATGGAGGTGCACTGGGAGCGTCGGATGGAGCAGGTCCGCTCGATGGAGGTGCACTGGGAGCGTCGGACGGGGCAGGTCCGCTCGATGGAGGCGCACTCGGAGCGTCAGATGGAGCACGTCCGCTCGATGGAGGCGCACTCGGAACGTCGGACGGTGCAGGTCCGCTCAATGTAGCTGCGCTCGGAGCGTCACTTGGAGCAGGTCCGCTTGATGGAGGCGCACTCGGAGCGTCACTTGAAGCAGGTCCGCTTGATGGAGTTTCACTCGGAGCATCACTTGGAGCAGGTCCGCTCGATGGAGGTGCACTGGGAGCGTCGGACGGGGCAGGTCCTCTCAATGTAGCTGCGCTCGGAGCGTCACTTGGAGCAGGTCCGCTCGATGGAGGTGCACTGGGAGCGTCGGATGGAGCAGGTCCGCTCGATGGAGGCGCACTCGGAACGTCGGACGGGGCAGGTCCGCTCAATGTAGCTGCGCTCGGAGCGTCGGACGGGGCAGGTCCGCTCGATGGAGGCGCACTCGGAGCGTCACTTGAAGCAGGTCCGCTTGATGGAGGCGCACTCGGAGCATCACTCGGAGCAGGTCCGCTCGATGGAGGCGCACTCGGAGCGTCGGACGGGGCAGGTCCGCTCGATGGAGGCGCACTCGGAGCGTCTGACGCGGCAGGTCCACTCGATGGAAGCGCACTCGGAGCGTCAGATGGAGCAGGTCCGCTCGATGGAGGCGCACTCGGAACGTCGGAAGGGGCAGGTCCGCTCAATGTAGCTGCGCTTGGAGCGTCGGACGGGGCAGGTCCGCTCGATGGAGGCGCACTCGGAGCGTCTGACGCGGCAGGTCCACTCGATGGAAGCGCACTCGGAGCGTCAGATGGAGCAGGTCCGCTCGATGGAGGCGCACTCGGAACGTCGGAAGGGGCAGGTCCGCTCAATGTAGCTGCGCTTGGAGCGTCGGACGGGGCAGGTCCGCTCGATGGAGGCGCACTCGGAGCGTCACTTGGAGCAGGTCCGCTTGATGGAGTTGCACTGGGAGCGTCGGATGGAGCAGGTCCGCTCGATGGAGATGCACTCGGAGCGTCGGATGGAGCAGGTCCGCTCGATGGAGGCGCACTCGGAGCATCACTTGGAGCAGGTCCGCTTGATGGAGTTGCACTCGAAGCATCACTTGGAGCAGGTCCGCTCGATGGAGGTGCACTGGGAGCGTCGGATGGAGCAGGTCCGCTCGATGGAGGTGCACTGGGAGCGTCGGATGGAGCAGGTCCGCTCGATGGAGGTGCACTGGGAGCGTCGGACGGGGCAGGTCCGCTCGATGGAGGCGCACTCGGAGCATCACTTGGAGCAGGTCCGCTCGATGGAGGCGCACTCGGAGCATCACTTGAAGCAGGTCCGCTCGATGGAGGTACACTCGGAGCATCACTTGGAGCAGGTCCGCTCGATGGAGGTGCACTGGGAGCGTCGGATGGAGCAGGTCCGCTCGATGGAGGTGCACTGGGAGCGTCGGACGGGGCAGGTCCGCTCGATGGAGGTGCACTGGGAGCGTCGGATGGAGCAGATCCGCTCGATGGAGGTGCACTGGGAGCGTCGGACGGGGCAGGTCCGCTCGATGGAGGCGCACTCGGAGCATCACTTGGAGCAGGTCCGCTCGATGGAGGCGCACTCGGAGCATCACTTGGAGCAGGTCCGCTCGATGGAGGTACACTCGGAGCATCACTTGGAGCAGGTCCGCTTGATGGAGTTGCACTCGAAGCATCACTTGGAGCAGGTCCGCTCGATGGAGGTGCACTGGGAGCGTCGGATGGAGCAGGTCCGCTCGATGGAGGTGCACTGGGAGCGTCGGATGGAGCAGGTCCGCTCGATGGAGGTGCACTGGGAGCGTCGGACGGGGCAGGTCCGCTTGATGGAGGCGCACTCGGAGCGTCCGATGGAGCAGGTCCGCTCGATGGAGGCGCACTCGGAACGTCGGACGGGGCAGGTCCGCTCAATGTAGCTGCGCTCGGAGCGTCACTTGGAGCAGGTCCGCTCGATGGAGGCGCACTCGGAGCGTCACTTGAAGCAGGTCCGCTCGATGGAGGCGCACTCGGAGCGTCACTTGAAGCAGGTCCGCTTGATGGAGTTGCACTCGGAGCATCACTTGGAGCAGGTCCGCTCGATGGAGGTGCACTGGGAGCGTCGGATGGAGCAGGTCCGCTCGATGGAGGTGCACTGGGAGCGTCGGACGGGGCAGGTCCGCTCGATGGAGGCGCACTCGGAGCGTCAGATGGAGCAGGTGCAGTAGGAGCCTCAGATGGGACTGGTAGAGTTGGAGCTTCGGAAGTGGCAGGTTCACTAGATGGAGCTACCGCTTCAGCTGTTGTGGACTGATTTGGAATTTCAGTCGTGCTTGCTGAGAGTTCTACAAAGATGTTGATGATATTTGAGTTTTGAGACTCCTATGTATTAAAGATACATTTAAACTTAAGCCGTCAAAAATTTGGCAGTCAAACTTCAATGGTTTAATAAACTTACTGCAGACGAGTAATGCTGCAATCAGCAAATGCAGGGCGTAGTGGCAGCGCCACATATTTTTTCCCAAATTTTCTGGTTTCAATGCAAGAAGTTTAAAAAAAGTTTTGACAGTTTTTAGAATACTCGTTGTCCTTCTACTTTGAATCTTTTTCTTCTCTTAAAAGAACTAGTTTGCTATTTCTTTTAGTTCGCCGACTATTTATAGTGGAACGATGAGGCCGTTTCGAGCTATTGGCCGGCTGGACCACCCGACCTCTGACGCGGCACCCCTTAGCGAACAAAGCAGCAAGAAATCTCTGTCCGAACCTTTGGCTGCGCGCACCCTGCATGCATCTCTCCGCGTATCGGCTTTGGGTCCGCTTACCTTTAGGTAGAATGAGAAAAGGAGAAGACGTGCTAGTTTAGCTTGAACACGAGGCAAATGGACATTAGATATCAACTAGCTAGCTGAAGTCAATTGAGGCAAAAAATTTATTGCAAACTTGCGCGCTTTTGAATATAATATGCATGGCTCTCACACGATTAAGAAGAATAAATGCGACGTTGTAAATATACAGGATAAAACAACGCTAGACGAAATGATAAAGTTGCTTTTTGACGCAAAGAAAAACAGGACCCGAGAGAGGCAGAAGAGAGGGACGAGAGGGAGACAGGAATACGCTCGTATAAGCTTGGTTGTAGGGATACAGCTCACTTATTTCGTCCAAATTGAAATCAATTTGCTCAGCTTATTGTCATAGATACATGCTTTTTACTACCCACCCCAGCAGTCAGGTTCTGAGCGTCTGTTTTGACGGATTTTGCTCACTGTGGCGATGTAAAATTTATAAATCCCTTGAACTTTTTCGCATTTTGTAAATAAATCCACATTGGTGCTGGCGCCCCAACGATGGCGCCCTGACCTCAAGATTGTGTGGTTATGCTAAACACTCATAAGACGGCAATTTCACAACGTCGAAGCACTAAACTTTACAATACCGAAACTCATAAGACCGAAACTCCACAAAGTTAAAAACTTAATATAACAAGGACCATGCAGAATTTTCGGCGTTGTGAAATTTCGGTCTTGTGAAGTTTCGGTCTTGTGAAGTTTCGGTCTTGTGAAGTGTCGTGCAGTATTTTTCGGCGTTATGAAATTTCGGTCTTGTGAAAGCGACCCTCCAGACGCCCTCAAAGTGGCGCTTCTGCGACTGGTGCCCCGCTATGCCCCTTTTGTGAATCCGAGCATTTCGAAGCTAAGTGGTCCTTCAGCTGTTGAAATCAACTGCTTTGGAGAGTAACTTCAAACTAACCAGTGATGAGTGGTTTGTGTGGCTCTGGGATTGTAGTTTGAATGAAAACAGCGAACTACCATGACGCATGCTTGCTTACTCAGCTCATCAATATTTTCAACAATATTTATTCTCGCAAAATGACCTTCTTTAATCGGAGTTTCCCAAATTAGCAACAGGTCGCCTTTTATACTGCTGGCTTGTGTGGGTGGAGCGCCCTCCCCTCTCCTCCGCGCCCCGGTCTCAAGAGACTGCGCGTAAATCTCAAGCATCTAGCTCGTAAAACTTCCATTTTAACCCTTGCTTTCAGTTGCATGTCTCAGACTTCATTGAGAGATTTAAAGCCGGGGGTGGGAGGCAGAGTAGACAGAATGGTTGAGAGCGCTTTCAGCCTACAAAAGACAGCCTCAAGTTTGTTTGCACTGCGCCCAGGAGATCGCTGTTAGGCGTTAGTCGGGGCGTAGAGCAGGAGGTGGCTACTCAAAGACTGCCACCGCTGGGAGAAAGACCAACAGCCAGCAGGAGTCTCACCCATCTCAAACTCGTCGGGCAATTGACCCGCACCACACACAACTTAATTCTTCTGTGCTATGGGTTAGCAAAGAGTCGGTAGCTATGCCATGCCAGAAAACTGGTTTTTCTGTCTGTCGGTGTTGTACAGGTCACACTGCATATCTCTGTGTTCTCTATGTCATACGTCACGTCCAGTTGCGGAGGGGCAAAAATAGCTATTAGTATAAGAAAAGAAAACCACGCTCGCTGTGAATGATTGTTCAAGCAAAGCGCTTACTTATAGACAGATTGTGGGAAAAGAAGGTGGCTGAGGGACACATTAATCTGTATCCAAAACAGATTTAGTAAGACTTGGACAAAACATGGAAAGCCTTTTTAAAAAGGTTATTTAAAAAAATCGAAAATGAATTCGAGAGACCTACGTCATCACTACTTTTGTTGTTATAGCTTCAAAAAGGATTTTATTTCCAGAAATTTCCGACACCACATTAGCTCGTATTAATATAAGCTTTCGGGTCGGTTGCGTTGGGCTATAGAAAATGCATGCTTTCAAAATGGGATGGAGATAGCTAAAGCTAGCTATGGCTTTTCAATTTCAAACGAGACGTTTGCTGGCGCTCGATGCAATGCCTAATAGATTCAAATGCAATCCAGTTTAGTGAATCTTCTTCGGCCAGGTGGTCTCATCAAATTGTGAACTTCTCATAGCCATTTTTATTGTGCTGTTGTTCAGATAGAAGCAGTATGAGTAAGTTGTAAATATTTTTTTAAGTTCTGTTCTGAAGCCGCATACCCACCCAGCTTTTCTTTACCTCTCCTCGCGCCACCACACGCACGCATCATGCTCATGAAAGTGTCTTATTGTGCCCGGTGGCCGCCCCCCCCCCTGGTTGCGCCACTGATTTGGCGTTTCGCATCTTGCACGTCGCCTTCGCATTGCGCTCTGCCCTGTGAGCTTTTATTATTCTATAAACTATTAAACTATTATTCTATACTTATAGTAGTATTAAGTATAAAAGTATGGATTAAGAATGCAAGTCGAATGCTGTACAAGTTAATCGAAATATCCGTCCAGTGGCGTAGTCCATCCATTTAGCAGATTAACGTACAGTGTAGCGTCAAACAAGTCTCAGCAAGGCCAATCATATTTTACCCATAATTGTCTATGGCCAAAACCTGGAGCAGTTGAATTCAGATTTTAAATTTTAAACAAAAATTTGTGCAGAAAGTGATCAAGCGATTAAAGTCAATTAGCATTTTGCGATGCCCATATCAAACAAGTCTTATCTGTGACTAAACTGTCAGACCACGTGCGAGTGCTCAAATCAGATGTTTTCGCGGGCAAAACAGCAGGACAGGAAGCGCAGTGTGTGAGCAAACCAGGCTGCACTCTTGGAAACCGTGATGACATCCTCTCTGTAGTACCAAGGGAACACCAATCCTGTAGAATGATTTCGTCTGGTGCAGCCGATTTCACGAAGCTTAGCAGCTAGCAGTAGTTCAGCACAACAGCAGCGCTTGCACGATGCATCACTTGACAGAATTCAGGTCATAGATTAGTTCAGCCACTGCTAACTCAGGCAATGACTTCAGGCAAATATTACTTGTCTGAATTTAACTGCTGCCTTAAATTCAGTTCTCTGCCTGCGCCTGTGCCACAGACTATAGAGACGGTGTTTGACCATAGACAATAGAGACGGTGTTTGACCATAGACTATAGAGACGGTGTTTGACCATAGACTATAGAGACGGTGTTTGACCATAGACTATAGAGACGGTGTTTGACCATAGACTATAGAGACGGTGTTTGACCATAGACTATAGAGACGGTGTTTGACCATAGACTATAGAGACGGTGTTTGACCATAGACTAAAGTAGAAGTATTGGCTGAATATGATTCAGTGTATTAAAATGAATGCTTGAATTTTTGGGTAAAATGAAAACTGCTATATTAAGCTGTTACGTTTAAAAGTATATACAAGATTTGCAAACCAAAGAGATGAGGTGGATTGAAAGTTTAGAAGCAATCTATAGCTATGAACTTGGGAAGGTGCAATCTGGTCTACCTATACCTACCTATACCCACACTGCAGCACGGTACTGTAGCCATTTCACAAGATGGGCGCAGCCAGTTTAAAAGAGACCAAACAAATTATAAAGAGAAAAAACTACTTAAGCAAAGTGTTGGAGTGTGGGAGGCGTATAGGCAAGGCAATTAGCCACGAAGATCCATGCTTAGAGCCAGTCGGACTGCATGCAATGACCCAACTTTACCCTAACAACAAGCCATTACACTGCCAGAAAAATTCGCCGCGGTAAGGGGTTTGGGGCTCGTTTGCTTGGGATGAGTCACGCCATCAACTTGCGAGTTGGGCGAAGTCTAGCTCTGACAATTCTACGCTAGGAGACTAAAGAAAAAGTCTTATCAAATCTGAACCCTACCATGCTCGCCCTCAGCACAATGGTCGTCCATTGTGCTCTTGTAGTAAGTTAGCTCGTCATTTTCTATTTGGTTTGTAGTAAAATGAAAAGCGGCTAAATGAAATGAGAAGGCATACGCATTCATGAATAGAATGGTTTCATGGCCTACCTACAACCCAGGCTCAGCAAGGCTAGCTAGACACGTGCCCGCAAGCTGGCTGAGTAGATGGGTCGTGTTCTGCATAGGTTGAGATTAGGCCGGCTCTGCATGGATGGGTCCGTATAAGAGTATAATTCCGTACATTAACTGCAGCTGGGTCCCCTGAGTAAGATGAGCTAAAGTGGTTGTGCATTGAAGAGTGCTAGCAACTGTCTGCTTGAAGGTCACAACAGATAAAAAAGTTAATTTTTCTCTTCGTGAATTCCTTAGGGCGAAGCTCCATGTCCTACGTGTGGCTTTGCGTGTGTGAATATTTATGGCCTGGGGACCATTATACGCTCGTAGATACATTCCGCGTGCAAACTAATTTGTAAAAAAAAATGCTATCCATTTAAGAACGAAGTTACATGTACATATTGTGCGTTCGTACTCAACAGCTGTTTACTCAAGCAGAAAATATTCTGGATGGTCCTGGCGCATGCTTAATCTCGTCTTTTTACGTACTTGCGGCATGCACCCCGTCCCTTCGGGCTGGAAGTAATTTTGGTCTGTTTTTTAGACGATACAAATTCAGAAAGCAATGTGTCCCTTAGATCAGAATTGGCAATTTAGCTAGGACATAGCAGGCGCTTGATAGATGGAAATAAAAAATAACCGTGGCCAAAATTCATTGGATTTGAAGCATGTTCTTTGCTTGTTTGCTTTTGTCTGGGTAAGGTTTAAAAAATTTAATTTAGACTGTACCAGAGGAACTTGAGCGTCCGTCTGCTATGGTGTCTTGATCTTGACCGGCAATTGTGCTGGGAAGGGAGGGGACCAGCCTGCCAGGAACATCCCAGGCCCAGACAGATGGGATACATTTGACACGCGGTCCCGCATGGTCGACCCGACAGCCTAGGCCCGACAGTGTGGGATTTGAGCAGGGTATTTTTGTAAGAGGCCTCTGCATGGTTCATCTCGTGGAGGTGAAACCGGTGAAAATATTTATATAGGTATTTCCCATTATATTTTAGCAGAATACTTTAAATTTCAAAATATTAAATAATTAGTTTTTTGACACGATTTAGTATTTAAAAAGTTGCTCTTCAGTGCGCAATTATTTTACTATTTACTATTTTACTTCTAAACTCTTTACAGTAGACGAATAGAACTACCGGACGAATATAACCATACCCTTGTAGACATGTATGCATATGCATTAAATGCAAACTTCTTTGTAATACTATAATTGCAATAGTATGTCACTGTCACTCTTCTAAAGACGTACATATATATGTATATGAACTACATATATTTTACAGTAGTAGTCAGTAGTCACCGATGTAACTATAACCGCATGTACTTCAAACATTCAGAAATTCTAATGTGTAAATTAGAGATAAACCAAAAACGCTACGAGTACGAGATGTTCGTAGACTTGATGCAAATTGAAATATTTAATATACCCCCGGCCCCGACCGGCCACCCCTGACGCCCTGGGATAATCCGGTTGCGCCTGGTCATTTAACTTTAAGCTGCACATGCTGCGACTCTAATGCCAGTCTGCAGAAAAGTTATTTCGTTACCGAACAGATATTCTTCGTCTCAGGGACAACTTAAACTACCGGGACGCGAAACAAGCCAAATCATGGCGAAAAAAGTTGGGGGCGCGTTTGAGTCTATGGGCGCCCGATTTTTCATGCATTAAATGCTTAGCTTAGCTGCTGAAAAGACTAAGGCCACAGTATTATTTTTGCTTTAAAAGGTTCAGAAGTTGTCTAAAAGTTTTTTTATTCAGTTTTAAATATGTTTTTTTGTTTTTTTTTGAGTACTAAAAAATGGCCGTACAGAGCACAGTGACATACAATTAGACACGCGAGATATTCACGAAGAAAATATTTAAACTTAGGATGGTGTATATATGTGGAACGGAACTGAATAGCTTATTTGAGGAGGAACTTATACGGGGACCTGTATACTGTATAGGAAAAACTGGGGTACTAAGCGAAAAGTACGTATATTTAAGCATGTGAGATAAGCACAAGAGAAAAAAGTTTAAAAGCATGAAATGATGTGTGTACAAAAGTACAAGGCAACTCGTACTCGTAGAATAGAACACAGAAAATCAGGACTAAACAGAACGAATTTTAGGAGGAACCCAGATAAGGAGCAGCTAGATATGAAAGATTTCGGATTGAAAAATTTGAAACTCCAAAGACAGAATACTAAAAACTATACCGCAAATTCATTGGCCTCCCAGTTTGCGTAGCTTTCTGTCGTGCGATGTAGTCGGCGCAGGTGCAACCTTGGATGAGCGCTTTACCAGGCCTTTAAAATAAACATTCGTAAGCCGACGACTTATACTGCTGCCGTGTCTATGGAACCGTCGCACTTCAGTGCTGCAACAACCTTTTCATTGAAGACTTGGAGAGCGAGTGTTACCTTCGTTTTTGTGTATGCTTGAACTGAAGGATAGCAAGCTTCATGGGCTAATTCCGTTCGTTTGACAACGTGATATTCTTCTGATTTGTACAGTCGGATCACGTCCACCCATTTGGCCGATATATTTACTGTCTGCACCTGGCGGTTGAATAGTTAAGGTTCCATTGGATTCAGTTTGCCAATTATTGCAAGTCTCGAATCAAAACTGGCGTATGCATAATGAATGCGCGAACAGAGAAGTTTGGGGCAATAAAAACTGTCTGTCTTTCCGTCTGTATCAAGCACGAAGATGGAAAGCCAGAGAAGACAGAAGTCAGATCTTTCGGTCTTTCATATCGACCATTCTTCAACATGGGGTGTCACTTGGCAAATGCTTTTGGCATATGTCCATGTGTTCAGTCACTGTCTAGAATGGTAAATTTTATCGCAGTGGTTATTTTTAACAATTAGTTTGTGTAATAAATTCATCCACGCATACCAGCGTACGATGGCTTAGAATTAATATCCTTCTTACCTCAAAAATATTTGGTAGGGTCTGTCTCCAACGCTCCCGTTCTCGTGCATCTCAAGGAAGAGCAAATATCGTTGTTCGGCTTTCTTCTGAGTTATAGTTTGATCTACAGTTAAAGACGCTGCACTTTCTCGACATTTTTCACAGTCGCACAAGAGTTGAGGGCTATTTGTTTGCCCTCACACCTCTTTAGACTGAAGAGTTGTAGTTGGAACGGCCATAGAACACTGCTTTCAAACGAGCCCCCAACTTTTTTCACCATGATTTGGCTTGTTTTGCGTCCCGGTAGTTTAAGTTGTCCCTGCTTCGTCTATTATCGATTTATCGATTTAATTGCTGGTTCGTATAACCCCCGACCACTTCAATTCTTCACATTATCAATTTATCCATCGTTGACCCACGCTGATTTTATAGCAACGTTATAAATAAACTGATTTCCTTGCCCTAGCTGTGCGCCAATTAAATTAACCCGCTTTGACTAATTGTTTGGCTAACCCACTCCCCAAGTTGATGACTTAATTATCGTTACACTTCTCCCAGCCCGAGCGCTTGGTCTGGATTGGAATGAATGCTATTGAGGGACTTTCTGGCTAACCCCAACCCAACCTCAACCCCCGGCTCCGCTGACTGTAATGACTTTAACATTTTAATTCCACCACTTCGCCTGTGTGCGTGGCCTGGGGAGGGTGAAGATGTTAGTTTATCGATTTTCTCGCTAAGCGCGGTGCAATCCAGTTTATTGTCGTTCAATTCTTCCACATGCGCTCCTTTGCTTGCGACAGCTTTCTCTTTTGTTTGGTCATGTTTACTGTCTTGGTTGACTTAAAATCCCGTACCGTTTTTGCTTCCTACTAACAGTAGGAACTCAGAATTAATATAAACGATTAACGTACCTGTGTTCTTACGTAATTTAACAAGCTACTAAAAACTCACACACGTTCTGTATATTTTCTATTACCATAAAGCAAAGGAATTGTGAGATCACAGGCAAATTAAATAGGCATAAACAAGGAAAATTGAATTCTGTTAAATAAGAACATACGCGTATTCTCTTAGTATCTGGATAGTGGATACAGAAAAAAGCCGGAAAACCCAATTACTACAATCGTACGCGCACTAAAACAAATTGTTATCTGGAATTTCAGGATTCAAATCCTTACTTACAGCTGTTTTAAGCATTCGCAGTCAAACCTATGGGATTGTGACCAGAAAAATCCAGTACAAAACAATAATAAAAGTGCAACTGAGGCCAACCATACACTGGTTATTATTGATCAGCTTAGTAAAGAAACACAAGCTAACCAAGACACAGAACCCAGCTAACACAGAAAGATACAGCATGTAGCAAAAAAGCATCAATGATTTTAAATATCATATTGCGTGGACAAAGCGGTTAGGAATACATGTAACAAATTTTACTGAATAAAAAAAATGAAGTTAGGAATTTTAAGACACATCTGGCAGAATATATAAGACATCAAATAGGAAATATGGTTAAAAAATTGATACAATCGAACTACTTATTACGAATAAACATGTCCAGGTAGATATCTAAAATTCTAAATTACTGGCGACATGCTACAGTTGCTTTTAAAAAAGTTAATTTTACAGGAATTAGACAGGAAGTTATATTACAGCCTGAACCTATGGACCGGAAGTTATATTACAGCCTGAACCTATGAACCAGAAGTTATATTACAGCCTGAACCTATGGACCGGAAGTTATATTACGGCCTGAACCTATGGACCGGAAGTTATATTACAGCCTGAACCTATGAACCGGAAGTTATATTACAACCTGAACCTATGAACCGGAAGTTATATTACAGCCTGAACCTATGGACCGGAAGTTATATTACAGCCTGAACCTATGAACCAGAAGTTATATTACAGCCTGAACCTATGAACCGGAAGTTATATTACAGCCTGAACCTATGAACCGGAAGTTATATTACAGCCTGAACCTATGGACCGGAAGTTATATTACAGCCTGAACATATGGACCGGAAGTTATATTACAGCCTGAACCTATGGACCGGAAGTTATATTACAACCTGAACATATGGACCGGAAGTTATTCATATATTACAGCCTAAAACCTATGGACCGGAAGTTAAACTATAACATAAACTTATGAACCGGAAGTTAAAAATCAAGCTATAGATGGGTACGTCAAAAAATTAATTTTCAATCTAAAGTAAACTGAACGGACCGGAAATACCATAAGCTATAAGCTAACCGTTAACACTGAACCGGAACCTACCTAGTAATATAGGTACTATAGCTAGCTACTAATATCATATAGTGCAAAAGTAAAAGTCATTTCAAAGCAACTTTTTTACTTATATTAGGAGGAATAGTTAATAGTAAAATGAAAGGAAAACAAAGGAAAAAATCTCATCGATACAAAAGTGAAATCAGTCACAGATTTGGCCCCCCGTTCACTTGCATCTTGTACTTGTAGGTGAGCTCGGTCGATGTCAGCCGGCCACTCTGCAACGAGAACGCCGCACCGCCTGAGTCCTTGGCCGGATCCTTGGCTAGCGGCGACAGCCAGTTGACCACCGAGTCAAGGAACGGCACCTGGCGAAGGGCGCCGGCCTCAGCTAGGCGACGCTGTTGCTCCCGTCTGAGCGCCGATTCCGCCTCGGCAATTCGTCGACGAACTAGGGCGTCTAGACGGCGCGCGCACAGTCTGGCGTCGGCTGCGGCGGCGCCGGCTTCGAGAACGCGGCGAACTAAGGATGGCAGGTCGGCGTCCTCCGGGACAAGGCCGCAGCGCAGGCAGCCAGACTCTGGGCACCAGGCAAATCCGGCGTCCATGGAGCGGACGGCGGCGGCGAGGTCGCGATTCACGGCGTCCTCTTCCTCGGCGGAGATGACGTCTGGCGTTGAGTCAGCGGCGACGAATGGCTGGAATCAGGGGGAGGAGAGAAGCATGGGGTCATTAGAAGCAGACCGGAAGTAAGGGTTGTAGCTGGTCCTAGTGACCGGAAGTAAGTGTTGTAGCTTGCACTAGTGACCGGAAGTAAGTGTTGTAGCTTGCACTAGTGACCGGTAATAAGGGATGTAACTTGCCCTAGTGACCGGTAATAAGGGATGTAAGTTGCCCTAGTGACCAGAAGTAAGGGTTGTAGCTTGCAATAGTGACCGGAAGTAAGGGCCGTAAGATAGCTTGAACTAGCAACCGGAAGTAGGGTTAGCCTGCCTTAGTAACCGGAAGTATGGTTGTAGCTTGCCCTAGTGACGGAACTAAGGGTTGCAGCTTGAACTAGCTACCAGAAGTAAGCTAAGGTTGCAGCTTGAACAAGTCGCCGGAAGTAAGGATTGAACCTAGAATTATGACAGTAAATTTTAATTTAAATTAAGATACACTTTAACGCTCAATATATTATTTAGCAAACTGCAACTATTGGTAGTAGCATAGTGAGAGAAATAAACTAAAAAAAAATTAAACCAACCTTTTCCTCGCCGACATCCTCAACAGTCGGGCCGCCAGTTGCCGTCTCAGCCTCCTTCTGCTGCTTCTCCTCTTCATCTTCATCGCCGAAATCCTCCGGCCTAAGCCGATAGCGCAGGCCGCCAAGGCCAGGCCAGTCGGGCATGTCAACGTACATCAATCGGCCTTCGCTAGCCTCGGCCAGTTTTATAAACTCCGATCGAGCTCGCCTAGTAGAGTCGAGCAGGCGAAGCGAACTGCTCAGAGCTTCGGCCAGGCCGTCAACGTGATCTGGCAGCCAGTCGGCGCACGACTCGATCGGGCAGAACCGGATGCAGTACCTGGAGGCGTTCGATTCACTATCTCCGTTACGTAGGCGAATTTTGATGACGGACAGAGACTGCAGATGAGGCAGCGCTGAGCGGAGGCTGTCCACTAGCCAGCGATTCTCTCCTAGTAGACGGCGTTGGGCCAGTTGCTGCTGCAAGCGCTGAAAGAATCCATTGATTGATTGGGCGCTCATTGTAGCTTGAGTGAGCAGATACTTTAGAAGTGATTATCCCGTGTATCTCCAGAGAATATTATCCAGAGTATTTCTATGGGAGATTATCCGGGTATTTCTGGGGAGATTATCAAAGGTATATCAAGGGAAGATTATCCCAGGTATTTCTAGGAGAAATTATCTCGGGCATTTCTGAAGGGAGATTATCTCGGGTATTTCTAGAGGAGATTATCCCGGGTATTTCTAGGGTAGATTATCCCGGGTATTTCTGGGGAGATTATCTCGGGTATTTCTAGAGGAGATTATATCGGGTATTTCTGGGGAGATTATCTTGAGTACCTCCAGTGAGATTATCCTGGGTATCTTTAAGGGAGATTATCCTGGATATCTCTTGGGGAGATTAACCTGGGTCTCTCTAGTGAGATTATCCTGGTCAAAATACTCGCACAATTTTCTTCACCTCTTCCTGAGCGTCTTCAGAATCATCATGGGCAGGTTTAGACGAGTTCTCCGCAGCTTCTGCAGCTTCCTCATCAGTTTTATCTTTAGCCTGCTCATGATGAGCATCGCCGCTATTTCGCCGGTCACTGCCGATGCGCGCGTAGGGCGCCCTGGCCTGGTTTGTACTTTTAGCTGCGCTAATGGCCTTATTAGCCACCTTATCCTCATTAGCACCGCTATCAATAGCCAGTTCGCAGCGCTGCTCGGCGGACAATACCGGAACAGCAGAACAGTTGGCGCGAATTCAAAATCAATCAGAAAGCTCAGCATCTGGCCTAGCAGATTGCTATTGGCTTTGATATCTGCTCGGTCATTGTCGGATAGAGACTGCGGCTCTATCAGTTCAATGTCTGGCGCTGTTTTTAGCGCCGTTAAAGTGGCTTTGACCGTCTGTTCGACATTGCGGACTCGAGCTTGGATATTGTCGTAGCCGATCGCTTGCAGGACGAACCAGAGCGGCAGGAGAGACATTGGCTGGTAGGATAGGCAGCGAATATCGGCCGGGGCTGTCAGCGGCTGCTGCTTCCTCTGCTGCCCGAATTGCTGCTCAGTTTGCTCTTCTTCTTCTTCTTCTTCGCCTTTTGGCTTGTCGTTGTTGCTTGGCGTCGCAGCTTCTGTGGTTCTTTTGTCACTATGCTTATTGGCTTTGGTAGCGGAGGCTTCGTCTTCATCTGTTGTCTGCAAGTTATTCAAGTTAGTTTGTGTTGTCTCAATATATATTTAACTTCCTATCTGCGCTACTATAGGAAATTAGCTATATTTCTAACCTGTATTGCAATATTTAGGTTATTCTAATTACGAATTATTGTACGTATAATTAGGGTATCTCAATTTCTTTAAATCATGCAGGCGGTTGCTACCCAGATCATTCACAAATCAGCCAAGGCTTACTCACTCAGTTGCTACCCAGATCATTCACAAATCAGTCAGGGCTACTCACCCAGTTGCTACCCAGATCATTCACAAATCAGTCACGGCTACTCACCCAGTTGCTATCCAGATCATTCACAAATCAGTCAGGGAGCTCAGCGGTAGCTACTCTTTCCTCACCTTGTGCAGCAGAGAGCCGTCCTAGCAATCCGCAGCACAGTGGCGCTGACCAGACCCGGATAGCCCAGCCACTGGTCGAACTCCATCAGACAGGAGGAGACAGCCGAGCTGCCGCCTAGCAACGGTCTCAAACTAGTTGGTACAGAGTTTAGCGCCAGCTGGGACAGCTTCGAGCCCTGAACGTGCAGCCAGACCCGGTGCTGCCGACAGATGGCGGCCACGCGCCCAGCCGATCATAGGAGCCGGTCAGGCGGTGCCGCACATGGCCTGCACGAATAGCGGAGTTCGACCTTCGCCAGAGTCCGACTCGACTAAGCGTTGCAATTCGGAATGATCGATGCAGTCGGGGTTGTGCGAACTGCCTGGCAACTGCAGATGGGGTTTTGTTGGTTTTGGGGAATTTGGTTAGCAACACTCACTGGCACTGAAACAGTAACAGGTGCCTAAACAGAGATTCGAAGTGGCGCCAAGTAGGTTTCTATGAATCTAGGAGTGCCAAATAGGGATTTCTAAGGGTGCCAAATAGGGATTTCTAAGGATAGCAAATAGGGATTTCTAAGGATAGCAAATAGGGATTTAAGGATAGCAAATAGGGATTTCTAAGGATAGCAAATAGGGATTTCTAAGGATAGCAAATAGGGATTTCTATGAATCTAGGAGTGCCAAATAGGGATTTCTAAGGGTGCCAAATAGGGATTTCTAAGGAAGCAAATAGGGATTTCTATGATTCTAGGAGTGCCAAATAGGATTTCTAAGAGTGCCAAATAGGGATTTCTAAGGATAGCAAATAGGATTTCTAAGGGTGCCAAATAGGGATTTCTAAGGATAGC